>JARHVA010002279.1:2660000-2683857 GCA_037957365.1 Torreya grandis | reverse complement strand
GTAGCCACTTTTGGTTGTGTAAATCATCCTCCACTTGAGTATGGTGAAGCATTTCTCATTTTTAGACTTTGAGAAATAAATAACACTTTATTTTACCTTATCCATTATCTATTTCAATGTGTATGTTAGGTTAGTTGATCTTTATAAGTGATATATTGTCTTATTTAGCATGTTGTCCTTGTTAGAATTTATTATTCAGCTTTGAAAGTTTTTTGCAGGTCTCTTTAAGTGTTATAATGAAGTTTTCTTGAGTTTATTGAGTTTTATCTCCACTATTGTCATGTTATGACATTTTATTTAGTCCTCCTAGATTAAGTTTACTTCATAAACCTCCATGATAAATACTAATGCAAGGGGCAGATTTGGATTAGTGTTATATACAAGTTAAGCTTGTGTTTGAAGTGTAATTATAATTTTTTGGTAGTGGTTAGGATAAATTTTTTAAATAACCTAATTAGGATATGTTTAACTTATTTTTTCATTCTCTTTTTTCATCCAAATGAGTTAGTAGCATAGGTGATGGTCAATCAAGATAAATATATGGAGCTAGACCTTTAATTTAGAGGTTTACCCCTACTATAGACAACCCATAGGCCTAGGTATAATTTCATGTTCCAATAAATTTGGATAAGGATTTAAATACCTCTACAAGGGTTAAAAATTGAGTGATAATAGGTAAATTTCTTGAGATATATTTCATGAGTAGGAGAAGATAAGGGAAATGACAATTTGACATAATATCCCTCCTTGAGCTCTCTTACCATAATCTGATAATTAAATATACATGTTTGGATGGGCATATATTATAGGAGTAAATGAATGGGTATTGGTGATCATAAGTAAATTTGAGGAACCCTATGGAATTTTAATCTATGGTAGAGAGAGATGGATCTATGGGGAAACTTTATGAATGATCCTTAAGACTATAAGAATGCCTAGACTACCTAGAGTAAACCTGAGGGGTGATAACCTTTTCTCAAATATCACCATAAATGATGCATGGTACTGTGTTCTATTACATAAATTAGAGAGTTTCCATCTACATAATATTCATGTCCCTAATTTTCTAATCCAGGGCTTGTGATTTATGAATCATTGAGATAATAGGCCACTCCAAACCCTCCAAAACCCTCAAGGAGCACCTAATTATAAATAATATATTACTAATCACCCTAAAACATATTTAAAATAATAAATGGACACCTATAGGTCCTATATTGTACCTTTGCACTAGGAATTTTGCATGTGTGAGGTAAAATTTATAGGAAAGTGGCTTATAATGTTTGGTTTTAAGACTATGTTCATTGTTCTTGGGAATTTTTGAGCTTCTAAGTTCATTGGGAAGTCTATTAGACATGTGAATAAATGTAATGGTCTTTAAAAAATCACTAGTGAATTCTTTTAGTAGCATAAGCACGCCTGATAAGTAGAGTTAGAGTCAATTAAGATAAGTAACCTCATTTTATTTGAGAGAAAGATGTTGTAGGTATACTCACATGGTGAAGAGAATTTGTAGAGTATAAACACCCTTGTATATACATTTAAAATCCACTACCAATCTCAAAATATGCTTGAAAATGTTTAATTCTTAGGTGTCTCACACAATAGAGTGACAAATGCATTTAATAGGCTAAAAATGGTATGGAGGGTGGCAACTAGGCGAGTAGTGGCCATGTTCAAACAAGTAACTACCTTCCCATAATAGATGCATGACACATTAATAGATTTTAAGGAGTAATGGATCATTTTCAAGGAGCATGGTGTCTTCATGTAGTTAATTATGAGAAAAAATAGGCCATTTACCACACTTCTATGCCCAAAAGGCTCATTGAAAGTCACTATGCCACCAAGGCAATACATGGGAAGAGTTATGGGGTTATTTACACCCCTAATTCATGTTTGTAACTATTTATTGGATTAACTATGGTCATTATGGCATCTCCATTCCATTTATATGCCATGTTCTCCCTCTCTCTCTCTTTCTCATGTTATATAAATTGGTCTTAGAAAACCATTGTAATGATCTCTCTATTGGGTATGAGAAAGTTCTGCCCATTTGTATCTTTCATCCTTGAGATAATATAAGGATTTATTAAACCTTGTCCATAATAGTCTTATAGTGTGTCCTTACTTGTCTAATTTTCATAATTAGTTGACCTTTTCTCCCTTTGTAGATTCTTGTCTCTCACCTAGATGCTAGTGGATTGTCTTATGTAGGTTACATGGTGTGTGAAGGTGATAATGCTTGTGATCATAGTGGAAAATTACTTCTAGTGTTTTTTATTATACATTGTATTCATCATCTTTAGGTTATAGGTAGTTGGAATGGCCTCTATGTAGAACACTAATATGTATGAGTCTTTTAGAGAGAGTGTGTTAGTAACTAGTCCTTGTTTTACATATAAGTGTTGTTGAAGGATCAAGTAGATGATAAATAACATATTGGTGAATCACCTATTATAGATTATAATTGTTTTAATGTATTTATTCTATCCATTTTCATTGTAAAAATAATTAGGCTTAATAGTTGAGCTTAGATGATGCATCAGGGGAATTAAACATAAAACTATAGATTTACCTCACCCACTAGGCTACCCACAACTAGAGGTGATTCAATTGTATCATTTGTATGAGGTATATTTTAAACTCCTTTGAATCAAGGGTGAAATCTAGACTTATAATTTTTTTTGGCATTCTTAGTGGGATAGAATTTAAGGAGGTTAGAGCACTTACTCAGCATTTAGTGACCTCAAGGAGCTTTAAATACTCTAGTGGTAGATTAACATCCAAGTTTCATGCCAAAGGTCATCACAAGGTATTAATATAATGGTAATGATGTTGAATTTGTTGAGTTTTCATTAGATTTTGATATAATGAAGAGGTACCCTAGGTCCAATCCCTATCCTACACCCACTATTTCTCTTAGTCCTACCCAACATAACCCTGCTAAAAATCCTACATTTACAATGGTTAGACCTATAAATCATGCTTTTGTAATCTTAAATGTTGGTATCCTCTTTAACCTACACCAATTTGATGTTACCCTACTACTGCACTGAAAATCCTTCCATACTTCACATGATAAAAATCTACCACTCTTGTTAAACACATTATAGACATACCAAATATTTATTCAGTGCATAATGTGACTCAAGAAAATGTATAAATGAGGTTGATAAATAACTCTTTAAGAGTCAAGGCACTTCAGTTGTATAAAGATATAACACCTACCTCCATCAATACTTGCGATAAGTTTGGGGAGCACCTATGTAATCACTTTGAAGATAGAATAGACCACTTATCCCTAGTAGAAAAATTGACCACAATCAAAAGGTCCCCTCAAGAGTTTATGGTGGATTTTAACTATATGTTTTAGAAAACTTTGGATAGGATCCCAACAATATTTAAACCCACCCCAAATAATGCCTTCTTATATTGTATGAGAGCCTTCAATTCTGATATGACAATCATGATTTAGTCAATGGATGGGAACACATTATTTGATGTCTATGAAGTAGGAATAAGGGAAAAAACTATCTTATACAAGAAGGGAAACTTACATCAAAGCCATTTATGCCATTATTTCTAGAGATCCATCCTCTTATGCCTACCATTTCCCCCATACCTATACCATCAATAATGAATTGGTAGATGTCAATTAGATAGATTAGTCAAGATACAAGGGCTACCTAAGGTAGAAAACAATAAAATAATTGGCCTTGGAAAGGTATCAACTTCCACCCCATAGACCCTACCAAGATCCTTATCAAATTACCTATCGAAATTATAAGTTTAATAGACCTCAATACCAAGATAATCCTCAATGTCAAGGGTATATCAATCATTTAAGGCCATATGATATCTTAAATATTAACTCTACCAACACTTTTAGAGCATTAGTTCTTACTCAAAACAATGGTATTTAAGAAGTCCAATGGTATACACATTAGGGATAATCTCATGAAAAATGTGTCATATCAATAGAATGTGCTAATCAAGATTATATTATGAAGCACACTCAAGCTCATCATATTTAAAATAATCAAGCTCTTCCTAAATATCATAAATAATTTCCTCTTGTGCAACATGGATAATTCATTTTCATGACTCAATATGAATTTCCAAATTAATAAATAATGGGTGGAGAGCAGACATAATCAAAGGCTTCATTTGTTAATTTTCAATAAGGATAAATCCCTTTTAGATAATGTGTATTCAATCTACTTGGAGGTGCAACTAAGGTGGAGAGTCCTATTAAAACAAATATAAGGGATAAGATAAGGGAAATGACTGGTGACCCAAAGGTAGGGAGAGTAGATCTTTTACCTTCTCAACCACTTTAGAATACCAATGATAAATATGCATCCCCTAAATCCCCACTAGTCTAAAAGAGTTATAATGAGAAGGGGAATAATTACAAGGGTCCATTCATACCTCATTTCACTCAAGAGCTAATTAGTGTTGTTGCTCCTAAATTATAGTCAAAGTTTGTTAGCCCTCATATCAACATTGTAGACCAAATGAGGAAGGATCACTTTACCATACCAATGTGGGACACATTAATTATTTCATGGCATAAATACCTTAAATAAGAGTTGGAAAATCTCAACATCTCAAATAAGTACATAGGAAAATAAAGTGTAGTCATAATTGACACTAGTTATCCTAATAAACCCCAACCAACCAAGGTAAATAACCCTCCTCCCTTGTATCTTTTTATTATAATAGGGTATTTCCAAGTGTATAAATGTATGATAGATAGTAGGGAAAGTAAATCTATCATTCGAAATTTAATAATAGACAAGTTGGGGTTAAAATATGAGCCTAATTCTAAGTGACTCTTGTAACTAGATGAGTCTCCTACTAAAATAGTTGGTGTGATTAAAGACCTAAAAATTATCCTAGTTTCTTGCCCCAATTTCACCATATCCTAAGATATTGTGGTTGATATACCCCCTATTTTTCCTTATGTTTATATAAGGACTTCACTACTAACATAAGAGGATACCTATCTTTTGACTAGTATTGTATGGTCCTTAGAACTAGGTATGGAACCAAACACACCATTAGATTTGAGCCTATCTCTAGGTTTCATTTATAACCTTACATTCCTCATCTATCAAATGTCAACTACACTATTAGTGATGAATATGAGCACCTTAATGATCAAGAGCTAGTTGATCCACTTGAGGGCATATCAAAACTACTTCTTGATGAGTGGAGAATAGATAACCATGGATATGATCCTTATAAGATCATTAAAGAAGTAGGCTTAAGGATATATTATATGAATGAGAAGGAGGTATTCATTCTAGCCCTTACCAATCCATGTCAATATAATGATGGAGTATGGAGACTATTTTTTGATGGATCTAGGTGTAAGAATGGAAGTGGAGTAGGTGTTATGATTATTTATCCATATAATCAAAGTTAATTTTCTACCATAAGGTTCTAATTAATCTACATGTGTAATATAATAGAGTATGAGGCCCTCATTCATGGGATATAATGGGAAAGGAAAAGAGGTATCAAGATGATACAAGATATGGGATATAGTGAATTGGTATTTCATCAAGTGAGAGGGAAAAATTCAATAAAAAATCCATTATTAAAGGTATAAAATCATGGGGTTTGTGACCTCATATAGGACTTTAAATCCTTTGACATCTATTTAACCCAATAAAATACAACCAACATGTAGATAGGCTAGTAGCTATAGGGGCACAATATGGCATCCCAAGTGAAGTCAAGGACCCAAAGAATCAATCATAAAAGGTTGTTTATAGGTCATCAATACTTGATAATTAATTTAGTTGACAATTATTTCACAGTGATAGGTAGATAGCATAATTTTTCATTAAGAGGTAGAATTATACTCAAGGAATCAAGGTAGACTTCAACAATAGTATGGTGACTAGGTTGTTCAATTTAAGACCAAAAAAATTCCTCAGGGATTAGTGACAGTTGAAAACATATTCAATGAGGATGATAAACTAATAATATATATGCTTAGCATGTCGACCAAGGAAGAGCACTATGATAAGGTTACCATTTTTAAGGATGGGTTGCTCAAACTAGGTAAGGTGAATAGTAGAGAAGAAAGGATTGCTTTCATAAAGTTGTGTAATGAGTTTGTAGATATATTTACTTGGAAATATGGTGATATGAAAGGGTTTAACCCTATTTTAACTTAATATACTATAACATTGGAGGCAAGTGGTAAACATGTAAGGTAAAAGAAAAGACCAGTCCAACTCAAAATTAAGATCCTTGTGAATAAAGAGTTAACTAAACTAATTTCGTTTAACATTATATTACCCATAAAACACTCTTAATGGGTATATAACCTTATGCCTATAAGAAAAAATAATGGGAAGATAAGGTAATGTGTGGACTTCATAGATCTTAATAGGGTGTCATTGAGAGACCATTATCCCTTACCATCCATGGATCATATTTTTCAAAATATTGTAGGTTCCTAACATTTCTCCTTGCTTGAAGGAATAGGACCAACACAAAACTATATTCAAAATTAAGTGGGGAACTTATGCTTACAAGAACATGCCCTTTGGGATATCCAATGTAGGAGCCACCTTCTAAAGGGCAATATATATATATCCTTCCAAGGACTAATCAATGAGATGGTGCTTATGTCACTTGATGATATTATCATCTTCTCAAAATATTCCCATGATCACTTGAGATACCTAAGGCTAATATTTGATAGGTGTAGTTAGTATGTATAGGGTCTATTTGAATCCCAAAAAGTACATTTTTATAGTCCATGAGGGTAGAATTTTAAGACACATTTTATCTAAGTAAGGCCTATCTATAGACCCTAAGAGGGTAAGTTCAATCCTATCCATATAATTTCCCAAGCATAATAAAGGACAACAAATTTTTTTAGGTAAAATAAATTTCATTAGAAGGTTCATTCCTAGATTTTTTGAGTAAGTTAGACCCTTAAATTTTATGCTCAAGAAACATAAGGACTTCACATTGATTAGTTAACAAAAGAGGATTTTTTAAGTAATTAAGTAGTCTATTTCTCAAGAATACACTTTCCTTAACCCTAATTTTTGAAAATACTTCCTTTAGTATGTTTTCTCAAATAATGACACCATACCTACCATGATGATGCAAAAAAATATCAAGGGATTTGAGAAACTCATAACCTTATTCATCCAAGCATTATAAGGTTATGAATAGAGGTATACTTATGTATAAAAACATGTGATTGAATTCATGAAAATCCTCAATAAATTCATGTACATGGTGTCCAAAAACAAAATAGATGTCATGGTGGCCCACCATAAAATCAAGAACTTCCTTATTAACTAGGATTTGTGTGAGAAAAGAGAAGGTTGGGTGACTATATGCATGGAGTATGAAATAGAGGTAAAGGTTAACAAGCTAGTGGGAGTTATAATAATGTGTGATCACTTGGAAATAGAAGTTAAAGAGAGTAAGCACAATGATCCCTAAGCAACTACACCTAGACCTTCTTCCAACTAGACTCAAAACATGGTAATATTCCGTCAAATAGGATAATGTGCTACAAGTTTAGATAGGACTATAATTAGGTCTTATAAGCTACAATAAAATACTTATGTCATGGTATATGGAGTCCTATTTAATAAATATATTAATGGCATGCTTTTTAAGTGTGTGGAGACTAACCAAATTGATAAGCTATTAGATTCATTTCATGATGGGCCTATAAGAGGCCACTTTGTAGCTAAGACTATAGTAGCTAGGATAATGAGAATAGCCTATTTTTGGCCAAGACTTTTCAAAGATTCCCATTCTTTGGTTAGGAGATGTAATAAGTGTGCCATGTTCACTAGGAAATAAAATCTAGCTACATTTCCCCTCAAACCCATCCAAGTGGAACAAACTTTCATGTAGTAAGGCCTAGATTTTATAGGCATGATATATCTTCCATCTAGTGTGGGCCAAAAATGGGTCTTGACTGCTATATAATACTTCACTAGGTGGGTAAAAGTAATATCCCTTAAGGAGGTAAATGAAAACTTAGTTTTGGAGTTTTGTGATAGCCTAGTAACTAGGTTTGGGGTCCCCTCCACAATCATGTTAGATAATTCATTAGCTTTTAGTGTTGCAAGTGTAACCAAATGGGCTATAAATTATGGCATCTACCTTAGTAATGAATTCGTCTACTATCCTCAAGGTAATATACTTGCAGAGCCCACTAAAAATAATTAAATTAGGATTATAAAAAGCACTATGGAAGATAATCATAGGATATGGCATACCAAACTAAGGATAGCCTTGTGGGTAGATAGGATGACCCCCAAGAGAGCTACTGGTCATTATCCATACCTTTTTATCTATGGCAAAGAGTCAAGGTTACCCATATCACTTGAGTTGCTAACTTTAGAACTCACACATCAATTTGAGATAATAGAGAGTAATTTCATGGAAGTGAGGTTGAATGATTTGAGAGAGCTAGAAGAGATAAGATATGATGTTATGCATGCCATATGGTATCATCAAGATCAAGTTAGAAGGTCATTTGAAAAGAGATCTATCTCAAGGACTTTCAAATAAGGTGATATTATTCTAAAGTGGGATAAGGACTAAGCTAAAGTAGGTAAGCACTCAATTTATGATAGCCTATGGAGTGGACCCTATGTCATCACCACCTGCAAAGAGGACAATGCATAACAATTATAAATATTTAATGGTGAGTAAATCCCTATCCCTATCCATGGTGTGTTGCTTAATTACTATTATTGAAGAATATAGATTATCCTTCTACATAGTATTTTAGGTGTTTCTTTCCCTCTAAGTATTGTTTCACAACTACCTTGATTAGTTGGTTTCTTTGTTGTCTTATTTATTTCTTAGGTGTTTTATTTTGGTGTTATTTTGTGTCCTTATTATATGTGGTAAGGTTTTTATAATCCTTAAAATATTATAAAGGTGAAAAGTTTGATTATTAGTCCAAATAGAGGGGTCACCTCAAATAAGTCATGGTTGTCATGTGTGAGACAACTAGTTCTCTTGAATAGTAGGTAGGTCAACCCCTAAGAGTCACCAATGATTTTGATATATTTTTACCCCTAGATTTAGAAAGAATCAACTCTTTCTCAAAACACTTGAATAATGCCTTTGTCATTTTATGAATCTTATGCTTGTCATGTGAATCTAAGAGAGGGTCAATTGTCATCATGTTCATAAGAAACATGTTTATGTGGTGTGATTTTTTAAAATAAGTGTTGTGGTAGTCACCATTTCACCTTGTTTGAGCTCATGTAAAGGTTTCATCTTGTGTTGACTATGTCTAAGGGTCTACAATAAATCTTAGTGTGGTTTTCATGGTCCAAAATCATTCATAATATAATGAATTATAATGTTGTATCCCATGGTCAGTCATGTGTCCTTTTAAGCATGATAATAACCTATAAAATGTGAAAAAATTAGATGGATTAGGGATATTTTGAAGAGAGAGTATTAAAAATGTTTGAATCCTTTAGCACAATTTAAGGTTTTTTTAGCAAATCTTAAGGTAAATACTTCCATTATTATTACATTTGATATTAAGTATGTATTTCCTTAAATGGGTGTTAAAACCATGTTATTAATCATAATATGGCCCCTAAGACACTACAAAAATAATAAACATGTCTATAAAAGTTCTCATATCCATCATAAAATCATTATAAGATTGTTTTATATGTTGAAAATGTCATTTTTAGAAGTTAAACATCCTTCATTCACCATAAAGGGCCCCACATGATTGTAAAATTATATTTAATCTTTCCTCCATCCATAACCCCTAATTTAAAAAAAATTGACCTCTTCTTTCCCTCCTTTTGGGCTCCAATGTCCTCTAAATATTTCTAACCTAAAAAAATAAAGGGAAAAAAAGTTTTTCTAGTGTTTTCAAGACTTGTACGGACTTCTACATTTAGGTGAGAGTAAGAGAAGGTTAGTATCTCATGGGGGGTTAATTTCAAGCATAACACAAAAGAATCCATGTTTACAAATATAAGATAAAGGTAAAAAATGTAGTAGGATCTCCATCAATCTCTTAACAAGCTCATAATGGCTAGTTTGAGTTGAATGGTATGGTCCATACATGGGGATTAAAAGACCAAGATATTGGCTATATTTAGAGTCCCTAGTGGGATTATAATTAGTGGAATTGGTTTGTAGATCAAATCCTTTGGCTTTATGAACAATCATTAAGACCCCTAGGTAGTCTTAAACCCCATATAAACCCCATAAACTTAGTTAAAGGAAAATTTATGAGAAGTTCAAGATAGTTGTGATAACTTGAGCATGGTGAAAGATATAAAAATGTTTTATAGGTGTCATAAACTCCTTTAAGTTTTTTCTCATGTCACTTTCAGGGTTAGATCAACACCCAATATTCCATGGTTGGCAGATTATAGGTTTATATGCTAGAATTTATATGTTTCATGAAGAAAAAGAGCACAAAGATGATCACTAAAGAGTTTATATGATTCTTACATGTTCCTCACATACCCCAAATGGTCACAATTTGGTCATATCAGATCCCCTTAAAGTATCCTCAATTCCCACCATGTGAAAGAAAGAGAAAACCTTCAAGCATGAGTTAACCTACTCTCATGGCAACCAATTTTTAGGTTTAAAGTATATTAATGATGCCTTATTCAAGTTGTAGGGGTGATTTAAGAATATTGAGGAGTTACTATTTTAAAATAAATGATATTTCACATGGCCCTTAAGATTAACACCCATAAACTAGCTCCAAAGTAACTCATAGGTAGATTAAGGTTTCTTTTCATTTTTAAAGGTTTTTGAAGATTCCTAGGTTTCATTTACTTCATTAAGATGCCTAATTCAACTAGTCAAATGTATTACCTTGATGGATACCTAGGTGAAGGATGATTAGGTATAAATAAGTGGTCTTAATTACAGAGGATTAGTCCATATGAGGTCTCACAAAAACATTTGATTCATAATGGATACATCAATCCATTTTCACCATTTAGTAAGCCTTATCTCCAAATTCATAACTTTAAAAAACTGTAAGCTTGTTTAAGTTTTCAATATGGTATTAAAGTTTGAAGGAATATGGAAAATAAAATTTTATTTAAAGATTAATTTATGATGAGTAATGAGATACATAAGGCCTTAAATAATATAAAAACCTACTCACACAACAAATGACCACCTATAGGTTCATATTAGGCTTCAAGTGTCACATTGGTCTACATATAAACTTCTCAAAAGGACTTATATATTATGAAGTATATGAAGGCATAAAGTTGTCATGGACCTAATTAGGAACACCCTTAGTATGGGCTAAAAAAACTAAATATGTTATAAGACCATAATGTATACATTCAAGATGCCTAATAATCACCTACAGGCAGCTCAATTTGTTCTCAAGCTTAAAGAGAGAATACCATGCATAATAGTAAGTTTGGAAATTACATATGTAGAAAAAGTATTATATATTATTTTATGATATAGGTACCTAAGGGTAAATGTTGATAAGATATGATCAAAACCAATTTATTATGACCTTGTAGAAATAATCCATAGACACCTGTAGGATTGCCTAGTGGCCCTATAGATTAAAAAGTGAAGGACCTAATTAATTTGAGGATAAATAAGGTTATATAAAATTAAATCACATGGAAATTATATTCTAAGGATATATCATAATCCCTATGTGATCCTCTCAATTAGTGAGAAAGGGTGGCAAGGTTGGATAACCTATTGAGTCTAGAGCCCCACAAATAGACCTATGTGTTTATGGCTCTATAAAAGTGTTTGTTGAAGGGATGAAGGAGAAAAAATAACAATAAATTATTTATAAATACTGAGGTAAAATATATCAAGCTTAAAATTCCATTAGTAGTGATAAAATTAGGAAACACAGACTACATAGGTCATTGACATCAACTAGTTTGAGAACTTAATATAGGCCAATGATGGTCATAGTAGTCCTAAAGAATATAAATGATAAAGATAGAGGTATAAGACAATATTATACTTTATAAAAGGTTTTATTTGAATTTAAAATATATTAATAATGCCTTGAGGTCACCACAAGCACCTATAGGTCATCTTGTGCCTTGAAAATTAGTTTAAGCCTATAAAACCTAAAACCCTACATAAGCCTTTAAACCTCTAACTCCACTCTTATGGAAATATGAGTTCCTAAGATAGATATAAGGATATATGAGGTTGTAAAATAATGATAAATTTTTTTATATATTTTTCATAGGTAGGAGAAGATAAAGGAAATGATAATTTGAACTAATATTCCTCCTCGAGCTCTTTCACCACAATTTGTCAATTTGAGCTGCAAGTTTGGATGTCCATATATTGTAGGAGGAAATGCATGAGGCCTAGTTATATTAATGAAATTTTATAACCCCTTTTCACTTTCCATCCATGGTGGAGAGATTTATATCTATGGGTGTAGCTTTATGAATGATCCTTAAGAATGTAAGCATGCCCAAACTACCTAAAAGGACCTAGAGGGGCACCAACCTTTGATAAAATATAACCATACAAGATATATGGGATGAAAATTTATTATTAAAATTTGAGGGGGTTTATGTATTTAATATTCATGGCCTTAATTTTCAAATACATGGCCTATGCTTTATGAATGATCATTAAGATGGTAGGCCACTCCAAATCCTCCAAAACCCTTAAAGAGAACTTAATGTAAAAGAATCTATTATTGATGACCCTTATTACCCTAAAATAGATTTAAAACATCAACATGACACCTAAATGTCCTATGTGCTACATATGCACCAAGAATTTAGTATATGTGAGGTAAAATTTGTAGGAAAGTAGCTTATAATGTCTAGTTTTGGGATTGTTTTCATGGTTCCTAGGCATGTTTGATTTTCTAAGTGGATTAGGAGGCCTCTTAGACCTATGAAGAGAGGTAATGGTCTACAAAAAAATACTAGTGAATTCCTAATGTAGCATATGTAAGCCTAATGAGAAGACTTGGAGTCAATTAAGTGAGGTGACCTCATTTGCATTGAGAGGAGGATGTTATAAGTTTGCTCACATGGTGATGAGACTTTATAGAGTAGAAGCACACTTGCATCAACATTTTAAAGCCACTACCAATCTCAAAACATGATTTAAAATGTCTAAGTCTTAGGTATCTCACTCATAAAATTGACAAATGCATTGAATAAGCTGAGAATGGTATGGAGGGTGGTAGTTAGGTGAGTAGTGGCCATGTTAAAACAAGTAACTACCTTCCTAAAATAGATTCATGACATATTACTACATTTCAAGGAGTAATATATTGGCTTTAAGGAGTATGGTGTCTTCATGGAGTCAACTATGACCAAAAATAAGCCATGTACTACACTTATATGCCTAAAAGGATCATTGACTACCACTATGCCACTAAAGCATTATATGAGTAGCATTATGGGGCTATTTGTACCCCTCTTTATTATTTGTATCTATTTATTTGATGAATAATGGTCATTATGGCCTCTCTACTTCATTTTTATGCCATTTTCTCCCTCTCTTTCTCATGTTCTATAAATTTGGCTTAAAAAGCCATTATAATGATCCCTCTACTGGGTATGAGAAAATTTTGACCATTTGTATCTTATAACCTTGAGCTAATATAAAAATTGATTCATCATTCTCCATACTAGTATTATAGTGTATCCATGCTTGTCTAATTTAGATAAGTAGTTGATCCTTTATCCATTTATAGGTAGTTATCTCTCACCTAGATGTTAATCGATTATCTTATTTAGGTTATATGATGTGTGAAGGTGTTTATGCTTATGATCATAGTGGAAACTGATTGCTAGTGTCTTTTATCAGACCTTACACTCATCATCCTTAGGTTATATGTATTTGTCATGGACTCCATATAAATCACTGATGTGTAGGAGTATTTTGGAAAGAGTGTGTTAGTAATTAGTCCTTGGTTTACCCATAAGTGTTGTTAAAGGATTAAGTAAAGGAGAAATAAAATATTGGTACATTACCTCTTATATCTTAGAATTGTTTTCATGTATTTCTTCTATCCCTTTTCATTGTCAAAACAAGTAGGCCTAACATTTGAGCTTAGATGATGCATCAAGGGAGCTAGTCCCAAAAATATAGATTCACCTCACCCATTAGGATACCCACACCTAGAGGTGAATCCATTATATCATCTGGATGAGGTAAGTTTGAAACTCCTTTGCCTTAAGGGTGTAATCTAGACTGAAAATAGATTTTAGATACTTATCTTATCCAACCTTTCTTATTAAGGGCTCATGTGGCATATCTAAATGTGGAACTCCTTATTCCTTATACTATTTTCAAGTGAGATATTATAAATACATAGGGTCTCTGGGTTGCACATTTACCATATTCACATTTTCACTAGTTTATCCTTTCTCTACTTCTTTAGGAATAGAATAATTTGAATGATGTTGCTTAGATACTATATAATAAACATAATAGATTTATTTCTTAGGGTTAAAACCTGATAATTTTATGTGATGCGGTTTTATTCATTACACATGTAACAAACAAGAGGATTTCTAACTTGTCTATTATCTTGTCAATTGTTTTGGTTACCTCCATGATATCCTCCTTTATATCACCCTCTATTCACTTCTTATATTTTTTGAGAAGCACACCCCTATTTTGTTTAGCTATCATATCCCCCATATTTTAATTTAAGGGGAAAGGTGTATCCCATCCTAACTATTATGGCATAGGTGTTTAATTCTAACTCTACATATACTAAGAGGATGGAGGTATCCATATAACCTAGTACTAAGGTGAATATGTTGTCAATCTGTGGGATCCTTTAGATGATATTGAGGGGACTACGTATCTAAATAGTACAAAGACTAGGGCATACATGTAAGAGTATGCTATATTTTGTGATCATATCTATATTTAGACTTAGAACTCCTAGTTTCTTAGATCAAATTAGTTATGAAACCACTGTGAAGACATTTTTGGTGATTTCCTCATTGAGCTCCTAAAGTCCTCTATAATTATTCTCATCATGAATATGGTAATTTTTAAAATTACAATACATACTATAAAATTATTGTATGTTTTGTTGCAAAAAATGATGTTTGGTAGTGGGATGTCCCACTATATGAAAAACATTGAATAATTTTGTCACCTTGAATTTTTAAAAATAATTCCTATGGTTTCCTTCCTTATCAAACTACATGTACCATATAGACAATTTAGATCTATTTCTCTCATGAAATTCATATATTTCATAAAACACTATATAACTTAGCATTTTTCCTCACAATAGCCAACATAATCTCCCCAAGTATTCCATTTGTTCAACTTGAATAATAGTCAATCAATCTTGAACCTTATTGGGGAACTATGTTTATGAGATAACAAATTGAATCATATGTTTTAGACTTTATGTGAACCACATAACTTTATTTGCATTATGGAATTAGAAAATCACTCAATTTATAAATTCTAAGATTATAGAGTCATAATCCTAGACTGATTCTTCTATTTTCTATTGAATCTCTTTTAGGTCATAAATGGTTCTGAAGAATGTTTTCATAGTGAATTCCCCAATCAGTTTATTATTGACATCTTACAAATCTATTATGGTTAGATTATTATTGTATATGAATTCTAGGGATATACCTATCAAGGCTCTTATTAGCTCACATTTCTTTACATCATCAATAGCGACACATGTATCCTACCATTTCATTTTTAAGGTAAAAAAATATTTTTCAAGGTTTATAGAACCATCTAAGATGTCAAGGTCACAAAAATTCTTGAATTAAGAACCTTATTTCTTATGATTACACCTAGAAAAATTGTCTACTTTGGCTTGGACTGTACTCATGTTTTAATATTTAATGTAGTTATCTTCAAAGTACTAATATTCTTATTTTCCACCAATTTATGAGTTTCTACACATAAATCTCCAAATTTAACTATAAACTCATCAAACCACTTTGTATTCCTTTCAACTTCTACACTATTTAATCATATTAACAAATTAGGCATGGGGGATGCATCCCTTTGGAACAAGTGATAATTATCCAAGATACTTTCCTCACTTAAAATTGAACCTCAATTTACTCTAAATTTATTCATTACTTCTATAAGACATTTTACTTCTTATTATCCAAATAATATCTTCCCTTGTAATTGCTTCTTAAAACTACCTTCTAGTTAGTCCAATTATTTCTCTACAACCCCTCCACATTTTAATTCTTTCATTTTCTCTAAATCATTTCTCCATATCACACTTCTTAATCTATTTATAACCCTCAATTTATTTAGGTACTTCAATTTCCCCTTCTTTGCATTATGCAACTTCCATTGGAGTTATATTTCCTTCTATAGTCTTCTAACTCTCTATTCTACATCTACTTATATTTACATGAGGGTTCTCTATTTATTGTGTTACCTTTTTTGTCGTGGCTCTCTCTCAAGCCTTATAATAATATTTTACTTATGTTTTTTTCACATTCCATCTTCTAGGTTTAGGTTCAAGTTCCTTCTCTCAACTCTTCATCATTCACTCCATTCAATTTACATCCATGTCATGCCCTCAATGACTTCTCTATATTAGTCATGATTGGTGACATGGCCTTATCCAAAACCAAAATATTCACAAGTATCGGTATTCTCTACAAAAATTTACCTTTGATGCCTCTTACAAATAATTCATGAATAACTTTAAATTTAATGTATGGTTGTATACAAAACTCAATGATGTATCTGTCGATAGTGGTCTTTAGGAAATAATCTATTATATGCATCTGCTTAGTGTCCATGATTCATAATAATTCTAGGTATTATTCTATCCAAACAAAGTGATTTGTCTCTTAGCCTAAAGCAATAATATTTAATTCTTAAAAACTAGGTAACTAACAAATCAGACAACTCATAACATAAAATTCTATATATTTTTCCATGAATATGCTCATTATAATTTCCTTCATAGTTCTTATAATTCATTTAGACTCTTCTTATGTGAATTTTTTAATTCTCTCATCCAACCATCATTTCAAATCTCTTTGACCTAGTAGCCATTTTAACATGTTTTATATTCCACACTCATTGCACCAATGTGAGTAGAGGTTACAAGAAATTCCCATTAGAACATGGTAAGGTTTATGTGTGTGGAGTGAATTATAGTTCAAAACTCAGATGAGCATATGAAAAGTTAGTATATTAATTCAATTTAGATTTAGTGATTATTCATAGAAACATAAACTAAAACATATAAATCATTAATTATTTTTATTATATTGAAAGGAAAACTCTTATGAAATAGAGGATAAATAAATAAAAAACAAGTGATTAATTGTTTTGAAAGAACCATACAAAAAACTCTACATTAATCTCTCATAATTCAAAACTATTTTCCTTTACAACTTTATAATATTTATAGAGTAAGAAGTATTTGTAACTTCATACTATTAACCTTTTATTCTCTCTCAAATGAGTCTTTTCATCTTATTATATAATTTTAATATACAATCATTTATAAAATAAATAAAAAATGATATACATTATGTAAAATACTACAAATCACACACTTGTCATTCAATATACTCTTGGATATTATACTTCCAAGACTACTACCAACAATCTCAATATTCCTTATCTTAAACTACTCATACAAGCTCTACCTTTAGAGAGTGTCTCTATATATGACAAATGTTTATTCATAAGCATCAAATATCACTCCATATGGGGTTAATTTATTTCACCACTTAACTAATAATTAGAGTTACACCTACTAATAATATAAGTTTACTATAAAATTAGTAACTAGGAGGAATTTGAACACACAAGGAAGATCACCCTAAGGTTAATGATCAAAATTTTTTCTAATTATAATCACTCTAAGGGTTATTAATTAGTTCATATTCTAAAACTATTGCACTATGAGTTTGTCATTAGTTCCCACACTAATAAATCACCTCGAGGGTTAGTTACTAGTGCATTTACTCACTTCCTAAGCCACTTATGTATATCTATTAGGACCACTTTAATATGTAGAATCAATGGTCATTGTATTTTTTATGTTACCAAAAAGAGTGTTAATTATATTTTAATAAACCAATCTTTACCCTAAACCTTAAGACTAAGGTTAACATAATTACCCTTGTAGATAACATCGTGGCCCTTAATTAGCCTATGCATAATTATATATTTTTAAAAGTTAATATGAGATACCCTTGTATGAGGTAATATTGTCACTATGCCATCTAATTCTGAAATAAGATACAAATGATTCAACTCACCATGCTACTCATTCATATCCTCATAGAGGCAAACAACCCAATACCCAAAAGGGGTCATGTTGAGGGTGTTTTATTTAAAATAGAGTTTTAAAATATTATATTCAAAAAGGTGTAGGATAGTTATCAACTAATTTAAAAGAGACAAAACATGACAAAATGCCACCATGATTAGGGCACTAGCCTTAATGTCTCTATTCTTGTCTACTGAAAATACTAGAAAATTGATGTCTAAAACTGTAACCTAAGAAGGCCACTAGATTAACTAATATATTTTACTTTGTATTAAAATCCAAAGAAAAATAGTTTTTCCTTGTAAAATATACCCAATAAGGTAACACTTAAATATCATGGTAGAAAGATAATGATTCATAAAAAAACATAACCCTAGTTTCTAATATGTGAAAGAGGTTTCAAAAAGCCTTAATATACATTGGAGAAAGAGGCAATAAATCTTATAATAGATTGAAAATATTTGTTAAGCAAGAGTGAATAGGTTTACATCATTATATAATTTTAATGCATGATATAATTAAATATTTACTTATTACTATAAAGTTGTTTTCAAAAGCAAAAGGTTTCCTAGAAAAATTTCCTTTGCAGAGCTAATTTAAAATCCATATAAATTTAATTGAAATATTATAGAATAAAATCACCTATTTTTTTAATATAAAAATTTAGTCATTATAAATACATTTCAATCATTATGTTTGATACATTTAACCTATATACATTTAATTTTGCTTGATTCCATATTGACTTTAGAGACAAATAAAATTACTAATTTTTTGCTTATGAAAATATCTTTTAGAAATGGGAAAAAATAATTATTGCCATTGGAAACACAAAATATCTAATTGTTTCACTGACATTTCACACCAAAACAAAATCATATTTTAAAAACTTAATTTTTAGGTCTTGGTTTTAATTAACTTCCAAACTATTTTACAAGGTTAAAATAGAGTGGTGAAATATTCAAACTTTAAATATATAATTATGGATGTGTTTAGAGATCTAATTTTTTATTAGATTTTATGTTTACATAGAAAAAATCCATGTTTTCAAAATATATAATTTTTAATTATAATAAATTATTATTATTTTAAAAAGTCTCAATTTAATTATATGAATTAATTTTACTTTGTTAAAAAATATTAATTATGATCAATATATTGATTTCACTCTAAGGAAATAATTTTACCTAGGCATCATTTGAATCCAAAGTTGTCTTCTAAAATTTGTATTCATGGCCAAAAATAATTTCAAATAAATTAAAAACTTCAATGAATAGTTTGCTTATATTATACTCTTTTAGAGTTTACTCAAGTGTAATAAATCATCTTAAGATGGCCTTTATAAATAATTATTAGCAACCCAAATTGCACCCTATTGAAGGAGAGTGTTGAATTCTTCCTCAAACTTGGACTAACATGGGAATGGACTAAAGGTTGTAAGTGACCTTATATCTAGACTAGACCTCTAGATTATGGGTTTAACTCCCCTAGTACATCACTTATGGCTTAGTTTACTAAAAACCTACTATTATTGGGGTGAAAAAGGATAGGAAGAATAGAAAATAGACCTACTCTAAAGGATGGTGATGCACCAATATAAACATTCATCCTCTCAATTTGACCTTAACAAACACAAGTAAGTAAAGCAAGTGACTGAATCTTATGACTCTAAAGACTCCTATGTAAAAAGTGTTTCACATAAAGGTTTCACCAAGTGATCAAAGAATGAGGGAAATGATGGAATTCCTAATTTAAATCACTAACCAATCAATATCTCCACTCCAAGGTTAGTCACTCAACATTCAAACACTATATGTGACCTGTATAATATGATATACGAGTAACTAGGTGAGATTAAGACTTACCAAGGGAGATAAAACTACCACATATGCAAATTAAACTAATAAAAATACAATAAACATGTATCAAGGAATTTGAAAATAATCATTTTATTCACTTAAGAGGTTACAAAGTGAAATATTGGAAAAATTTTCTAATGCCCAAGAGAAGGATTATAAAATAAGGCCTAGAATCCTCAATAAATAATAGAATAAGGAGAGAAGGAGAGAGGAAAAGGTCTTGCATAATCATAGCACATTCATTGTTGTAGTTTCAAATAGTTACTCAATCCTCCAAAAGACTCTCTATGCATTAATACTCTCTAATGAATCTTTATTCATTGAGATGGGGTAGTTAAGGATGTAGTTAACTTATTAAAACTTATTTAAATCATTATACACACATATTTTGGTCAAATACCTTCTATTCAAATTAGTTACAATACTAGTGAGATATAGTTAAGTCATCACCAAGCGTATAATAGCCTACCCTCCTTTAAAGCATAAGAACAAGTCAAGATAATGACTCATTCCTTAATAATGGTTATTGAATGTGCACTTGAGTTCTTAAAATATCAGATATAAATTTTAATTACTTTTTATTTACTCATTCATTAGTTATCTATGTCATTGTTCAACCTTACTTGTTGACCAAGTAGGTCTACTAGGCTAATTAGGCTTAGTATCCTAACTAGTAGTGCTTGATAACCATGAAAAGTTTAGAAATTATTAACCTATTTAAAAGTGATATTTATGCCTTAATAAATGATACATACCATTAAAAAGGTCTTATTGAGCAAGAAACACCTATGAACTTGCCACACTAGGTGACTAGGTCACCTTATCTTTCACTTCTGCAAACTTGTTTATTAGAAGAGACTCACATAGGAATTTTCAAGCATAATATTTAGAATATGGTGCCATATAAAGGTGAAAAAATTTCCAATAAAACATATAAAATGATTTACATCACTTTAAACTACCTTGTACCTCTATTTCAACTCTTTTTCCCAAAAATGCATTATTTTATGATAGGTCCATATAGTTTTTTACAACACAGTACCATGGTCAAGAATTTGTCTAAGTGTAATTTATGGTTTTAGTTTTTATCAAGTTATTCATGGGTGTTTGGGTACCATTATATCATTTTTACTTGAAACTAGTCTGTAGTAGGGTTTTAGAGAGGTTTTAGAGGCCAAGGACTCTTAGAAATGATTCATAGAGTATGAAATTCTAATGCAAAAATTATTGTCATGGATTTGAAGCACACTAACACATTAAAATTATCTAACCATCTTGAGCTCCCATGCAAAATATAGGCTAAGATATGTATGTAATAAATTAAACTATGAGATCTCTACAAGAATTATAGACATTCTAATAGTCTTAACAATGATTCATAAAATTATACCACTAAAACAAAAAAAATTCTCCATGAATATTAAGTGTGTTAGGGTGGATATATACTATTAAGATAATTTTACCTAATTCTCCTTATGGTGAAAGATGTAAGCATCTAAATAAGCAACTCAAGCTGACTGTGTACACTCTATGGGTTGAGTTAGTTCTTGACACTAATATGGTCTTTACATTATTTTTATATTCTTTAAAAAACTATAATAAGAAATTTAAACAAATTTTATACCTCATAAAAGTCATATTTATTCTTAGATAAGGTTTTGGTATACTCCAACGTGTTGTAGGGTTTAACTCCTAGTTATGGCCTTCAAGCCAAATAGGCCTAGACTAAGTATTAGAGGTTTAAGCCATATGTAGGTGATATGGAAGTTAAAAATAATCATATGATATTACTTCCAATTTTTTCCATCATTTTTTATTACCTTTATATGACTTAAAATCTATCTCTACTCCTCTCTCATGACTATACCTGTAGGTCTCACTATTTTTCCATGTTAGTTTGTGAGTATTTTGATAATGTAGAGGATATGAGTATAATTAATCTCTTTAATATATATATTATGGAGATTAATAATCATATTAAAAATTTCCAAGGATTAATACACCCTCAATCCAAGTTTTCCATTCAATTTTGGTCCTACATACTAAACATAGTCTAACTTAGGGTTTGTGTTTCACTAGGCCTGAGTATCCCTAAGATTGGGTTTATTGATTTTAAGCCACAAAATGAGGTTATAGTATAAATTTAAATAAATAAAAACCTTAATAACTTAAACATATTTATTTATCCTCTTAATATCCAAAAGTATGCATATATCTTTAAATATCATGTTCAAGCATGTTTAGGTCTCACTTCTTAAACTAGTCGTCAAGGACATTTTGTCTTGAAATATGAGTATCATAAACCCTATAGATCCTATAAATAAATTATAAGAATAATTTATTGTCTTAAAACTTTCTCATGAATCTTAATCTCCATTTTTCGCTTCAAACTTCTAAGTGACCTACCTAGTCTCATCAAAGACTACAAACAGACTAGGGTAATTTTGAGATAGAATAATGAATATATCCATTGACTATCTAACATTTAGTATGATATGAAAAAATTAAACTAATTAAAATTATAAATTTTAATAAATTTTAATACCTAAATACACCATTATATGTCTTAAAACTATAAACTCCTCTAAGACTGGTTATATGCATTGACTATGTTTGTTGCCTATGTGTAGGTATCACTATGTGTGAATCTAGGGTGGCTATAGTATCAAAAGGAAATCCTTATCCTTTAAAACTCCATGAAATAATTCTCACTTTTATAAATATCCATGAATATTTAATACCTTCAATTGGATTAAAAATAACCTTCAATACCTCTACTAATTCTTACTCATGCTTAGAGAGAGAAATCTTTCAAATATGCATGTTTGTGATTTTTGACATTCTTGACTATGTTTCATGGGTTTAAGTTTAATTTTATTAAACATTTTTAAATCCATTTATCTTCATCATGACTCTATTATCATTTATTTGGTTTGAGGTTGACCCTAGACCCCCTTTCAACATACTTTTTCCCTCCTTAGGATAAAACTACCATGTCACTTTTGGTAGCCTATAGGTGCCTAGGTGATTATAGGGTCTTCTTGACTATATTAGGTGTGTTTGGAACATCTCTTAATGATTTTATGTTACTTAAATATATGTAAACTTATTTTATAGGTTAATTAGGTCCTAAGAACTCTTCAAACACTTTAGTATCTTCATCATCTTCATGATCTCTAAGGTAGACCTCACATTACATCTTGACTATGTGACTATAAGTAACCCTAAAATATTGAATTTATGTTTAATTATTGTCTCCTTTACCTATTTATATTTAATGAAATTTCAAATAGGTCTCAAAAATATTTTCACATATTTTCTAACTCCATATATGCACCTTTTGTCTTAATCTAATGTTGTGCTAATTGTGTGATTTCATGACAACTATAGGTGACTATCAAAGGCTCTTTTTTACAAACATATATGGTATTTATATGATAAAATAGATTTAAAATATCATTTAACATGACTTATGATGATTTTGTATGTAATAATAGTGTAAACTCTATAGACATTCATCTCATAGACCTTTTCAAAGACTATATATAGTTTGACTATAATTTTACCTTAGTTGTAGGTGGAGGTTTACTCCTTCAATAGGGTTTAAGGCTTTATGATTCATTTACATGAACATGGTGTTTTTAAATAAAATTTAATTCTAAAAAAATTATATCCATGATGTGGAGGTGAATAGGTAGTTATATGCATGTAT
>JARHVA010002279.1:2320000-2655000 GCA_037957365.1 Torreya grandis | reverse complement strand
AAAAATTTAATATAAATTTTCTAAGTTTAATTCACCACATGAAGGGATTCTATAATTAGAAGGAACAAATTTTGAATAACTAAACTAATGGAGGTTAGTCACATGTGACAGATATAATGACGAAAAAAATGACCAAGGGTCAGATGATTAGCATGATATGCATTTCACCATGTCCCCAACACACACACAACATTATTATCACCCTTAGATTCCTCAAATAGATCAAAATCTACTAGAGGGTATCCTCATGTCCCTTAAAATGTGGAAAAATTGATCTTATATTTGATCATCTACAACACCATGTTTTTAATTCATTCAATATATTTACTTCCATTAATCTTTTGCATATTTATTTAAATACAATAATCCACTTGGGTGTCCAAAAAATCAAATACTTGTGAAAAATGTATGGATGATAGGATTTACATTTTATGCTACCAAAATTTGAAGCATTGAGATCTTGTATAAAATGAGTTCAATATGTTTTGACCAAGCCTTGCATGTAATTTGTGTTGTTTCTATTTTTTGTATATATTTTGATTTGTTTAGTGGAAAAACACAATTAATCTACTACACACATAAGAGTGAATGTACCTTTCCTACAAGGTCAGAACATGATTAATTAACCATTTACGGTGCACTCTTTTGAGATATTTGAGACTTTGGTCCATCAATCAATATAATGGAGTTTTAGTGATTCATTAATTTTAGTAATGTATAGATACATAAATCCCTCATGTAATTTAAAATTAGTTAAAATAATATTCAAATAATTTCATATTGTTTCAAGTATTTGATGTTTGATGAATATGGTTGATCATGTACAAGTCCAAAATGCCAATCAAAATTAGATTAGAGATCATTATTCATATAAACACCCAAAAGAGAATCCACCTCAAACAACTAAATAAATTTGAAATTGATGCATCATTATATAGGATATATGGTGGTTTTTATTGTTGTACCTTATGTGAACATGTTTGTTGGTCCCATTTAATAAATTACCATGAATTGGGTTGTGAACTGCAACTATATATCTAACTTGAGTTAGACATTACTATGATATAATTCTTATATATTTATATATAAGAATGTTATTTATATGGATTATGTGTTGATTGTGGAAAATGAAAATCTTGTAAAAAAATAAATTGGCTTATAAATGAAAAAGAATGTTAATTTACCTTTACCAAACTAAAATAAACCATCCCATTTTGATTTCCTTAAATATGGGTCAAAAGTAGAATCAAGATCCATCAATCTATTTTAGAGAAGCATGAAACTATACTTAATTCCTATAAAAATATAATTAAGGTTAATCATGATTTATTTTTTTCTTCAAATAGAATATAATGTAAGCTTTTCTCTCTCAAATCTTTCCATGACTTATGTATACAATAGGCTTCAAAAATCATCTATAACTTTAATGGACTTATCAACCATATCAAATATCCACAACTTTGTTTGTGTATGAACTTTTACAAATAATTATTATTTTTATTTGTTTATTTGACTATTGAAGAGAATCTTGAAAATAATGTAGTTATTTTTACATAATATATTCCTTTCTATTGTCATACCTAGTTTTTCTTCCTTACATGGTCTTTTTACTTAAAGGCTATTAATTTCATCATTCAACTTATCCCTTAATGGTATATAGATAATTGTTGAATTCTAAATTATTTCCCCTTATTAAATCCATGTTTCCATCAACTTTCACTAAACAAGTATGGTATATTTTACATTTTATTTGAGGTGTTACTCAATTTAAATCAATACCACATGACAATGACACATTTTTAAGGCCCTTTCATTCATCATATCATCACATAGTCAGATTGCCACATCATTAGAATCAAATTACTAAAATTGGTTAGAATCATGTAATGAATATTCACCCATCTATTAGAACTAATGAATTATAATATTGTGTTTCATTATTTTTGTATCTACACCTATTATTTAATGTATCTTCACAAAAATGTATATCTATTAATGTGGTCAATGTAAGTTTTATTAAATAATTTTGAAAATAATCATGCATGCCTCATGAACTTCATCACTTTTGTCATTATTAAATAGAGGATGGTATATTGATAATATTTGAGACAATAATTGACTTAATATTTTCAATTTGAGATTAAAAAAAAGATGTATATTGTCTCTAAACAAGGTTTTCTATTTATTGTCACAAAAATTCTCTCTCTAGAGACAATATAGAATACAATTATTTTGTCTCTAACTATAATATCAATTTTATTTATCTATAGATAATATGTATTTAATCCCATTTACCATTTCTATATAGATAATGCCTTTAATCCCAGCTATTGTATCTCTAAAAATGATATGAAAAATGTAAAAAAAAATAGACCATTCATATTTCAAATATTTTTATTGTGTTTATAACATTTCAAAAGTTCACCAATAGAACAATTCTCTGACTACACTTTTAATGTGTGAGATATTTATAAAACAACCACCTTTTTAACAAGGAATAATAAAATATTATAACACTTTTAAGTTGGATAAAAATAGATATATTTATAGTATTTATTTCTATTATTATTATTTTTTAAAAAATCTTTGGAGAATTTATTCCATGGAAAAAAATGCATGCTAAAGGTGTGGGATAACTATTATTGAATTTTGGCATTAAGCTTCTAAAACCCTCAAAGTGGCATTAATAACTACTAAAACTCGCTCATACCATAAAAAATGACCCAAAATCCTCCATATCATACATGTAAACTATACCCATAGAGTAAAAATGATTTTATCTCCTTACATGGACTAGTGCCACATGTATATTATAAACAATAATATTGATCAAAGGCTAAAGGAAGGTATCTTCCTTCCCTAAAATTACACAACACTACTGATAAGAAGGTTTTTGTCACTCCAAATACAAAAAAGAATCTCATTATTATTTTAACTTATTTTAAATTTGGTGATGTAACCATGTTAAAACTAGAGACTATTAAGATGCCATAATATAATAAATAAATTACACATATCTAAATGTAAAAGCAAATTATTTATTATAATTATTATTTATATAAATAATAAGAGGAAATTACTTAGGTTATTTTTTATTCTTTATGTTTTTAATGTGTAAATTTGTTAGAAAAATAGTCTATAATGGATATGTGTTTTCTTGTCTTAGGATATTGACTATCAAAACCTACCATAACACTACTAATAATTATCCAACACTTGTGATGACTAGTTGTATCCATTGTAGGTTAGAACTACCCTCTAAATTTTTATGATATGTTTTTTCACAAGTCATTATGCCTTTATATAAATATGTTACTCACACATTAAAACCCTATATTAATTTTTGATACTTGTTTATTTTATAAAAAGATGTTATAAATATGGGTTGGATAGCCCCAACCACACCCCATTGATTTTTTAAG
This sequence comes from Torreya grandis, assembly GCA_037957365.1. Lineage (NCBI taxonomy): Eukaryota > Viridiplantae > Streptophyta > Pinopsida > Cupressales > Taxaceae > Torreya > Torreya grandis. The sequence goes on along the minus strand of JARHVA010002279.1, from coordinate 2,651,578 downwards.
CATTGCCTATATTAGAAAACTTTGATTAGGGATCAAACCAAATGTAGTTATCCCACCTATGTGTATGAGTAATCAATAGTGACCCACTAGAATGCAGTAAAACCTTTTAGTTTTCAATACATGAAAATATATAAATTTGGCCTTGATTTAGCTATTCAAACTTGGCTTAGACATTGTTCCTTTGAGGGGTTTCTAAATTTGTGTTATTTATGATAATGCCTTGAGGATGTGTAAATGTGTTCCTAAATGTGATAGTAATTTTTTAAGTGAGCTCTAGATTGTAATAGCATTAGGATTGATGTGTATTTATAGAAAACTCTTTTTGTAATCACCATCCATAACTGACATGTGAAATGTGTGGAATGATCCAAGGGAAGGGTTTGAATTTTAAATATATTCATTTAGATAACTTTGGACACTATCGATGAAGGAAGATATTATTAATAAGCATTAAAATTTGACTATTATCTACATTATCTAGAAAGGAGGAAACAGTGATCTATAATATGGTGACAATTTTCATAGGATAATAGAGTGCTTAGGTACAAACTAGGGAGATCATGTATATGAATGACAATAGGTTGGGAAGATCACACTCATAGATAGATTGATGGATAGGAGATAATGTGAACAAGATTAAAACACGTATGCATAATTAATTTATGTCAAAGACAATTCAAAATTAAAGTTATCAAGTGTATAATGCCAGATTTATGTGTCTACAACTACACCAACACTAGATTTTATAAATGAGCAATTTAATTATATTCATAACTTGGAAATATTCTTATACATATGAATATTTATAATAATAGGGAGTCACACCTTGTCATTTCAACTAACACTCCATATTTCAATGGAGGGAGTTATTATAAAAACTCACACTCACACACACAAAATCCAATATATTATTTATAGACAACACAAGTTGTACCATTTGAAGGAGATTGTTCAATTATACTACAAAATTGGACTAACATGGTAATGGCCTAAAGGTTGTGGGTGACCTTATAATTAAACCAGACCTCTAGAATATGGGGATAACTCCCTTGGTGTATTTTTTTGGCTTATAATCACTTTCAAACTACTACTTTGGGGTGAAAAGGGATAGATAATGGAAAAATAAACCTATTTTATGGGGTGGTGATGTACTAATATTACTTATCCACTCATATTAAACTCCTAAAAACACTAATGAACTAATCATAGACTAAAACACTACCTCTAAAGCTATTATGTAATAATGTTTTACATAAATTTCATGGTGAATGACTTAAACTTAGAGGTGATGGGTAAGAGGCCTACCTTGAGGCACTTATAACCAAGTTACCATTAAAATCTGATCACCAAGCTTTGACACTTCATATAACATACATAAGATAACATGTCAGCATATAGGTGTGGCAAGGACATGCCAAGGGGAGATGCATACCACTTATACACATCAGAAAAAGCATGTACACACTATAAACCAATGACAGAGAAGTTTCAACAATCCATTAATAATTAAAGAGGTATATCAAGTAAAAAACCAAGTAGAGTTTCCTCATACCTAGGTGAATATATAACATAATGAAGAGAGATGGAGAGGGAAAATTGTCTAGAGTTAAAGATGATAGGTCATAAATGACTGTATTCCACTCATACATTAGTTTCATTATCCATATTAGTCCTCTTTCAACTCTCTCCATGCATTTATGCTCTTAAATTATCCATTTAAGCATTGAGGTAGAGTGGTGGAGGGTGGGTCAGACCTATTTGATTTCCTCTAAAGCATGACCACACACAAAAATGGGCCAGTTACTTCTCTTTTGGTAGTTACATAATGGAATTGAGGTGGAATTATTCTTTATGAGGAATTTTAACAACCCATTAGTCCTCTCATACATATTTATTAGATTTTAAAATTCCTCCATTCCTTCATAATGTCTATGAGGAGTGCCTAGATCACCCTTAGTATGATATTCATGGTGTAATAACTCTTTACTAATTCTTCTAGATGTTTCTCTATGTTATTCTTCAACTTTACTTGACCAAGTAGGCCTAGTTACATAGTGCTTATGCTTGAATGAACATGGAAAACCTATATGATACCTCAAGTACATGTGTATAAGTGAGTTTTATGTCTAAAACTATGTATCATATCATGACATGGGAATTTTTAAGTAGCTCACACATACAAACTTGACAAACTAGGTGATTAGGCCATTTATTCTTTGCATCTATAGACTCACTATTTAGAAGAGATTTACAAAAGAATTTATAGGTATATTATTGGATAAATTTGGATTTTAGGAGATAAAACAAGTCCCAAACCTTCACCTCCAATGATTTATAACTTTTCAAATAGCCATGTACCTTACACACATAACAAAACCTTGAAAAAGCAACCTTTTATGTCAACTTTGTACAATGATCATACAATTAAGTACTATGATTAGGGTCTCCTCTAAGTACACTTTATGGTTTAGGTGTTGTTAGGGTCATTCCACTACAACTAGGTGCCAATTCTTCATCATCTTCTTAATTGGATCATTACTAGGGTTTAAGCAGGATTTTAAAGGTCTATCATCTTAGTGATGATTCATATATATCACAACTCCAATCCAAAACTCATGGTAATGGATATTTAATCCATTTACCCTCCTAAAAATTCTAAAAATCTTAGGGTCCTATGCATCTTGTGTGGAGATATGTGAGTGCAAGTTGGTGAACTTTGAGCTTTCTGTAGGCAATCTAGATATGTCTATAGTCTTAACATTTGTTAATAAAAGTGGGAACATTAAACCAAATCCCTCTACTATGTATATTGATTCAATATGGTTTCCCAAATTACCCTAGGATAATTTGACTTGAGTCCCTTTCTGGTGGAATCTATGAGTAATTGCAAGTGTGGTCTGAGGTGGCAACTTAGAACTATGTAATTTGAATAGGGTCTTAAGATCAATTTTTATAATTCCTTTGAATTTAAATGTTTAGAGCCACCTCAATAGGACTTGTACCAACAACATATAACTTTTCAAGGTATTTTTTCCTCTTTGGGAAGGTCTAAGCATGCCTCAAGGTGATGTGGGGCTTTTAGTCCTTAAGATTAGCTTTTAGGCCTAATAGGTTTCAACTGAGTCTTAATGGTTTACATGACCTATAGTTGAGTTATGGGTTTTAAATCATCATGATGCACATTTATTACCTATTCCCACCTCTGATATTACCTTCAACTACTTAAACTTCAACCATTTTCTCCTTTTTCATGTGACTACCTAAGTGTTATGGTTGCCAAACCTGAGTGACTTATTTTCTTCTCCACTATGGAATGGATGGAGTAATAATCCCTAAATTATTATCTTAGGGTTATAAACACCCTTTGGCCAATAATTTTTTCCAACTCTACCCATTGTGTATTCTCAGCTTCTCCTTCGTAGCGTTTATAAGTACTCATGTCTACATAACCCTAGGTGATTGAGTTTAGTTATTTTCCTACTTTACCAAAGTTTCCTATATTCATGGAAAAAATTTAGACTTTCTCACCTTCCCTATAAAGTGTCTCTAATACTCAAATGACCTCAGCATTATGCACAATCCCTTAATTGATATGTACATGTTTATTTAGGCTTGATTAGGCCTAACATGCTTATGTAGGTCATTAATCCTCTTTTGGATCCTAGGGTTAGGCCAAATCAATAAAATTACTAAGAGAATTCATATAATATAGAATGACCCTTTTTACCACTCTCTCAATAGTATAATACCTATAGGTGTTACTCACTTCTGCAATTAAGTATGTAGCTTCCTAGTTTAGGCCTACTGAGTTTAGTCATCCATTAGGTTATTATTCTTGGCTAAGATTCTCATAACATGGAATGTTTTCCATACATTTTTACATCCCTACTCAATATTCTCCAACTTATACAACCTCTAAATATATGAAATTTCTCAGCTGGTGTGTATAGTCTTATTTTAGGCCTTTTCATTCCTAATAAGATAGTATAAATCATTAGGTAATTTATAGTCCCTTGAGACATAAACCATGTTATTATAAACACATTAAACACTTAGGAAATAAGATAAATACTCCATATTTACCTTTTATCTTCAATTCCTATTGTAGGATTTAATTATCTATACTCTTGCATCTACACATGACCCTACCTATGTGTGTTAACTAGGTCTGTCTAAGTTGTTGATACAAATAACCCCTTTCTTAGTGCATTGAATCACTAATTTGGTGGAAAGATAATATCATAGGGTTTTTACACTCATATAGACACCCTTTAAATTCCTTATTGGATCCCATTTCTCACTCAGTCATCTTGTTTTCCCATGACTGCATATAGGTATTTTATGCCCCCTAACTGTGCGTGATAGATGAGTCTTATTTGAGTATTTTAAATTTCAATGGGGTCTATTTGATTATGTTATCTTTGTAGATAGTGTTCACCTTATTTTAAAAAACTCTTCCTTGAGGCTTTTAGTTTATCAAGAATGGCATTGATCAACCACCCAGTCCCCACTTTACTTATAGTCTACTAAATATTTTAAACCTACTAATATGATGATCATATTTAAATATTAACCTGTACCCTTACATATTCCTTGCTTTGAGTGGTATGAGAGTTTAAATAGGTTTATTGTATCCAACTGGTCTTATCTCTCTAAACCCTTTACTTGTTGATTAGACTCCCGTAGGCCTTGTTAAACTACCTGCACATGGTTGTATCAGGTTATTTTCTTAAATTACCCTTTGATGTTAGGTTTTTTAAGGAGCTACCTATTTTTTGTGATGGATAATAATTGTTATGGGTAATTACTAGCTACTAATATTTATTTAAATCCATAACTTTAGGGCACTAAAAGTCTCTTTGAGAGCCCACATGGTGGTCAAGTCTCTTAGGTAGGTCTGTCTAACTATATTGATACTATTTCCCCCCTTTATAACATCTTAATCTCTCATACTTCATCATATGGTTACATATTCTACTTATCCCTCAACAAGATTTTATGATTCCTAAATTATAGCTCATATCATAACTCAATCCTCTAGATATCAATAGACTTCTTTATCCTTAGTATGTAGGTACAAGACTATAGGTGTCTAAATGAAGGGTAGTATCCCAAGGACTGAGGATGAAGATAGAAATGATTAGAGGGAAGTGATTAATATGGAGTGAGGTAATAGTATAAAGGGTGATTTACCACAAAGCACATGTATGTTTTTCAAACAAATATTGATGTTTCCTTAAAGCTCATTATTTACACTTGTGAATAATGAGACACTATGCACATGGAAACTTCCTTAAGGTAAGATTTGAAGGATCTATTTGAACATATAGTATATTGTCTAAGTTTTAGAGGAATAAAAAATTTGAAAGGGACTTACCATCATATTGAAAACAATATCAAACATTCCCTTTCCATATACTAGAAGCTTTGTAACATTAGAACTTTATCTATATTCTATAAATGGAGGAAACCAAAAGTTTTTCTTGTTCCCACACCCACACATGTGTGAAATAAGGGTGGAGGGTGATGGAGATGATCTATGAGGACCTATAGAGCACTCATCAATCATTGATTTTAAAAAAATCCTCTAAACTACACCAAAACTATTGCATTTGTAAACCTTGCACATATGAAGAAGGTTATTAGAACGACCATATTGTTAGCCATTATTCATGGTGTATAGGGCATAGATTTGTAGATGATTTCCATGAATAATAAGATTAAGGGACCCCATTTCTCTCCCTAGAGTCCTAGCTCTTGATCTTCTCCCCTGTACAAAATGAGTGAAAACCTAAAAAAATTACCTTAACTACCAAGGAGCTCAGTGGAAGGGAGAGGTTAGTTTTGAGTCTATTTTTCACTCTCTAATCATGAAAATTCTCCCAGACATATTTCATTAACTCACCTAAAACCCTTAACTCCCCTCTATATGATTTTTACTGTACAGGTCTGTATAACCTATAAAAAACACCTAAAACCCCCTATTTTATTCATTTCTTCTAGTTTTTGATCTTGAACCACCAAAAAACATGAGTCAAATGATATTTAAAACTAAGTGATATGATAGGAGGAGTTGAAAGGATGCATTTTCCCATGTGTGGGACCCAATTGATGAGTGGGGGTGAAAATGAGTCTTGAAATAAACCTTTATGAATATGAAACCATTAAAACATGATTTAGAATATCAATGAGGCCCTTTTAAGACCCACTTAAGGGAAATGGGGGATCAAGACACTCTCTTTTCTAAGTTTTATAGTTCCATATAGAATCACATGAGGCATTTGAGGGGTATTTGATGGCTTATAAGGGTGAATTAAGGTGTAGATTATACTTGGATATGTATATCATGAAAAATGACCTTAAAAACACCACTGATCTTCATATTATGACTTTGGAAAAGGCTTCAAACCATTACATCCTACCAACAAAAGTTTCTTTTCAATAAATGGCATGTAATAGGCTAAAAACTATAAAGATCAACAACCTCATTATCTCCAAATTACCATAGTATTTGATAAATGACCTTAACCTTGCCAAACACTAATTATACCATACTTATAGACCTCTAAAGAATTTGACACTCTTACACTTATAGAATGACCATCATGGGGACCTAGTACACATCACTAATATACCTAAGATAAGCATGACACATGAGCTCACAAGTAGATTCTATGACACTCTTAACAATGTTGAAAAATTTTCAATAAAAATATATGAAATCATGGATATTTAAGCACTATAGATAATATTAGAGGGTTTCTCATGCATGTTTTTGGTTTTAGGGTTCGGAATTTGGCTTGTGAGGCTAAATTTCTAACATTTTTGGTGACACATAAGGGTTGACCATCCCACTAGTCAAGAGAACCTAGTAATTCCTCATGATAGTGATGACTCTATCAGTGCCCAAAATTTCACTAAAGAAATTGATCCCTTGTTAAGTTTAAACACCTAATTACTTAGCCAAATTCTTGCTTTCAACTATTCACGTCAAAGGTCAAGTTTTATGTTGAATTAGCTAAGTGAAAATTTGGTCTATGTTTAGTGTGTATAAGCCTTCATTTTTTTTGAGTAAAATTGTTTAGAGTCTATTAGGTAAAGTGTTATATAGAAAGTCCAAATACTTATTTGTTATAGAATTTTATCCATGAAAAAAAAATTTTAGATCCATTTCCTTTAGGTACTTTTCCCATGCAAATATTTTGAAGGGTACCTATCCTTTAGGGATTTTACCCATGCAAAAATCTAAACAAAAGTCAATTATTTCGGAAAAAAATTTAAGTTCAAATGTTTCAAGGTAAATGTAAAGCCCATATATGCTTTGAGGAAATTATTGTGAAAAAAATGTCTAAAACAATTGTCTTGATATAAGGTCCTAAGCAAAAAGTCCCAGTAAAAATTGATTCTTCATGGAAATTGTATTAGAAAAAATGTTTGAAATAATTATCTTGATTAAGAAAAAAATACTGAAGACCAAATTACTATGGGAAAAGTGTCCAAGAGAGTTCAATACTTTGATAAAATTATCCCATAATTTTTTTAAAAATAATTATTCTGATAGATAAAGACCTAGAACAAAAGTCTCAATGGCCAATAGGGAATTCTTGTAGATTGATATTTTTGAGGATTAGTAATTCATAACAAAAGGCCCACAAATAGAGACCCCAATGAAGGATTTATTATGGAATAATTATCTTGGTGAAATTTTTATAAAGATAAAAATGTCATAGATAAAGGGCCCATAGACCAAAAGGCCTACTAAGAAAAGTCTCAAAGAGAGTCACCTGAGCTACATAAGTGTCTAGATTGTAGGTAATATAGTTTAATCATATTCCCATCAATCAATAGTACATGATGAAGCATAAAGACCCTGATTAATGGTACACAAATTATATCAAAGTTTTATTATATCCCTAAGATGAGTGATGTGGTGACAAGAATCACCATCATGATAATTCTATCAAAGATATAATGGAGTGAAGAATAGAGGACTGGGGCATATGGATAGATATTAATAGTCCATGCTTGATCTATGCCAATGAGATTAATGATGTGATATGATGCTAGAATTTTCAACAAAGTTATGAGAAAACATAGAGGAGATAAGTGGCATAGTTATATGTCACATATTAAAGCTCAAGGTTCTTACAAAAATCAATGGCATGCATTTACTTAGGCAAAGATGATCTAGTAGTGTGGAATGAAAGTGGAATTTTTAAAGAAGCTAAGAATGCATGCAGGACCACCACATGGTAGAAGCATGCTAGCCTAGGCATAATTAATAGCATAAGATGTAGAGAACCTGCATAACTACTAAGTGAAAAAATCTCATAATGCCTAAGTCAATATCAATGGCCCATGATGAAGTCAAGGCCTAGAGACTTATTGAACGATCGATTTTGCATATTCAATCTAGCTTCAATATATCACAAAGAAGTGAATCTAGTTATGAATCCTTGTCACTTATAAGCCCCATGAGTGCCTAATTAGATCTACCGTGGTGCATCATATGTTAATATCTAGTGAGGTTTGGTTGAAAAGATAAAATTTATGGTTCCCTTCATGAACCAATATAAATTCAAAGCACAAAGAGGTGTTTGTGGGACATTATAAAAGCATATTTTTAAAATTTTTTGGATCCTTTCTACTTCAACCATACCTTGAGAATTTCAACTACAATCATCATAAGGTAATGATATTTATTTAGCATACACAAAGGGGAGGATTTCTATCTAGAATCTTCCATGATTTAAAAATCAATTAGTAGGAGAACATATCCAAATGGTTACACATGAGGACAATTTTTTTTGGCTCCTCAAACAATTTCCCCCCTCTAGCTATGCAGGTAAGTGGTCAAAATCATCTCAAGGTGGTTGTATATGATAAAAAATTATTATTTGGGCCTCCACCAAGAAGTTCACCATCCCAATAATGAATTCATTGTCATCTTCAATCAAAATATCAAAGGCTTATTTCAAATCTTCATCATTCCTTGCAAAATTAGTTGTAATAATGATTCTTCTTGGAAATGGATAAATATTTCATGTCATGGTAAAAGGGAATAGTCCAACTAGAAGCATCTTGGTGGACTTGAATGTTTGTTTTGCAATTTTTTAAATTATGACCCACCATCTTAGAATTGTAAAAGGACTTAAAATGTATAAATAGAAGGCTTATCTTTTATTCAGGGGGCTAGTTATGTTTTTTGGGTATTTGTTTTCTTTCTAAGTATAGGCTCTTCAAAATTTTAGGATCACTACTATGTGTATTTTTCCTCTCTTGTTAAGGTGGTTGTAGCTATACAACCATTAGCAAGCTTTGAGAGAATGTTTATATGTCTCCCCTATCCAAAATGGAGCAAATACACCATGCTTGTCCCCATGGCATCATTTTGAAATATTGATGTGTGTAATATTTTCTTATAAATTTAATGGAAATTCTTGTGGTTCTCTTCTAATTTCTATTGATGAAGTGTAGTAATATGTTTTGTAAATTCTATTGATTGGACATTTGGGTTTATGATCATTATTTGTTGTCATTTTGAGCATAGATTTATATTGTAAACCCTTTGTACATTATTTTAGGATATATTGTTGAATAACTTGTTAATGCACCCTAGGTTTATAGATTTGACAAGAAAAAACATGTGAGATTCTAGTTTCAGTATATATCCTAGTATTTCAAGGATCATTTGGGTATTTACATTTCATTTGCACCAATAAGTGAAAATTACTCTTGGTAGTTCCATTAGCTTTCATTTAATTTTTTTTGCATCTTTGTAATAAGTGATGTCATGAATGTTAAAAGAATCCCTACTAATTTAAATCCACCAGCACACTACCCTCCCCTTTTATATAATCATCTAACTCATCCTACCCTATCCTACCCTATAATTAATACACCCTTTATATATATTAAGTGTTATCTACCTACAAATTCATAAAATCATTACCTATATAACATGTGTTTGCATCTTGTGATGTGAATCTTAACATTATAGTCTTCCATTTAGTGCTTTGTTATTGAAAATTTCTTTTGAATGAAGGTTATAATCACTTAGATATCTATCTTTGGAGCTTGTATCTAACTTAGAACATTTTCTCATTTTGTATGACAACCCTTCTCAGGTAGAGTGAGCAATTTTGGTTATGTTCTAGTTAGATTCACATATCTTTATGTTGATAATCCCCATGGAGGTTGAATTTTAAAATCTCTCCATGTGAGAAAACTACCCCATAGGTTCTCTCACCTTGGTTTAGGCAGAGCTAGAAATAGTAAGGAGCTGACCATACCCTCTATCAGTGCCTCCTAGTCATTTTTTACATCTGGTCTAGTCTTGATGTCAAACCCATTCTTGACTATAATGACATACTAATGAGTTTTTCATCATTGTTTGCCATTTTTTTTCAAGTGTACATAGTTAAGTGTATGAGATGTACAACTGGGAACCAACACTCAACTAACACCATTAGTGGGGATTAAGTCAAAGTCCTACTTACTTGTATTACTAAGGACTCTTGTAGAGAGTTGTTGTAAGTATTTCATGTTGTGAAGTTCTCTACTATATTTTCTTCATTCTAAATATCTTGGTCATCAATGCCATATCACTCCATTGGGGACATGCCAATAAGTTTTAAGGCTTGAAAATTTGAATTTTGTTGCATTTATTATAAAGAGCTATTAACATTACATGTTGAAAGGTGTTTTGTCTCCTTTTGAACATTATTATATAAATTTTAGTGTCTTTGTATTATTTGTCATCATTAACTTTAGTAAAATATGTTTTCAACATATCACAGTCAATGTGTTAATTGTTTTATTCTAGAATTTTGATTCTAGTGGTGACTCTATTTTATCATCTAGTTTCAAGAAGACCAATGCCTAGTTTGAATTATATTTTATAACTTTTAGTTTTGAGTATTTTCTTATTTACAAAGCTGGAAGGACTAAGATCATCTTTTAGAAGTGGCCCATCAAAGAAATTCATTTCTCATTTAAGTATTCATCCAAGGAGAAGGGGAAAAGTTTAGAGGCCTCTTGAAGGGTAAATTTTAAATGCTAAAGACCATTAAGATTATGATAATATTGAACTATTTATCAATCCTCCTATTATTGAGGATTATCATAGCTCTTCTACTAATCTTGAAACATATAGTCTCATTTACTATCCCGCACCTTCCCAACCAACTAAATCCCCTCCCATGTTTGACCCACCAAGTCCACATTATTCACCCTCTCATATCCCTTTGCCAGTTATTTATGTACCCATTATTAAACTAATCATGAGGCATAAGGATCTTGATGAGAATTATCATCTTGAATTCCATGTTCCCAGATTTAGGCCTATCAATTTTAATGAAATAGAAGTCTATCCTAATGAAGTCCAAAATGATGTTAGGAAATGCCTCCCAAAGTTTCAAGGGAATAATGTAGTGAGTGGTGATTAGAATATGAGGGATTTTCAAAATATCATTAAATATTATGAGGTAGAGTATGAGGATGTGTGCATCAAACTATTTATGCACATGCTAGAAGAAGATTCTCATGAGTGGTTCAACTATCTTCCCTTTGGATACATCAATTCATGGGAAGAGATAAGGAATGTCTTTAGAATTTAGTATGGTGAAAGTGTTGATCCTAGGTTTCTTTTATCTGAGTTTGAAAATATATTAAAAAAATCCTAAAAAATGTGTGAAAGACTTTAATATCTAGTTCAAAAAGGTTATGATGCAACTAACTAAAAAAATTAGGCCCAATGATATAAAATTCTTAATAAATTAATATGATGCCTTTGACAAGAAGGTTGCATACTACTTAAGGGAGAAGGATCCCATGAACCTTCGATTAGAATTTAATATGGACATCCAAATTGAGAATAACATAAAGGCTATGGGAAAACCCATGAGCAAATATCTTGGTGTGAACTTGGTCAATCTAAAAAATATGCAGTCCACTAAAGTAGTCAACCTTGAGGAGACTGTTAAGACTTCGGCCTCTACTATCAAAGAGATGTCCTAAAAACTAGCAAGAGTTGATAAAGGAATTGCTTCATAGGTATTCCAATCATGAAAGGGATCTAAATTCAAATCAAGTACCAAGAAGGCCTGTGTATGATTATAAAAATCAGAAAAGGGAAGTTTGAAGAGAAGTTCTTGACCCCTTGTACACCAAAGTAAATGTTGTGAATTTTTATTTTGACATTGATTGGTGTGACAATTGTTTCCTTATTAATATCCCATGTGATAATACTGAACTAAGTGATGAATATGTAAATGATCTTGAGTCTACATTTGATGATGATGATATTTTGATGTTCAATTATCAAGACTCCCAATGTAAGTTTTTTACATCCACAAAAATGATGTGAGCTACTACTACAAATCAATTTTGGAGTGCTGTATATAAGGTATGTGTCCCAACATATGAGTTTGCTTGTGATGATAGTATAACATAATTAAATGAGTTACCCAATCTAATGTAATCAAAGATCTAAAGTGTACTTTGAAAGAAGTGATATACATGGATGTAGCATTGGGTAGCTCCATTAGGAATATGGACATTGCTGAGCAACCAATTATTCTTGATACTTGATTTGAAAATGAAGATGTTTTTTGGAAGATGTCATTGATAAAGATGGGGTTGTATTTTATGCCCCTAAGGATGAATTCTTTTAGTTTTCTTTCAAGTAGTACTTTGAGTGCAAAAATGACATTGTTGATCCGACTGAACTCTTGCTTGGTACTTACCTAATTGCCATGGTCTTATCTAGAACTGAGATCATGCAAAGAGGATTTTCTTCAATGTGTCATCCTATTATAGCCTAGTAGTAAGACCTTTAGGCATGTACATATATTATTTTACTTCATCTTGGCCACCAAACTATTGGATAAGTTAAAGACATTAAGGGATGGTAGAATTTTTGAGTTTCTAGTTAATGGAAAGCATCTGAAACATTTCCTCAATTGAGATTTCAACTATGTACATATATTATATAACGTTTTGTTACTTTGTCCTTCTATTGCTTTATCACCCCTTTTCATTGGGCCTTGTTTGTATATTTACTTTTGTCTTGTGTTAATTTTTGTCTTAACTCTATGGCCCATTGTATTGGCACCTAGTCTTACATTTTAGGGTTATTTGCACACCCATAGGGGGTATGCATTATAGGTCATGACCTAGTGTTAGTGCCCAAAATTTCATAAAATTAATTGATCCATTGTCAAGTGTAAATTCCTAAGTCCATCTAGAGTCATGTATCAAAGATTCATTCCTTAGCCATATTCCTATTTTTATAGTGTTCCTTTAAAAGGTCAAGTTCATCTTAAATTGGATAAGTGTTATTCGGTCTTTACTTAATATGGATAAAGTCATATTTACGTCAAGTAATGTGTTTTAAAAAAAATCTAAAAGAATTTCATTTATTCAAGAAAAATGTAAAGTTAAAATTCTCTAGTAAAAATGTAGGGCTCATTTATTTCAAGGAAATTGTTTTGGACATTTTGTCCCAGATATTTTTTTTGAAAAATAAAAGTTTGAAAGATCTCATATCCTTTAGGTAAATTGTTTCAAATAAAAAGTCTAAAATAATTTTCTCAAGAAAATTCCTGAAAGGATTGTTGTAAATCAGGAATGTCAAGGACCAATCACTATGGAAGAACTACCTAAAACAAAAGTCCTGACACAAAGAGTTGCATGAAAATAGGATGCCTAAGACCAAATAGCTTGATAAACAAAGTCCCCAAAGAAATTTTATAGAATTAAACGTATGATGGTATTTTGAATGTCATTAATAGGCAAACAGACGTCAATTTTAAGACACAAAAAGTAGTTGCTGGGGTTCAAATTTTCCAAGATGGTTGCATGATCATCAAATTAATGCCCCATGAGGTATCCATTTGATTTCAAATGGAGGTAGATCTACAACTCATACTTTCTTGGGTGAAGATGATCCAATATCAAGCAAGTATTAAAAAATTCAAATACCCTATAATATAATGTGAGGTCGATAAGTGTCAAGATCTTGAGAAAGTAAAAATAGATCTGACAGTGATATAATAGGTCAAGAAGAATAAGGTTCCACCATGCAGATTGATGGCACTCAAATAAACAAATACTATTTGCAAGGTATATAAGAAGCTCATAGGGCTACCAAGTGACACATCCTTAGAGCCAAGTACAAGCAGTGTCCAATAATGTTCCACTCCTTGGTTCATGATCTACTATAACATATTTTCTCACCACAGCTAGATATGATGGTGTGTAACCAAGGATAAACATATAATGATCATGTGGACAAACATAGAGATGATAAGTTTCATAATCACATGTCATGAATTAGAGCTCGAGCATCTCATGCAAGATCAATGGTTCATGTTTGCTCAGGTAGAGATTATCTAATAGTATGAGCTAAGATGGACTTTTTAAAGGGCTCAAATTGTATGAGGAAGTGACACATATCTAGATTGGGTCTAATAGGGACTCAAATCATAGAGTAAGATCTATGGGCCATTCCAACTTATATTTTTTAGCTAATGACTATGGATTATTTTCTATCTATATCATAGCTAGAACATTCTAATTACATCATTGTAAGAGTAAGTTGTTTCATGATGTGCATAAAAAGAATGGTAGTTATCTAAGAGGTTCTAACTATATAGGCAAGTGGTTAGGAACTTATGTGAATGGTTATACATGAGGATAAAGTTTGTTTGGCTCCTCAAATAAATATTCTCTTTCTAGCTCATATGAAAACATTGATAGTCAATTTCAAAGAGTTTATTGCATATCTTCATCATCATTTTCTTACAAATAGATGAGTATCTCAAGTGTGACAAAATGGCATATTACAGTTAGGAGTGTCTTGGTAGACTTGAAGGTTTATGTTATACTTTTACAAATTGTGACCCACAGTCCTAGATTTGAAAATTTAAAAATAGGAGGTTTTTCCTTCTATTCAAGGGTTATTTATGTTTTTGGGTTTTTGTTTTATTTCTAAGTATAGGCTCTTAAATTTTTTAGGATCACTACTATGTGTATTTTTCCTCTCTTACTAAGGTGGTTATATTTATACAACCATTAGTAAGCTTTGAGAGCATGTTTATATTTCTCCCCTATCGAACATGGAGAAATTCACCATGCTTATCCTTATGGCAGCATTTTGAAACACTGATGCATGTAATATTTTCTTGTAAAGTCAATGAAAATTCTTGTGGATATTTGATAATTTATGTTGATGAAGTGTAGCAATATGTTTTACAAATGTTATTGATTAGACATTTGGGTTTATGTTCATTATTGGTTGTCATTTTGAGCATAGATTTAGATTATAAACCCTTTCTACATTATTTCAAGATATGTTGTTGAATGACTTGTTAGGGCACCCTAAGATTATGGATTTGATAGGAAAAAACATGTGATATTCTAATTTTAGTGTATGTTCTAGGATTTCAAGGATCATTTGGGTATTTTCATTTCATTGGAACCAATAAGTACAAATTACTCTTAGTAGTTCCATTAGATTGCATTTAAGTTTTTTGCATCTTTGCAATAACTGATGTCATGAATGTTGAAAGAGTCCCTACTGATTAAAATCTATCAAAAACTACCGTCCCCTTTTAAATAATCATCTAACTCATCCTACCTTATAATTAATATACCCTTTGCATATCTTAAGTGTTGTTTTTTAGTAGATGCATAAGATATTAGATTCTTAACATGTGTTTGTGTTTTGTGCTTTAAATCCTAGCATTTTAGTATATTATTTAGCCCCTTTATTTTTGAAAATTATTTAGAATGAAGGTTGCAATCACTTCCAAATATATCTTCAGTAGCTTGTATATGACATAATGCATTTTTTAATTTTATGTGATAACCCTTCTCAAGTAGAGTGAATGATTTTGGTTGTGCCCTGGTCATATTTTTTCTAAAAATCCCAATGAAAGTTTAATTGTAGAATCACTCCATATGAGCAAGATACCCCATAGGTCCTCTCACCTTGGTTTAGGCAAAGCCAAAAGTAGCAGGGAGATAACCATACCCTTTATAGGTGCCTCTAAGTCCTTTTTTTATTCATCCTAATCTTGATTCCAAACCTTTCTCGACTAAAATGATATACTAGTAGGTTTTTCATCATTGTTTGCCATTTTCTTTCAAGTGTGAAAGGCCAAGTTTATGAGGTGTATAAATAAGAACTAATAATCAATTGGTACTATTACCAAGGACTAATTTGAAGTCTTGGTTACTTGTATTTATAGGGACTTTTACAAAGAGTTACTATCATTTTTGAACTTCTCTACGTCTTGTATTGATTTGACTATCTTTGGTTCATCAAAATTGCACACTTTATTGGTGCCATTTTTGAGGATTAAGTCAAAGTCTTGGTTACTGGTATTGTTGGGGATTCTTGTAGAGAGCTAATATAAGTATTTCATGTTGTGAATTTTTTTAATATATTTGATACATTCTAACTATCTTGGCCATCAATGCCATAACACTCCACTAGGGATGTGCTAGGAAGTTTTTAGGCTTGACAATTTGAATTCTATTACATTTATTACAAAGAGCTATTAACATTTCATGTTGAAAGGTGTTTTGTCCCTTTTGAACATTATTTTGAAAATTTTACTATCTTTTTATTATATCTCTTCATTAACTTCATTAAAATATGTTTTTAGCATATATCATAGTCAATGTGTTAATTATTTTATTATTAAATTTTGATTATAGTGGTGACTCTATTTTATCATCTAGTTTAAAGAAGACTAGTGCCTAGTTTGAATCATCTTTGATAACTTTTAACTTAGAGTATTTTATTTTTTACAAAGATAGAAAGACTGAGATCATCTTTCAAAAGTAACCCATCAGATAAACCTGTCTCTCCTTTAAGTATTCATTCAAGGAGAAGGGGACAACTTTGGAAGCATATTGAAGGGCAAAGTTTAGCTTCTAAGGACCATCAAGATTATAATAATCTTGAAATATTTATTGATCCTCTTATTATTGAGGAATATCATAGCTCTTCTACTAATTCTACAACATATAGTCCCATTTACTATTCAACTCCTTCCCAACTAGTTGAATCTCCTCCCAAGTTTGACCTACCAAGTCCACATCATTCAGCCACTCATATCCCTTTGCCAATTATTCATCAACCTATTATTGAACCAAATATGAGGTGTAGGGATCTAGATGAGAATGAATTTACTACATTCCATGTTCCTATATTTAAGATTATCAATTTTGGTGAAATGGAAGGCTATCCTAATGAAGTCCCAAAATAAAGTTAGAAAATGCCTCCCAAAGTTTCAAGGGAGCAATGTAGTGAGTGGTGATCAACACCTGAGGGATTTTAAAAATATCATTGAATATTATGAGGTTGAGTATTAAGATGTGTGCATCAAGATATTTATGCACACACTTGAGGAAGATGCTCATGATTGTCTTAACTCTCTACCCCTTAGATGTATCAATTTGTGGGAAGAGATGAGGAATGCCCATAAAATTTAGTATGGCTAAAGAGTTTATCCCAAGTTTATTTTAACTGAGTTTAAAAATATCAAAAATAATCCTAATGAATCTATGTAGGACTTAAATACCTAGTTCAACAAGGTTATGATGTGGCTACCTTAAAACATCAAACCTAGTGATATGATGTGCTTGATAAAGTACTATGATGCCTTTGATAAGAATATTGGATATTATTGATAGGATAAGGCTCCTATAAACTTGTGATTAGCATTCAATATGGCCATCCAAATATAGAATAACATCAAGGCTATGTGAAATCCCATAGACAAATAGGATGATGTAAAATTGGTCAATCTAGAAAAGGCATAGTCCACAAAGACAACTAAATTGGAAGAGACTGTTAAGTCTTTGGCCTCTGCTATCAAATAGATGTATTACAAGCTTACCAGGGTTAAGAAAGGGGTCTTAAATGTGTCTATCAGTTAGGAGAGGGATCCTAACTCAAATTAAGCATAAGGAAGGCCTACTTTCCACAATCAAGATAATGATAGAGGGAAGAGGCTTATGTGTGAATAAAGGATAGAGATAAACCATATTAGAGGGGATGGAAAAGAGCTACCTAATCTTTTAAATGCTAAGGTAAATGTTGTGAATTATGATTTAGACATTGATTGATTTGACAAGTTCTTCTTATTAGTGTAGGTTTTTATTTTTCCCTATTTATTAATTAGGGAATATCATATATTTGTGCATACATGGAGTTTTCCTACATCCGTGGGATAGGCTAGCTTATGTGGAGATTGTGTGTCATATTTGTGTCATAAGGTGTCATAAGAATGGCATAAGATACTCCTATTCCGGGTATGGGAGTTATTTCTCTATTCTTAGCACCTTGTCACCACCTTTTGAGGAGTCTATTCTTGGGGTGCTTTGACCACCATTTGTGGAGGAGTTACTTTCTAGCTCTCCTATATGTATTCTTCATTTTGACCATTTCATGTTACTAATTCAGATTTGGTTTCTCCATTTTGTTTCGTGCAATTTATCTTCTTGTCATTGTCAAATTGCTTTAGCATCTTTGTGGTGTGCACTTGTTCATCTTGTGTGATCACGTCTTCATTGCACTCGCGTTATCCGGATTCTGGCAACAACTCCGATATGATATCAGAGCAAAACCAGTAATCTTGTGTATGTTTTTGCTTTTAGCTTATTTTGAAATCAAGAGGAGTGGAGTTTTTTTTATTTTTGATCAAAATTAAAAATAAAATTCTGTCCAAATTTGGTATTGGTTTCTTGGAATCCTTGTGCCTTGGGTATCTTGGCTGTCTTCAGGTGCTAGTTTTGCTTGTGTTCTTGAGAACCATTGTTGTGTGGAACAGCAGAGGGAGGAACAGTCAGTTCTTTTGGTCAGCAGCCTCTAGTTCTGCGCCAAGCTTCTGTCCTTCAACAAAATTAGCTTCTACACCTAGCTTCAGCCCTCCTTCAGGTGTCCACGCCATAATCTCCAGCCTGTTGCTTCAGCTGAGTCAACTTTTAGCAGATGTGTCCTACCAGCTAGGCGCCTTAGGCCGTACGGCAGGCCTGCTGTCTTTTTTTTGTTTTTTGCAAAAAAAATTTCAGATTTGCGCCCTCCTTGTTTGGACACCACATATTCTTTCTTGCTGTTTGGTCTAGCTTCTGCGCCTATTTATTGAGCTCCATTTCTACCACACATTAGGCTGTACGGATTATACAGGTCTGCACTTAGTTTTTTTGTCTTTTCTGCTGTCAAAATCTGGGCTGTGCACTTTTGGACGCCCCTGCCTTACTTGGCACCCTTACGTGGCATCCTTCAAAATTGTCTTTGATTTAATATTTTTAGTTAAAATTGACTTCATAAACCAAAAATCAGTCAATTTGACTGAATAATAAACTTTTTAAACAATTTTGTAATTTGGGGATTTTCAAATTAAATCTTGTATTTTCGCCTGTCGAAGACGAAGGGTGAGACCCGGGTTGGTAGGAGGCCAATTCCCCCTCACAAAAACCTCATTTGGATTCTTCATTCTGTGCCGAATCCAATGAGTGGTTGGAAGGCCATTTTCTCTCCTCATAACAGCATTTTTTTTAACGTTTTAGTGCTTTTTTTGTAAAAACACTAGTTTACGGGAAAATTGTAACTTTAAAATCTTGCAAACGGTAACTCGGTTTTGGGTGCCATTTTTTGCAAAAGTGCTTATAATTCAATTCTCCACAGTGTAGACTTGTTCTTTTTCAAAAATGCACTAGTTTATAAAGTGCCAAATTTGGGTCTCCTAGGACGCATTTTCGACTGAGTCCGACGTCCTGTTTGCTTTTGTCTTGCACTGATTGCTCTAAGACGCATTTTCGGCTGAGTCTGACGTCTTTTGAGCATGCACTTGCATACTTGGGGGGGGCTCAATATTTCGGGATGGTGTGATTGCTTTTCACAACTTGCAACTTCACTTTCATTCTCTTTTCTACATACAATCACAACTTGCAATCAACACAACTTCACCTAATTTCAGCTAAAAATGGATTCTTTTCAACTCAAACCCCTAACACCCTTCAACTATCATGAATGGAAAGTTAAAATGTCTATCATTCTTAGAAGTAAAGGGTTGTATAGGATCATAATGGGTACAGAAGTAGAACTTAATACAGATGCTGAAAAAGTTAAGTGGTACAACCATAGTGATGAAGCCTTTGGGTTACTGAGTTTGTCCGTGTCTCCAGAACTACTCTTTCACTTAGAATCCTCCCAAACACCTAATGACATATGGGACACCTTAGAAAAGTTGTTTGGGAAGCTTGATGAGATGAGAGGTCATGAGCTCGAAAACGAACTCATAAGTCTAAGTCCTAGTAACTTTGACACCCTACAAGACTTCTTTACTAAGTTTAAGGCCCTTAGATTGCAATTGAAAGAATGCGGGATAGAGAAGAAAGATGATCAACTCATACTTTCTATTCTCGCAAATTTAGGTCCAAGTTATTCAGTCTTTGTCTCCACTTTCCATGCCACTAAAAGTGCCCTTGGCACTACATGGAAAATGCCTTCTTTGGATTCATTCATTGCCGACTTGACTAGGGAGCAAGATAAGCTAATTCAGATGGGCACAATGAAGTCTACTCAACCCCAAGCTTTTATAGCTGGAAATGGTAAGGACAAGACTTCAACAAAGGAGAAGAAGAAAAAGAACAAGGATCAAGAGAAAAAGAAAGAAAACACCAACCCTGCCAAAAACAACACTGAGTCTTCATCTTTCAATGCTAAACCTAAGAAGGAGAAGGTTAAGTGTGGCTATTGTAAAAAGAATGGGCATGATGAACACAAGTGCATGAAGAAACAAATAGACCACCTAACTCATCTTCTAGAGAAGAACAACATAGGTGTTCCTGAGGCCATCAACCAGAATTCATCAACCCAAGATTCTACTAAGGCAAAGGGAAAGGGTAAGGAGAAAGAAAAGGGTAAGGCCCTTGTAGCTACAACAGCTTCCACATCTTCATGGGTCATTGACTCGGGTGCTTCTCACCACATAGGCTCTTCACTAGTTGAGTTTTCATCTTTAGAGCTTTGTAGCATGACTTCAATTAGTTTGGGTGATGACACATCAGTTTCCGTTGCAGGGAGAGGGTCAGTTGAAATGGAAGGAGGAACATTCAACAATGTTCTAAGTGTTCCTTCTCTATCAACCAATCTCCTATCAGTGTACGAAATCACTCACATTGGTCAGGGCATGAGAGTTGAGTTTTCACCAAATTCTGTATTTATCAGGGAGTTGCATAGTGATACTACAGTGGCAGTGGGAAGGGTAGATCACCAAGCAAGGTTATACACCTTTTCACATTTTGCATCAGATTCTTCTCCTACAACATTGCTGACTCATTCAGATGGAGTTAGCAAATTATGGCATGAGCAGTTTGGCCACCTTAACTACCACTACCTTGAGCAACTTTGCAAAAATGACATGGTCATTGGCTTGCCTCGTGTCCAATTCTCAAAAGGACTTTGTGAAGGGTGCTCCCTTGGGAAGCATCCCGAAGCAAAATTTGACAAAGGCAAGGCTTGGAGGGCTTCACAACCTTGGGAGTTAGTCCACAGTGATGTATCGGGACCCTTTCCCAAACCATCTTTCACAAGGGCCAAGTACATCCTCACCTTCATTGATGATTTCTCTAGGTACACTTGGATATATTTTCTCAAACAAAAGTCTGAAGTGTTTGAATATTTTCTAGACTTCAAGGCTCTTGTTGAGAAACAGAGTGAGAAATCCATCAAGGTTCTTCAAACTGATAATGGAGGAGAGTATGTCAGCATCAGGTTTGAGCAATTTTGTACCACAGAGGGGATTGATTTATAGCGCATAGTCACCTACATTCCTTCACAAAATGGGGTTGCAGAATGCAAGAATAGGTTCTTGAAAGAGATGGGTAGCTGTATGATTCACTCCAAATCCCTAGCACCACAGTACTGGGCTGAAGCCATCAATTGTGCTTGCTACATTCAGAACAGGGTTCCTCACAAAGCTTTGAAAGGGATAACACCCTTTAAAACTTGGCATAAAAGGAAACCTGATGTTGAGCACCTTAGATTTTTCAGATCCCCAGCCATGGCCCGCATTCCGAAGAAGAAATGCAAAGCTATGGAATGTCAGTCCAAGCCTTGCATCTTTGTAGGATATCCGGATGGTATTAAGGGATATCGCCTTCTAGATCCCGTCACACATGAGTTGTTCATCGAGAGAAGTATCCATTTTCAGGAGAGTCCTAGAGACTCAACACTTGACACTTCTTCTCCCTCATCGGATCTACTTCTTCATGATGATTTCTCGTCAGATTCAGATCAGCCACAGTAGGTTCTTGAGCCAGAGTCATCTTATTCTTCTTCAAATTCAGACAGTGAGGACAGTGATGCAGTGTCATCCACCTCTAGTCAGTCAGAGGATGAGGAGTTAGCACTTGACTCACCCACTTCTGGGCCACTTTGGGCCAGACAAACACTTGAGAGTGCTGGCACATGGGCAAGAGACCCCGCAGATGATAGACGTACTAGGTGGGATTTTCAGAGAGATCCACATGCCTTCTTTGCTTCAGTTTCAGATCCACAAACTTTTCGAGAGGCATCGGGGGTACCTGAGTGGGATAGTGCTATGGAGGAAGAATATTCTTCCTTAATCAAAAATTGCACTTGGGATTTGACTTCACTTCCTAAGGGAAGAAAGATGGTTCAATGTAGGTGGATATATCAGACCAAATTTGCCGCAGATGGGTCGGTTGATAAGTATAAGGCACGATTGGTAGCCAAGGGTTTCTCACAGGTGGCAGGCATTGACTACTTAGAGACCTTTGCACCCGTTGCAAAGATGACTTCTATCTAACTCACCTTAGCTATTGCCGCAACACATGGTTGGGATGTGCATCAGATGGATGTGAAGAGTGCCTTTCTTCACGGAGACCTTGAGGAGGAGATCTACATGGAGCAGCCGCCAGGGTTTGTTCAGGATTCTTCCTTAGTATGCAGACTTAGGAAATCTATCTATGGCCTCAAACAGGCCCCTTGAGCTTGGTATGCCAAGATGGATTCCTTCCTTCTCACATTAGGATTCACTAGGTGCCATTCTGATCCTAATGTCTACTTCTTGCGGCAGGATGATTCGCTTTTGATTTTGGTTCTATATGTTGATGACCTTTTGATCGTCAGGAGTTCTTCATCGGCTTTTACAGCGGTGAAGGCATCTCTTCAAGAGAGATTTGACATGACAGACTTGTGTTTGTTGCACTACTTCCTTGGCATCGAGATCTCGCAGTCAAATTCAAGGATTTCTCTTTCACAACCTAAGTACGCTCTCGACTTGTTGGCTTGATTTCACATGGCTGATTGCAAGCCATCTCTGACTCCCTTTCTATAAGGAGTCAAGCTTGAGACTGATTGTTCTTCACCATTGGTTGATGCCACTCGGTATCGACAACTTGTTGGTAGTCTCATCTACTTGACTCACACCAGGCCCGACATTTCATATACAGTGGGACTTGTCTCCAGATTCATGCAGGAACCCCATGAGCTACATTGGAAAGCAGCTAAGAGGATCTTACATTACATACAGGGTTCACATAGATATGGGATTCACTACAGATTTGGCACAGAGGTTGACTTGGTTGGATATACAGATTCAAACTGGGCTGGCGATTCACAGACTCGTAAGTCCACTTTTAGTTACAATTTCTCTCTAGGTTCAGGTCCTATCAGTTGGTCTAGCAAGAAGCAAAATGCTATTGCTATATCATCCACAGAGGCAGAGTACAGGGGAGCTGTTAATGCAGCCACTGAGGCTATTTGGCTTCAGGGGATTCTTTCTTAGTTTGGCATTCCTATCAAGCAGCCCACCATCATTTATTGTGACAATCAGAGTACCATACAGATTTGCAGGAATCCAGTTCAGCACCAGCGGACCAAGCACATAGAGATTCACATGCATTTCATTTGGGAGCTTATTCATAGTCAGGTCATTGACTTGATATTTTGCCAGTCTTCAGAGTAGGTTGTAGACATCTTCACCAAACCTTTCACTGAGAGTAAGTTCATTCATCTACAAGCTCTTCTTGGGGTGCGGTCTACATTTGCAACAACATCATCTTCAGGGGGGGCCTTCTAGCCTCTTCTTTTCTTTTATGTCTCTCTTTTGGGGGGGAGTTTTTTCCTACGGGTTTTCTCCTTTTCTCTATCTTATGGGAGATTGCATTTGTACATGGGTACCTCATCAGGCCTAGTTGCCGGGACCCATTTTTTATTTCCACACTTCCCGCCTAAGCTGCGCTTATGGGGGGGGTATTAGTGTAGGTTTTTATTTTCCCCTATTTATTAATTAGGGAATATCATATATTTGTGCATACATGGAGTTTTCCTACATTCGTGGGATAGGCTAGCTTATTTGGAGATTGTGTGTCATATTTGTGTCATAAGGTGTCATAAGAATGGCATAAGATACTCCTATTCTGGGTATGGGAGTTATTTCTCTATTCTTAGCATCTTGTCACCACCTTTTGAGGAGTCTATTCTTGGGGTGCTTTGACCACCATTTGTGGAGGAGTTACTTTCTAGCTCTCCTATATGTATTCTTCATTTTGGCCATTTCATGTTACTAATTCAGATTTGGTTTCTCCATTTTGTTTTATGCAATTTATCTTCTTGTCATTGTCAAATTGCTTTAGCATCTTTGTGGTGTGCACTTGTTCATCTTGTGTGATCATGTCTTCATTGCACTCGCGTTATCCAGATTCTGGCAACAACAACTCTGATAAGGCTCCTATAAACTTGTGATTAGCATTCAATATGGCCATCCAAATATAGAATAACATCAAGGCTATGTGAAATCCCATAAACAAATAGGATGATGTAAAATTGGTCAATCTAGAAAAGGCACAGTCCACAAAGACAACTAAATTAGAAGAGACTGTTAAGACTTTGGCCTCTGCTATCAAATAGATGTATTACAAGCTTACCAGGGTTAAGAAAGGGGTCTTAAATGTGTCTATCAGTTAGGAGAGGGATCCTAACTCAAATCAAGCATAAGGAAGGCCTACTTTCCACAATCAAGATAATGATAGAGGGAAGAGGCTTATGTGTGAATAAAGGATAGAGATAAACCATATTAGAGGGGATGGAAAAGAGCTACCTAATCCTTTAAATGCTAAGGTAAATGTTGTGAATTATGATTTAGACATTGATTGATTTGACAAGTGCTTCTTTCCACACCCTCCATGTAATAATGTTAAAAAAATTGATGAAGTTTTAGATGAACCTGAGTATGCATCATCCAAATATGAGATTTTTATGTTCAATTGTAAAATTCCCCAAAGTAAAATTTTTGCCTCCAAGGAAATGAAAAATGATACTACATTTGATCAATTTTGGAGCATTATCAAAATGGAGAGTGTTTTTAATTTTGAATTTACTTATGATGTTAATATGGCATAAGCATATAAATTACCCATTCATGATCTTGATCTCTTATGATCTATGATTATTAAGAAATATCATGGGGGAATTTCATTAGTTAAGGATTTTTAGTTGTTAATTAATGCAGTAACTACCAAGAGAAGGAATATTACTTGACAATTAATCAACTAGGTGCTTCTGCTCAAGATACTACCCCTATAAATCCAAAGGTAGGGAATGGAAGCAATGAGAAAAGAAAGCTACAAAAGTCCCATAAGCTTCCAAGATAGCACCCATGTGCTAAGCTACTAAGCCTAAAGGTACTCCTACAAAGAGAAATAGAATGCCTATCATATCAAGTATTACTAAGGGTTCAGGTGATGTTAAGATAAATCTTCCCCTAAAGATGCTATCAATAATTTTAATCCATCTTAGCCTACTCCTCTTTAAACATTAAATGATTGAATCCCAGTTGAAGGTGCTGTTACCTTTACACCAAATATGCCTCTTCCTTAGTATAACATGTGTGATATAGCCCAAGTGTTGAGTCAAATAAAATTCATCATGTCACTTGTTTAATTATTATGAGTACCTAAACATAAGAAGAGGGATTTTAAGTACTTAGAATTTTGTGATAAATTAGCTACAAATGAAATTGAGTTACCCAAAACACCCCCAAAAAGTGATGAAGAATCAAAAGAGATTTTTGAATCTACTCTAGAAGTCTATTTAGGGACTACATTGGTATAAACTTAGTTGAATGTGGATCCATTTTATATAATCCTCATAATGAATGATCTAACTATTCACAACTACATGTTTGATTTTAGTGCTTCTTGAAATGTGATGCCCTTAGGTGTCCTAAATGAGCTTGGGGTGAAGATTACATCAGCTTTTGACAAGTGTTATGTCATGGACTCATGAGGATTTATAGTTGTTGGACAAGTCAAGGGGTTGGTAGTGTAGTTAGCAGTGTATCTAGACAAGTATTTGAATATGGATGTGGTAGTTTTAGACTACCTACCTAAGTAGGGGATGTTATTGTCATGAAAGTGGGATGCTAGCATGGGTGGAAGTGTATATATGGACTTGTCTTATGACATTATTCCAAACTTTATAGAGAACCAAGGATGCTACATGTAATTGAAGATCCAAAACATGTTGTCAATGAAGTGTTGTACATAGATGTTGACTTGGGCATCTTTTTTGGGAATGTTGATGTTAATAAATAGCTTGTTATTCTTGATATTAACCCCAATAGTGAAGGTTTAGTTTGGAATATGTGTTTTGATGGGGCTTGCTCCTATCTTGGAAATGGAATTAGGGTTGTCTTTTATGCCCCCAGTGGTAAATGCTTTAATTTTTATTTTCATCTATACTTTGAGTGTACAAACAATACTATTTATTATGAGATACTCTTGCTTGGTTTAAGGATTTCCCATGAATATGGAATTAAAAGTTTGACTATCAAGGGAGATTCTGATTTAGTGGTTAAGTAGATCCATAATGCTTAGGCCACCAAGAATAAAATTTTGAAATAATATTAGAATGTTGTTTAGGTTTTAATTGAGATTTTTGATGCATTCTATATTTGTTATCATGATGGAAATTTCAACAAAGAAGTTGATAGACTCATAGGGTTAGGTGCTTAGTTTGAAATTATAAATATGATCCCTCATCGTCAATATCAAGTGGAGGTGCTTGTCAGGCATTCAATCTCGAATAATGTTCATCATTGGTAGGTCTTTGATGATGATAAATAGATTAAGAGGTTTTTAAATTTTGAAGCTGATTTTCATGACTGGCTCATAGACTTTGAATCCATAGTTCAGGTCTATGATGGGAAGGAGACCTTGTTTGGGAAGGATATTATTTAGTTTAAGACAAACCTGATCCCAAGGGGATTGGTGAGTTTGGAGGAATATTTTGATGGATATGATAGAATCAAGACTCAAGATTCATTTACTTTAAAAGATGTGATTGGGTTTAATTTAGGTACTCATGATAATATAAGAAAGGTTTGGCTAGGTACTCACCTAAGTGTAAATGAAAAGAAAGATTACATGCAGTTACTTAAAAGGTATCAAGACTATCTAGCATGGTCTTATTCTAAGCTGAAAGCATATAGGGAAGATTTGTTCTAGTATGTCATCCCATTACATCTTAATAGTAAACCTTTCAGGTAGAAATCTAGACATATTAACCCCATCTTGTCCATAATATGAGGGATGAATTAAAGAAGTTAAGGGACAGTGGAATCATTTATCCCATCAGTTACTCATCATGGGTTGTGAATTTAGTCCCTGTGAGAAAGAAGAATGGTGATATATGCTTATATGTAGATTTTACAAATTTAAACAAAGATTTTTTAAAAGACAATTATCCCTTACCTAATATGGACAACCTACTATAGAGTATTATAGGAATAGAGATGTGTACTTTAGATGGTTTCTTTGGATACAACCAAGCTGTGGTGAAAGAATTTGAGAGACCCAAGTCTATGTTCATAATGCCTTAGGGCATGTATGTATATATGAGGATGCCTTCTGAGTTTATGAATGTTGTATAAACATTCTAGCAAGCTATGAACATCACTTTTTTAGGGATATTTAAATAGTTAATTATTGTGTATCAAGACAACATTACTGTGTACTCCAAGACTAGAGAAGAACATTTAGAGCATCTAGAAAAAGTGTTGATCAGATATAGGGAGTTTAACATTTAACTTAATCCAAAGAAGTGTCACTTTGGAGTATAAAAGGCTAAGTTTTTGGGACATATAGTTTCTAAGGATGGTGTCATGATTGACCCTAAAAGAGTCAAATCCGTTGACAAAGTGCCTATCCTATAGTCTAAGAAAAGAATCCAGACTTTCTTTGGACAAATTAACTTTGTAAGGAGGTTTGTGTCCAATTTTTTAGATATTACTTTGCCTATTACTTCCATGATAAAGAAGGACCAAAACATAAAATGGGAGGATAAGGTCATATAATAATTCAATGACGTCAAGGGAGATTTAAAGTCTTTTCATGTCTTGGCCAACCCTAATTACACAATTCCATTCTAGATATTCTATTTTGAAACATACAATACTATTATTTCCATTCTATTGTAAAATAATGAATATGGTCATGAGAATCCCATATATTTATTTAGAAAAGATATGCATGGTCATAAACTAAACTATACCATCATGGAAAAGCAAGATTTCACTCTCTTAAAAGATGTCAAGATGTTCAAGCTTTATAGTTTGACTTCAAAGATTGTTGCTTATGTCTTGCATATCATAGTGAAGGACATATTGAATCAAAATAAAGTATCCATCAAGAGTTGTAGGTGGGTAAAAAAGATACAAAAGTATGATATGTATATTAAAACCACCAAGTTAATGTAAGGGATGGGTCTAGCCAAGCTTATGGTTGAGACCAGTTTTAAAGCTATTGAGGTAAACACTATTATTTTTAATGTTGATTGTTCTTTGAGTTAGTTTAACATGTCTCCATGGTATAGATACACTGTATATTACTTTAAAAATATAAATTATCCCCTTGAATTGGAAAAAAATCAAAGAATAACTCTCAAACTTATCCCCCAAAAATACATCTTGACTAAGAATGGACTAGCATGAAATAATCTAGATGGGGTTCTTCTAAGATGTGTGCTGGAAGAATATAATGATCACCTGATTGAAGACTTATATAGTGGAGTGTGTGGTGGTCATTTTGAACCTAAATTAATCTCATAAAATTATAAGAGTTGGTTATTGGTGGCCATCACTATTCAAATATGTTTCTCAGATAGTTAGAAATTATGTGAAGTGTCATGACTTTACTGGGAGAATGAAAGCTTTTGGTTCTCTTCCCTTGCAACCTGTGATGATTGAAGTCCCATTTAGACAATCGGTAATGGATTTCATTAGATAAATTATTGATTCATCAAGAATTTTACATACATGGATAATATTTATAACTGACTACTTCATAAAATGTGTTGAAGTGATCCCTACAAGGAAGGCAACACACCAGATAGTTATGGATTTTTTATTGAATTAGATCATTCACAAATTTGGTGTGCTTGCCAAATTGATCATATAAAATGCCATGAGCTTCAAATCCAAACCCTTAATGACATTATGCAAAGAATATGGGATTGAATTGACCTATGCTTCTAACTACAATCATCAAGGGAATGGGTAAGCATAATCAAGTAATAATAAATTTCTCAAGATCATCAAACAAATATTGGAAGTAAATAAGAAGAAGTGGGGTGAACAACTGAATTTTTCCTTATGGACTGATAGGATTAGGCCTAAGAGAGCTATAGGAAAAATCATTTTTGAGATTTTTTATGTATCTCAAGTAGTTATACCTCTAATTTTATAGTTTCCCACCTATCAGATCATACAATAACTAGAGGATGATGAAAAGATCAACCACTATGAAAGTAGGAAGAACCAAATTATTGAGCTTAATGAAATTCAAAGACAAGATCATGAAAGACACCTTTAGTTCAAGGAAAAATTGAAGAAGATATTTGATAGGAAGGTTGTTCCTAGGAATTTCTAAGTAGGTGATCTGGTTCTACTTTGGGATAATAGGCATGAGTAAAAGGGCAAACATGGTAAATTTGATGCCTTGTGGATGGGTCCATATTCCATTGATTGCCAAATTAGGGAAAATACTTTACTTTTGAGAGATTTAAGGATGGTGAAATATTGGATCTAGTAATTAATGATAGACATTTCAAACACTTCTTTGATTGAGTCCATAACCTATAATTATGTGTAAATTGTATAGTGTTTTGTCCTTTATTATTTTATTACTTTATTGCCCCTATACTTTGGGCCTTATTTATATAATTTCCTTTTATCTTTTGTTCTGTGTTCATTTATAGAACCTCATAATCTATTTTTGTTAAGTCTACCATGTTTTGTTGAGTCTTCATGGGTGTTTTCTAAAGTTGATACATCTTGATTCTGTGGCTCAATGGATTAACACCTGGTATTATGTTCTAGGTTTCATTACATACCTAAAGGGGGTATGCATTCCCAAGTGAGGGCTAGTGTTAGTTCCCAAAATTTCACTAAATTAATTGATCCTTTGTTAAGTTTAAAAACCTAAGTCCTTAGCCAAATTTATTTTTTTAACTATTCATGTCAGAGGTCAATTTTTATGTTGAATTGACTAAGTGCTAATTCAGTCTTTGCTTAGTGTGTATAAGCCTTCATTTTTTTAGGAAAAAGTGTTTAGAGTATATCAAGGAAAGAGTTATGTAGAAAGGATAAATACTTATTTGTTTTGAACTTTTCATTTGTGTAAAATAGTCTATAGGTCCATTTCTTTTAGGCTTTTTGATTGAACAAACTGTCCAAAGGGTAGTTATCTGTTGCGCATTTTTCCCATGCAAAAAGATAACCAAAAGTAAATTATTTCAACAAAACTTTTAATTTAAAATATTTTGAGATAAATTTAAAACCCATATATGCTTCAGAGAAAATATTGTAGACAAAATAATTGTCCTAACAGAAAGTCTGTGGCAAAAAGTCCTGATAAAGAGCGATTCATCAAGGAAATTGTATTGGAAAAAATATCTGAAACAATTTTCATGATAAATAAAGATCTAGAACAAATACCCTAGAAAAAAGTCCCAAAGGACAAAATGGAATTCTTGTAATTTTTTATTTGATGATTAGTGTTGCATAATAAAAGGCCCACAAATAGAAATCCTGATGAAGGATTTTTTGTGGAATAATTGTACTAATGAAATTGCTACCAAGACAAAAATGCCATAGATAAAGGGTCCACAGACTAAAAGGCTTGATGATAAAAGTCCCAAAGAGATTTAACCAAGATTCATAAGTGTCAAGCTCATAGGGCATAAAGTTTAATCATGTTCTTTTTAATCAATGGTATGTGGTGAAGCCTACATGTCCTGATTGATGGTGTATAGAAGAGATCAAAGTTTTAGCAAAGCCTCAGGATGAGCAAAGTAGTGATAAGAGTCATCATCATGAGAATTATGTCAAAGATCTAATGAAGTGTAGAGTAATAGACTGGGGCCTATGGATAGATATCAATGGTTTGTGCTTGATCTATTCCAATGAGATCAATGACAAGAGATGATTCTAGACTTTTTAATGAAGTTGTCAACAAGCGTAGAGGAGACAAGTCATAGAGATGTGTGCTTTATATTAATGCCTAAGATTATTTCAAAAACAATGGTACATGTTTGCTAGGGTGAGGATGATCTAGTGGTGCAAAATGAGAGTGGGATTTTCATAAAATCCTAAAATGAACATGGGACCACCACAAGGTAAAAGTGTGCTAGCCCAGGCATAATTGATAGCACAAAATGTAGAGAATCCATAGAGATGCCAAATGATAGAATCTTAGAATGCCCAAGTCAATATGAATAGCTCATGATGAATTCAAGGCCTATAGACTTCTTGAAGGATCAATGGTACAAATTCAATCTAGCTTTAATTTGGCATAAAGAAGTGACACATATCTAGTTGAATTTAGTTATGCAACCTAGTCATTTCTAAGCCCCATGAGTGCCTAGTTGGATCTAATGTGGTGTGCCATATGTCAATATCTGCTGAGATTTGGTTTAAGAAATAAAATTGATGGTTCCCTTCATGAATGAAAAAAAATTCAAAGCACATAGAAGGGTATGTAGGCCATTCAAAAAAGCATATTTTCCAAATCATTAAAAATATTTTATGTTTCAACCACATCTAGATTATTATAATTACAATCATCACAAGGTAAAGGGATTTCCTTGACAAGAATAAAGGGGAGGTTTTTTGTTTAGAAGCTTCCATGATTTGAAAATAAATTAGCAATAGAGCATCTCTACATGGTTACACATGAGGACAAATTTTGTTTGGATCCTCAAATGATTTCCTCCCTCCAACTCTGTAGGTAAGTAGTCAAGATCATCTTTGGGTGGTTGCATATGATAAAAAATTATTGTTAGGGCATCCAACATGAAGTTTACCATCACAATCATGAATTCACTAACATATTTAGTCAAAATATCAGAGGCTTGTTGTAAATCTTCAGCATTCCTTGCAAAGGTAGTAATAATGATTCTTCTTACAAATGGATGAAGATTTCATGGCATAGTAAAAGGGCATAGTCTAGCTGAAAGCATCTTGGTGGACTTAAAATTTTGTTTTGAAATTTTTAAAATTGTGATCCACTATATTAGTATTAAAAAAGGATTGAAAATGTATAAATAGAAGGCTTGTCTTCTATTCAGGGGGTTGGTTGTGTTTTTTGGGTCTTTATTTTATTTTTAAGTATAGGCTCTTCAAAATTTTAGGATCATTGTTGTGTGTATTTTGCCTCTTTTTCTAAGGTGGTTGTAGCTGTATAGACATTATCAAGCTTTGAGAGCATGTTTATATTTCTCCCCTATCCAATATGGAACAAATCCACCATGCTTGTCCCCATGGCATCATTTTGAAACACTGATATGTGTAATATTTTCTTGTAAAGTTTATGAAAATGCTTGTGATTCTATGATAGTTTTTGTTGATGAAGTTTAGTAATATGTTTTTCAAATGTTTTTGATTAGACATTTGGGTTTATGCTCATTATTGGTTAGCATTTTGAGCATAGATTTAGATTATAAACCTTTTTCTAATTTATTTCAGGATATGTTCTTGAATAGCTTGTTGGGGCACCCTAGGTTTATGGATTTGACTAGAAAAATCATGTGATATTATAGTTTTAGTATATGTTCTAGGATTTCCAGGATCATTTGGGTATTTTCATTTCATTTAGACCAATAAATGAAAATTACTCCTAGTAGTTTTGATGACCAAATTTGACTTTTAGGTCAAATTGGGGCACCCTTATGTAAAAACATGAGTATTAGACAATTTAGGTGTCTAATATAGATGTATCAAGGTTTTTTATAAGTTGATTAATGTTATTTGATGTTATACTAGTCTTGGTCATTAGTTATTTTAGTCCTTATATCATTTTTAGGTCATTTTGAGGTCAAAAATGGAGCATTAATGAGTTGTACATATTTATTTGGAACTATGAAGGTTATAAAATGTGATGTCATGAAACATGTGTTAAATTAAATCTTAATCAATTGACATAACTAAAAATTATCAGTTATTCAGTTAAAAGGGTGGTATTCTTGCAAGAAAAGGATATTTTAACACTTGTACGACTCTTTGGGAAGTGTGCTACATGAGAAATGATCACACAATGACTTTTTAGCTTCCAAAATATTATTTACATATTTTATTTGTTTTTTAAGTGCCATTTATTTCTCAAAATTTCTCTACTCCCTTTTCACCCTTCTTGGCAAGCAAAAGTGACCTTTAGATTTGGTATGGAAAACTCTTGATGTTTCAGCTAAAAATACTTTTGGAGGTTAAATTAAACTCATATAAATTAGTTTAAATATAATAATTTTTAGGAATGGTGACATGTGCTTCATGAACTATTCTCATGAAGCTGACTATACTTTTTTGCCTACTTATCTATGCACCCTATAGGTATTGCTCTTATCTAGGAAGTTACATAAAATTAACTTATTGATATTAGTTAAATATTATTTTTACTAAATTTTATCATGTTATCCATAATTTATTTCACATTTAGAGTCTATTTGATAGTCTAAGTAACTCATTTTGCAAGAAGGTGTCACCAAATGAGGTTTCAATCAAAAAATCTTTGTGTAGAGTGTTTGGTTCTTAGAGGGAGATTCATAAGAAAATGATATGATTTTTACAATATATTAATGCTATATTTATCACCTTACCTTTAATATTACTCTCATAACACCATATTCTGATCAAATATGTAGTCATGAACACTACACTAACCAACCATTAAATACCTACTAGCTCTGTTCTATATGTCTAGAGGTATTTTCATGTTGAATGAGATGTTTTGTATCTGATGTTGAGAATTAATTCATTGAAATAAATAAAATTGAGGAATTGGTAATGATTTTGAGTTTTTATAAAGCCTTTCATCCACACTCTTGCTCCATGTCATGATTCACTATCCACACTCAGCCCATACACACTTATAGGGGTTTCCATGATCGTGTCATGTCATTATGTAAGCCTTAGTAGTGGTATCAAGATCCTTGAGGTAGGAAGAGTGTATTTGGAATTATGGATATAATTTTGTAACTCATGTAAGGATCAAAGGAAATGTTTACTACCTATTATCCTTACACACTTCCTGTACTTTAAAATACTCACTTGCTTGTAGGTGATAAAAGAGAACTAAAATATCATCATAGAGAATTGAATCAAGTTTGAAATGATTTTTTGGTATCCTAGTGAGTTTAAATCATCATGTTAGACCATTTTTAAAGCTATTTTATAAATTTTGAATTGGAAATTGCCTCTAGAGAACAATAATAGTGTTAAGGCCCACTTTCCCTAAATTGTAAAAATAGAGGTCCAAGGGATTTTCATAGACATTTTCCAACATGATTATAAGGTATCCCAAGGCATATAAATAGGTGAGGTTGATATTATCTATTATTAATAAGAATTTTTCCAAGGATGGAAGTTGGAAGGTGAGTGAAAGGTGGAGATTGAAGGCCTTAGAATTGCCTTAAAAAACATTGATCTTCTTCATTAATATCTACATGTTTAGACTGCCAAGTGACTTTTAACACCTCAAGGAGAAAGAAAAGAAAATTTAAATGTTTAGAGGACATTATGGTATGAAAGAGACCCATTTTAGCATGTAATCCATCAAATTAAGGTTTATTATAAGATGTTTCAAGTTCCAATGTGCATTTATATCTCGTATAGGTGGCCTAAATGCACACCTACAACAAACATGGAGTTCAAATCTTAGAAGGTTTCCCTTTGTTGCATAAATGGATGTTTGAGTACATTAGGTTTTTTAAATGATTATAAAATCCTTATAAGTTATAAAATATTAAGAAGCAATATTATCATCTTTAAATCTTAATTATACCTATAGTATGCACCTACAACCAACTATAGGTGGCTGAGAATAGACAATGAACAAAAAAATTGGTTTCTTGAGGTAGATAAAGCATAAAGTGGGACCAATAGATCTAAAACATATAAAAATACTCTAGTAAGTTATAATGTGGTTGTGTCCCTTTTTTTCCATGCATGAATCATGACTTCACACCTAAAATAGGGGTTAATTAAGGCATGGGTGTCTCAGTCCAAGCAATAAAGACCTAGTATTGAGAGGTTCAAGAGTGTGAAGGGCCTAATCATGATATAAATGGTCCAAAACAATTAAAAATGACATATAAAGTAATTTTTAATGGATTATATACTATATTCAAGGTTTAATTCATACATAGTTACCTACAAGAGCCATTGTTGAAGAGGAAACTTGGGTAACAGAGTCAACTGGTCTTGACTCATTTTGAGAGCTTTTCAAACTCAAAAGTGTAAAATGAGAAAAAGTATGGTGGGATAAGCCTTGGAAGATAATATTATATAATTTAAACTATTTCAAAGTCCTATAACATAAAAAATAACCTATAATTATTCCCTTAAAGGCAAAAATAGTGTCAAAATGAGAAGCATAGTCCTAGTCCATTAGGTTGAAAATCAAGGCATATTTAAGGTTTTTTAGAAAATTTTATAGTGGAAAGTTTTTGGAATGTATTAAAAAATTATCCTAAACATATCATGAACCTCATACAATGGGTAAAATCATAAGATACCCCTTTTCAAATTATACATAGTTAAAACCAAAACACAATCTACCTTGGGGGAGCTAGTTTTAGATTTTAGGAGTTTTAAAAGGTCAAAATACCAAATTAGGGTTTTAAAATTTATGGAGGGAATCCTAAAAACTTTATTAAATACTTTATATAACCATATATCTTGATAAAATAGGGTAATTACCCCCTATTTTGTCTTAGATAGGGGTACATCCCTAGAGTGCAAGCTGTCAAGATTTTGGTGCGTGAGGTATAAAAGATAGACTAATGGATAAGGGAACATATTTGGAAGGAATTATAATATATATTTAATTTATTATAACATATAAAAAAACTCAAATGATTATTTGACCAGGTAAGATGGTCTATATGTCTGAGTTTGCAAGTAAACATGTCAAACACAATTAAGGCCTAGAAGCCAAATGAAGGGTTGCTTCTACTTGAAACCTTTGAGGAGAATTATAATCCATTTGGATATGATTTTTAGATAATATTATATGTTTTTTATATTTTTTAATTGAAAATAATACTATTTGGATGGCCTAAACATCAAAATTTGTAGGCAAGCATATTGAACAAGATATAAGCCTAAGGCTAGATGAGGGGTCACTCATAATTATAGACTTAAATGAGAATAAAAACATATTTAAACATGTACATGGGGTAAAATAATATGTTATAAATCCATTTAAAGGTAGATAAAACCAAAATAAAACATTTTTTGGGTCCAAAAGCAACTCAGGTATGCAAGAAACAAGAAAACAAAATCGATAGGTCAGGTTGTGATACTTATATCTTCTTGGAGGATTTTCATGGGTGATAATGGAGTTCAAGGATATTATAAGGGGTATTAAAGGCCATGTTTTTTTAATTTATTTTCAATTTTGACCTTAGATATTTACGAACAAAGCTTAAGAGGTTAAACATGGCTAAAACCTTTGTTAAACCCTTACAAAACCCAATTTGAGAAAATGGAGCTGAATACATATTATAATGAGATAATTTGACCAAGATGGTGATTTTAAATTTAATATTACTCCTTAAATATACTCCTCATACTTTTTATCTATACAGTCTTGTATAGATGGGCTAAAAAATAGTCTATTTTTTACCATTTTGTGAATTATGCAGGCTATAAGGGCAGTCTAAAGATGAAATAAAGTTTTTAGGGAATATTTAGAATTTTTATAACTTCAAATTGTCATTTATTTATAATTAAAAAATCATAAGTGTTCAAACAATATCTGTCCTTTTAGCCAATCAAAATTGGCATAGTGGACACAAGGGTGAGAAGGATGAAAACTCTAAGTGTGAGCCTATTTAAAGCATGCCTGATACCTATAAGGCCATGGAAAGTATTTATAATTGTCATACACTACCTTAAATATATTTTTTGGGAAACTAAAGCCAAATTTTAGGCCAAGTGTGTAGGGTGCATGAAAGAGAGGTTTTCTAGACTATAGATGATGATAACTCTTTTCCAAGTGACTCTAGATGACCAAGCCTACAAAAAATGCATGGAAAAGCATGTATAATGTCCTAAAACTTCATCCTAATCATTATATCTGGTATTAATTAGTTAATGATGCATTTAAATAGGGCCAATTATGCAGGTAATTTTTCTGAGCCAAGACAAGGAGTTTTATACCACTTTTAATGAAGTTGATGCCTTGAATTGACACTTATGCTTCTTGACCTTGTGTTTTTAATACTAAATAATATTATAATGAAAAATTAGATAATTTTTTATCTTTAAAAGTGTCCTTGTGACCCTTGGAATTCTCTCTTCTTCTCTCTCTCTCCCTCTCATGATCTATAAAAACTAACTTTTTTATCATTATAATCTATGCTCAACCTAAGTATGGTGAAGCCCTTCTCATTTATATACCTTTTGATAAATAATAATTATTATTTTTACCTCATATTTGAAATTTATTAGTGTGTTTATTTATAATGTTTGATTTTGCATAAGTGAAGACTATGGATTCCTTAGCATGTTTTTTCATTATATCATTTATTTATAGTTAGAAAGCTTCTTGCAGGGCATGTGAAGTGTTTTAGGAAATGTCAAGTATTTAGAGAGTTAGTATTTTCATTAGTGACATCATAAGACTCTTGTCTAGTCCTCTTATCTTTGTGCATTCATCCATAATCTCACAATGTAGCATTGATGTGAGAAGATGAATATTGGAGAAGTGTATGTCCAATTTGTCTCTTGATTTCAAGTGTAATATGTAGTTGGTTGGAATTCATCATCAATTTTGGTGTATCACATCCATTAGGTTATTTTTATTTCATTTATATCTCTCCATTTTCACCCCAAAAGTTTAGTTGTAGTTGTGATCTAAAGTGGTACATCAAGGGAGCTATCCATATCTAGAGATTCATCTCATTCTTTAGGATACTCACAAGCCTAGAGGTGTTTCCATTGTGCCACTTGAATGAGGAGAGACTTTTCATCTCCCCAAAGGGTGAAAATCCAAGTGATAATAGTTTTTGGCTTGTTTTGTGGGACTCTTAGTCTAAGAAGTTGAGATATTTTTGGTGTTGTCTCTCAATAATCAACCTTTAGAGGCATTTATCAAAGCATCAATGGCAACTTTAAAGATACATTATCTTGTCAAGTAGCCCAGGTTTCCTTTTGAATATTTTTGGTAAAATTTTAATTTTTTTTCTTGATTTCAATGAGGTTTCATGGATACTTTGGGTGTTGAGTACTATTCTTTACAAGTTGATGAGGCATTGCAAGTTTGTGTCATTCACTATCAACAAGAGAAAGTTATTAATCATACCTTACATGAAGTGTACCACCCTCAATATGGTTATTTTTAGTCCTAATATGATCATATTTAACCTTATCATGATTTTAATTAGTCCTATATCCATCCTCCTCAATATTTTTCTTCTCCTAGTCAACCTAGCCACTCCTCAACTCCATCGATTTCTACCTTCAAGAAGACTCTCTGGGGATATGAGAAGTACATATTAGATCTTGATACTCTAAGTTTATGTGGTCAAGAAGTTACTAGTAATGTCATTAATAAGGTTATATATTAATTATATTTTGTTAAAAGATAGTGTGTACCTATTGAGAGAGTCAATTGGCAAAGGCTCACAAGTGAGATGCTTGATGTGAGTGGCCTAGTTTCTTCCTTAAAGGATACACTTAGAGTTCATGAGAGGCATACTTAACACGTATATATAACTTTATATCCACTTCCATAGGTTTTATATTATACATATTTGACCCCTAATTATGAGCCTAATAAAAATTTCATAAGTTATCCTTCTCCAAATCAAGTGGAAGAGAGAGTTGAAAAGACTAGCCTTATGTTTGAATCAAACATTTGATAGATTAATTGATTTGGCCAATAATTGATTTGGCTAATAGTTAAATACAATAGTACATCTTAGTATAAAATTAAGTGGATTTATCCCCTAATTTACATCTAAAATTTCATCCCCACCACCTCAAAAAGATACTTATAATCCCAATATCTTAAGTTGGAACAAGATAGTAGAGTCATGGGGAAAGAAAGAGGAGATTTTTTTTGACAAAGAGTGTAAGGTTGAGAAGGAGATTCATCCTATATAAAACCCTCCCATAATTTCTTAAGAAAATAATTATAATCCCAACATCCTAACATTGAGTAATATAGTGGAATCATGGGAAAAAAAATAAGATGGAAGCATTGTCAAGGAGTGTGAAGTGGAGAATGGAGTTGATTTTTGGCAAGTCCTTCCCACCCTCCCTCAAGAAGCTTCTTGTGATCCATGTTAGACCTCATGTATTAATAATACTCATGATGATTCCTGTGATATTCAAGAAATAATTTTACAAGAGAAAATATCTAGGCAAATTGAAGAGTTAGAGGCAAAGATGAGATTGCTAATTCAAGGTGAGATGGAAGTTTTAGACCCAAAAGAAGATCCTATGTCTAAACACACCCCATATACCCCTCCTCAAGAAGGTGTTCAAGTTAAATCAAATGTGTATGAAGTTAATATCAAGTGTAAGGAACACAATCAAGTTTATTTATCCTAAAATATCCCTCCCCTTCCTCAAGAGCTTCTAAAAGTATCCCCTACACTTGACTCTCAATCTGATTTTGAGTTATGTACAACCCCCACCAAGTAGTTCATATTTTCCTCACCCCATCAGCCTTTGAAATTATATAACTGTGGTATGGGAACCTAAATAGGATTAGTTTTTTGATAAGGAAAGAGAACTCTTGCTTGAAAGAGACTTACCTCCTTGGTAGCTTCATAGGGCTAAATCACATGACTTCAAAATGCCTGATCTTGGAATCATAAAGAAGGAGAAAGAAATGGAGAATATTACACCCCTTAAGAATCAAATTCATATTTTATAGGTTGAGGTAAAAAATTATATCCATAAATAGGTCCTGATTGATGAGGAAGAGGTGATGTCTAGTGTGGAAATTTCTGATTGGGTTGATGAAGAAGAATGTCTTCCTTTTGCCAAAGAGGAAGAAATGGTCATTGATTCTTCCATCAGTTTATAGGATGTCATGGATGGGAAAAGACAAGTTATTAATAATTATTTTTATGAATTATTTAAAGTAAATGGATTATGATATACTCCTCTTCAATGAGGCTATGATTTGGTCAAAGATGGAGAGGGCAGCTTTGGCACTCAAGTATGCAAAGGAAAAGCATCTTTTTAAATCTATCCTTTCAAGAGGCATATGTATTCTATGGTAAATTTTTTGATGTCATAAAGATGGTATATCATCCTATCAATTAATTGGGAGAAATACATCAGCTCTTGAAGGACATAATAAGCTCCTTTTGGCCTCAATCTTCTAAGGAACATGAAACTACTCCTCTTGAAGCCATGCCTACTAAGGAGATACAAATGAACCATGAAATGAAGAGTGGACAAGATTATGAAGTATTTTAACATGTTAAAGAGGAATATATATAAATTGGAGGCCTATTTGAGGATGAATTACTTGAGACCAAGTCAAGTGAAGGGCTAAGGAATAGGTTTGATCTACAAAGCACCCAATCTAAAGAGAAGCATGCTTAGCACTATATTTCATCTTATCATGAAGATGACTCAGGAGGTTTCACTTTCTATCTTGTAAATGAGGTATGATTAGTTACTATTTTTGCATAATATATTTTTTTTTTATTCCCCTAAGTGCCTTGAGCACTTGTGTGTGTGTCTTGTTAGTTTGTTGCCTTGTTTTGTGTGTGTCCTTTACCTTTTATGGTTGAGGTAATTAGTGGTCTTGTCCTGATCGTTAAAGGTTTCCTTATTTTTCTTATACTTTATATTATTCCCTAAGCCCAATGGAATGCTAAGGCTACTAGTTTAGTTAGTATAGCAGACATACTACCCTTATGAGTCACCAATTTGTTAACCAAATTTGACTTTTAGGTCAAATTGGGGTACCCAAAGGTAATAAATTGAGTATTAGGAATTTTATAGGTCTAATATATATTTATAAAGGTGTTTTATAAGTTAATTAATGTTATTTTATTTTATACTATTTTTGGTCAATAGTTATTTTAGTCCTTATATCATATTTGGGTCATTTGAAGTCAAAAAAGGAGCACTTAATGATTTATACATATTTGTTAATAATTTTTAAGGTTAAAAATTTTTAATTCATGCCCCATGTGTCCAATAAAGTCTTAATCAATTGACATAACTTAAAAGTGGTAGGTTCTTCAGTTAAAATGGCAATTTTCTTAAGAGAAAAGGAAATTTTTGCACTTATACGACTCCTTGGGATGTTTTCCCCATGGTAAATGATAAAAAAAATAAATTTTAAACCTCAAAAAGATCAATTCAACGTTTTAATTTATATGTAAGTGCCATTTATTACTCAAACCATTCTACTCCCTTTTCACCCTTCTTGGCAAGCAGAAGTGACCTTCAAGTTTTTGCCTGGTATAGACAACTCAAGAGGTTTCAGCTCAAAATATTTGGGGAGGTTAAATTAAAATCAGATAAATTTTTTTAAATATAATATTTTTTATGAATGGTAGCCTGTGATTCATGAACCATTCTCATGAAGCTGACTGTATTTTTCTACCTACTTATTTATGCACCCTATAGGTTTTACTCTTGTTTATAAAGTTACATATAATTAACTTGATTTTATGTATTATATATGATGTTTAATAGTTTTTTTCATGTTATACATGATTGGTTTCACATTTTTAGTTGATTTGATAGTCCAAGTAACTCACTTTGTAAGAAGGTATTACCAAATGAGGTTTGAATCAAAAAATATTTGTGTGTAAAGTGTTTGGTTCTCAGAGGGATATTAATAGGAACATTATGTGATGATTAACATATATTAATTATATTTTTATCAAATTACCTTTAATATTAGTCTCATAACACCAGGTTTTGATTAAATATGCAGTCATGAACACCACACTAACTAACCATTAGATACCTGCTAGCTCTATTCCATATGTCTGCAGGCATTTTCACAATAAATGAGATGTTTTAGATATGATATTGAGAGTTAATTCATGTAAATCAATAAAATTTAGGAATTTTTAATGAATTTGAGCTTCCATAAAGCCTTTCATCCACACTCTTGTTCCATGTTATGATTCACTATCCACACTCAACCCATGCACACAACAAGGGTTTCCATGATGATGTCATGCCATTATGAAAGCCTTAGTAGTGGTGTAAATCTCATTGAGGCAATAATATTATATTTATAATCATGGAGATTTTTTTTTAATTCATGTAAGGATCAAAGGAAATTTTTACTACATGTTATCTTTACACACAGCTTGTAATTTAAAATACTCACCTACTTGTCGGTGATAACAAAGAACTAAAAGATCATAATGGAGTATTAAATCAAGTTTGAAATCCTTTATTTGGATCCTATTTAGTTTAAATCATCATGGTAGACCATGTTGAGAGCTAGGCCATCAATTATGAGTTGGAAATTGCCTCTAGAGAATAATAACAGTGTTTAATCCTACTTTCCCTAAATTGTAAAAATAGAGGTCCAAGGGATTTTCATAGACCTTTTAAAACATTCTTTCAGGGTGTCTTAATGTATATAAATAGGGGAGGTTGATATTATCTAGTATGGATAATACTTTTTTCAAGTATGGAATTTGGAAGGTGAGTGGAAGGTGGAGATTGAAGGCCTTAAATATTGCCTTAAAAAACACTAATTTTCTTCATTGATATCTACAGGTTTGGACTACCAAGTGACTTTTAGCACCTCAAGGATCAAGAAAATAAAACTTACATGTTTATAGGACCTTATGGTATTAAATATACCAATTTTATCATGTTATACATTTTAATAAGATTGATTAAAAGAGGTTTCAAGATATAATGTGCATCTACAATCTGTACAAGTGACCTAAAATAAACACCTACAACCAACATGGAGTTAAATTCTAAGAAGGTTTCCATTTGTTGTATACATGGGTGTTTGACCATGTTTGAGGTTTTTAAAATTATTAAAAACTCCTTTAAATGTATAAAATATTAAGAATCAACATTATCATCTTTTAATCTTAATTATATCTATAGTATGCACCTACAACCAACTGTAGGTGGCTGAGAATAGATAATGAACAAACAAACTAGTTTCTTGAGGTAGATAAATCATAAAGTGGGAAAAATAGACATAAAAAATATAAAATTAATTTATGTATTTATAAGGGGTTTCTATCCTTTTTTTTTATAATCTTGAATCATGCATTCACACCTACAATAGGGGTCAATTAAGGTAGGGGTGTCTTAGTCCAGGTAGTAGAGACCTAGTCTTGAGAGGTTCAAGAGTGTGAAGGGCATAATAATGATATAAATGGTAAAAAATAGTGAAAAATTAACTATAAATTAATTTTAAAAGGATTATAAACTATCTTCAAGGTTCAATTCATATATAGTTACCTAAAGCAACCATTGTTGAAGAGGAAAACTAGGTAACACAACCAATTAGTCTTGACTGGTTTTCAGAGATTTTCAAACTCCAAAGTGTGGAATGAGAAATGGTATAGGTGGGATAGCATTTGAATATTATATTGTATCATGAATTTTTTTTTAAAATTCTTATAACATAAAAAATCACCTACATTTGTTCCTTTAAAGGCAAAAACATAGCCAAAATGAGAAGCACAGTCTCAGTCCA
This sequence comes from Torreya grandis, assembly GCA_037957365.1. Classification (NCBI taxonomy): domain Eukaryota; kingdom Viridiplantae; phylum Streptophyta; class Pinopsida; order Cupressales; family Taxaceae; genus Torreya; species Torreya grandis. The sequence goes on along the minus strand of JARHVA010002279.1, from coordinate 2,607,313 downwards.
TCAAGTTGAAAAGCAACGCATATCTGAGGTGTTTTATCAAAGTTTATAGTGGAAGGTGGTTTTAAATTACTAAAAAATGATCATTAAAATATAATTATCCTCTTACAATTATTTAGATCATAATAGATCCCTTTTTAAAGCATACATTGTCAAAACTACAACACGGTCTACCTTGGAGGAGCTAGTTTTGGATTTTAGGAGTTTTGAAAGGACAAAACACCAAACAAAGGGTTGAAATTTTTTGGAGGGAATAATAAATACTAAAACTAACAATATATCCTTATAAAATAGGGGAAGTAACCATTATTTTGTCTTAGATAGGGGGTACTTCCCTAGAGTGTAAACTGTCAAGATTTTGGTGAGTGAGGTGTAAAAGATAGACTAAGGGATAAGGGAACCTAGTTGGAAGGTATGAGAAGATATATTTAACATATTAAAACATATAAAACACCTCATATTATTAGGGTACTAGGTAATATGGTCTATATGTCTAAGTTTATAGGCAGACCTATCAAGCACAATTAAGGCCTAGAGGCCAAATAGAGTGTTGCTTCCACTTGAAACCTTGGAGGAGAATTATAATCCACTTGGATATTCACGTGAGATAATATTAGATTTTTTTGATCTTATTTGATGAAATTAATCTTATTTGGATGACCTAAACATCAAAAATTATAGGTAGTCCTATTGAACAAGGTGTAAGCCTAAGGCTAAATGAGGGGTCAATCATAATTCTAAAATTAAGTGAGATTTAAAACATATTGAAACATGTCCATGGGGTTAAATAATATGTGATGAAACCATTGGAAGGTATAAATAACCAAAATAATCCATTTTTTGGGTTTAAAAGCAACTCAAGCATGTAAAAAAAGAAAACAAGCTCGATAGGTTAGTTTGTGATACTCATATCTTCTTGTAGGATTTAATAGGTAATAAGGGAGTTTAAGGATGTTATCGAGGGTATTTAAGGCCATGTTTTTGGAATTTATTTTTAATTTGGACATCAGATATTTATGATCAAAGCTCAAGAGATTAAATAGGCCTAAAACCTTTGTTAAACCCTTATAAAGACCAATTTGTAAAAATGGAGTTGAAAAGCTATTATAATGAGCCATTTTACTAGGATGGTTATTGTAACTTTAAAAGTAATCCTTCAAGATGATCCTTATACTTTTTATCCATATGGACTTATACAGATGGGCTAATAAACATGTTATTTTTGACCATTTTGTGTATTGTGCAAGCTATAAGAGGATTCTGAATATAAAATAAACCTTCTAGGGAAGATTTATAATTTTTATAAATCTATATGGTAATTTATTTCATATGAAAAATTCTTATTATTCAAACAATAGCCCTCCTTTCAGCTATTCAATACTAACATAGGGGACACAAGGGTGAGAAGGATGAAAATTCTAAGTGTTAGCCTTTTTAAATCATGATTGATGCCTCTAAGGCTATGGAAAGTATTGAAAATTGTCATCCACTTCATCCCATGGATTTACATGGGAAACTAAATCCAGATTTGAGGCCAAGTGTGCAGCGTGCATGAAAGAGATGTTTTATAGACTGTAGATAATGATGGCTCTTTTCTAGATGATTCTAGATGACCAAGCCTAAAACTGATTCATAGAGAGGCATGTATGATGTCATAAAACTTCATCCCTATCATCATACATGGTCTTAATCAATTATGAGGTGTTCAAACATGGCCAATTATGAAGGTAGTTTTTATGAGCCAAGACAAGGAGTTGTATGCCATGTTTCATGAAGTTTATGCCTTGAATTGACACTTGTGCTTCCTAACCTTTCATGGTTCATATAAAATCCTATTTTAATGCATAATTAACTGATTTTATCAGATTTACAAGTGTATTTTTAACCCTTCAACTTCTCTCTTCTTCTCTCTCTCTCTCTCTTAAATTTTATAAGAACTAGCCTTTCTGGCATTGTAATCTAAATCCACCTGAGTATGGTGAAACCCTCATAATTTATATAATTTTTTATCAATAAGGATAATAATTTTTACCTACTCCATGACTATTATTAGTATGTTTATTTTAATGTTTGATTTTATATAAGTGAAGATTGTGGATTCCTTAGCACATTTTTTCATTCTATCATCTATTTGTTGTTGGAAAGCTTCTTCCTGTAGGGCATGTGAAGTGTTATAGTAAATTTCAAGGATTTATTGAGTTAGTATTTTAATTATTTCCCCCATAGGCCTCTTGTCTAGTCCTCTCAGCTTTACACATTCATCCATAAACTCATAATGTAACATTGATGTGAGAAGATGAAGAATGGAGAAGTGTATGTTTACTTTTTTCCTTGATTTCAAGTGTAATATATAGTTGGTTGGAAGTCATCATCAATTTTTGGGTATCAAATCCATTAGGTTAGTTTTATTTTAGTAATCTCTTTCCATTTTCACCCCCAAAGTTTAGTTGTAGTTATGATCCAAAGTGGTACATCAATGGAGCTAGCCCTATCTAGAGATTCACCTCATTCCTTAGGCTAAGCCTAGAGGTGTTTCCATTATTCCACTTGGATTAGGAGATATTTTTACATCTCCTCAAAGGGTGAAAATCCAAGTGACAACAAGTTCTATCAGCTTGCATTTAAGTTTTATACATCTTTGTAATAAGTGATGACATGAATGTTGAAATAATCCTTGGTGATTGAAATATAGAAATCACACTTCCCTCCCCTTTTATATAATCATCTAACTCATACTAATTTTTATTACCCTAAAATTAATACAACCTTTACATATATTAAGTGTTATCTACCTACAAATGCATAAAATCACTGCCTATATAACATGTGTTTACATCTTGTGCTATGAAGCTTAGCATTATAGTCTTCCCTTTAGCTCCTTATTATTGAAAAAATATTTTGAATGAAGGTTGAAATCACTTTGATATCTATCTTTGTTATTTTTTATTTCACTTAGAACATTTGTTCATTCTATTTGACAACCCTTCTTAGGAAGAGTGAGCAGTTTTGATTGTGTTCTGGTCAGATTCACATCTCTTTGTGCTAATAATCCCCATAGAGTTTAAATTATATTATCTCTCCATGTGAGTAAGCTACCCCATAGGCTCTTTCAACTTGGTTTAGAAAAATCCAAAATTAGTAGGGAGGTAACCATACCCTCTGTCTATGCCTCCCAGCCATTTTTTGCATTCGGTCTAGTCTTAATGCCAAACCCATCCCTAGATATAATGACATACTAATGGGTTTTTCATCTTTATTTACTATTTTATTTCAAGTGTGAAAGGATAAGTGTATGAGGTGTACAAATAGGAACCAACACTTAACTAACACCATTGTTAGGGATTAAGTTGAAGTCCTCGTTACTTATATTGTCAAGGACTCTTGCAGAGAGCTATTGTAAGTATTTCATGTTGTGAAGTTCTCTACTATATTTTTTATCTTTTGACTATCTTGGTTGTAAATGATATATCACTCTAATTGGTACTTACCAAGAATTTTTAAGGCTTAACAATTTTAATTCTACTACATTTATTACAAAGTGATGTTATCATTGCATGTTGAAAGGTGTTTTGTCCCTTTTGAACATTATTCAAAAAAAATTTGTTTGTATTATATCTCATCATTAACTTTGATAAAATAATTTTTGAGCATGTATCATAGTTAGTGTGTTAATTATTTTATTAATAATCTTGATTCTAATGGTGACTCCATTTTATCATCTGGTTTGAAGAAGACTAGTGCCTAGTTTGAATTATCTTTGCTAACTTTTAGTTTTAAGTATTTTCTTATTTTCAAAGTTGGAAGGACTAAGATCATCTTTCAAAAATGACCTATCAAATAAATTCATCTCTCCTTTAAGTATTCATCGAAGGGGAAGGGGACAAGTTTATATGCCTATTGAAGGGAAAATTTTAGCTACCAAGGACTATCAAGATTCTAATAATCTTGAAATTTTTATTGATTCTCCTATTATTGAGGACTATCATAGCTCTTCTACTGATTATGAAATATATAGTCATGTTTACTATCTATCTCCTTCCCAACTAGCTAAATCCCCTCCCAAGTCTGACCCACCAAGTACATGGCATTCACTCCCTCATATCCCTTTGCTAATTGTTCATGAACCCATTATTTAACTAATCATGAGGTGTAAGGATATAAATGAGAATGTACTTCTTATATTCCACTTCCCTAAATTTAGGCCTATCAATTTTGATGAAATGGAAGGCTATCTTAATGAAGTCCCAAATTAAGTTAGGAATTTCCTCCCAAAGTTTTAAGAGAACAATGTAGGGAGTTGTTATTATCACCTAATGGATTTTCAAAATATCATTTAAGATTATGAGGTTGAGTATGAGGATGTATTCATCAATCTATTTATTCACAAGTTGGAGGAAGATGCTCATGAGTGGTTCAACTCTCTTCCCCCTAGATACATTGATTCATGTTAAGAGATGAGGCATTTCTTTAGAGATGAGTATGGTGAAAGAGTTGATCCCAAGTTTATTTTATCTGAGTTTAAAAATATAAAAAAAAATCCTAAAAAATGTTTGCATGAGTTGAATACCATATTCAATAAGGTTATGATGTGGTTGCTCAAAAACATTAGGCCTAGTGATACAACATGCTTGACAAATTACTACAATGCCTTTGATAAAAAAACTACATATTAATTATAGGACAAGGCTCTCATGAAATTGTGGTTGGCATTCAATATAACCATCTAGATTAAGAATAACATCAAGGCTATTGGAAATCCCATAAACAAGTGGACTGATGTAAAATTGGTTAATCTAAAAAATGCATAGTTCATGAAGACAACCAATTTAGAGGAGAATGTCATGAATTTGGCCTCTCTTATCAAAGAGATGTCCTACAATATTTCTAGGGCTGAGAAAGGGATCCCACATGTGTCTACCAATTAAGAGAGGGCTCCTAATTCAAATCAGGTACAAGGAAGGCCTAATTTCCATAATCAAGATAATGATAGAGGGAATAGGCATACCTATGAAGAAAGGATAGAGAGAAACTAGAATAAATGGGATGGAAAATATGTGCCTAATCCTTTAAATACCAAGGTAAATGTTCCAAATTCTGATCTAGACATTGATTGGTGTGATAAGTGCTTCCTTCTACACCCTCCTTGTAATACTACTAAATATATTGATGAAGATTCAAATGAACCTGAGTATATGTCATCCAAATATGAAATTTTTATGTTTGATTGTAAAATTCCCCAAATAAAAATGTCTACCTCCAAGGAAATGTTGAATGCTACTATGATTGATCAGTTTTGGAGCATGGTCAAAATGGAGAGTATCCCAACTTTTAACTTTTATTGTGAGGTTAATATGACATAAGAATATGAATTTCCCATTCATGATTTTGATTTCTTATGCTCTATGATGATTAATAATTATCATGGGGGAATTCCATCAATTAAGGTCATGCATTTGTTAATTAATGCAGTAGCTACCTAAGAGAAGGAATATTACTTGCGAAGTAGGTAACTAGGGGACGCTTCTGAAGACACTACCCCTACTAATCCAAAGGTAAGGAATGAAAGTAAGGAATCAAATAAAGCTACAATAGTCTTAGAAACTTCCAAGATAAAACCTATGTCCTAAGCTACTAATCTTAGAGGTGCTTCTTCCAATAGTAATAAAACTCCCATCTTATCGAGTATTCATAAGCGTGTAGGTAATATTAAGATAAATACACACCTAAATATTATTATCAAGATTGTTAATCTATCATAACCTAGTCCACTTTAGACATTAAGTGATTGCATCCTAGTTAAATTTATTGTTACCCTTCCACTAAATACACTTCTTCTTGAGTATATCATGTGTGATATGGCCCAAGTGTTGAGTCAAATAAAAATCATTGTGCCACTTGTTAAATTATTACTAATACTTGAACATAGGAAGAGGGATTTTAACTACTTATAATTTGGTGAAAAATTAGTTACAAATGAAATTGAATTACCCCAAACACCCCCAATAAGTGATGAAGAATTAGAAGAGATTGTTGAACCTACTTCAAAAGTCTATTTAGGGACTACATTGGTAGAATGTTATCTAAATATGGATCCATTTGATACAGCCCTATTGATCAATATTATAATTGATCACAACTATATGTTTGATTTCAGTGCTTCTTACAATGTGATGCACTTGGGTGTCCTAAATGAGCCTGGGGTGAATATTACATCAACCTTTAGCAAGTATTATGCTATAGACTCATGATAAGTTCTAGTTGTTGGACAAGTCAAGGGGTTGGTAGTGTAGTTAGGATTACATCTAGACAAGTATTTGAATATGGATATGGTAGTTGTAGACTACCCACATAAGTGGGGGATGTTGCTATCATGAAAGTGGGATGCTAATATGGGTAACAGTGTATAGATGGACTTGTCTTATGTCAGCATTTCATTGGAGAGTAAAATGGTCAAAATTTATAGTGATATGAAGATGCTACATGTAATTAAATATCCAAAACATGCTCTCAATGAAGTGTTGTTCATGGATATTGACTTGGGAAGCTTTGTTGGGAATGTTGATGCTAATGAATAATCTATTGTTCTTGATATTAAACTTGATAGTGAAGGTGTAGTTTGGAAGATGTGTTTTGAAGGGGCTTGCTCCAATCTTGGAAATGGAGTTGGGGTTATCTTTTATACCCCCAATGGTAAATTATTTAATTTTTATTTTCATCTATACTTTGAGTGAATGAATAATAATACTGAGTATGAGCCACTCTTTCTTGGTTTAAGGATTTCCTATGAATATGGAATTAAAAGTTTGATTTTCAAGGGTGATTCTGAGTTAGTGGTTAAGTAGATATACAATGCTTATGCCACTAAGAATAAAAGGTTGAAACAATATCAAAATGTTGTTTAGGATCTGATTAAATTTTTTGTTGTATTCAACATTTGTTATCATGATAGAATTTTTAATAAACAATTTGATAGACTCTTAGGGTTAGGTGTTCAGTTTGATATTGAAAATATGATCCCTCGTTATCAATATAAAATGAAGGTGCTTGTCAGGCCTTTAATCCTAGATAATTTTCATCATTTACAAGTCTTTAATGATGATAAATAGATTAAGACATTTCTAAAATATGAATCTAAGTTCCATGATTAGCTCATAGACTTGGAATCCATAGTTTTGGTCTATGACGGGAACAACGTGTTGTTTGGAAAAGACATTATTCAGTTAAAAATAAACACTCTCCCAAGGGGATTGGTGAGTTTAGAGGAATATTTTGATGGATCTAATATAATCAAGACTCAAGATTCATTTATTTCAAAAGATGCGACTGAGTTTGATTTGAGTTCTCATGAGAATCCAAGAAAGGTTTGGCTAGGTACTCACCTAAGTGCAAATGAGAAGAAATATTATATGTACCTGATTTAGAGGTACTAGTATTATCTAGAATGATCTTATTCTGAGATAAAATCATATAATAAATATTTTTTCTATCATGTCATTCTATTACACCCTCACAACAAGACTTTTAGGTAGAAATAGAGACCTATTAACCCCATCTTGGCCATAAAGATGAGGGTTGAATTAAAGAAGCTAACGGATAGAGGAATCATTCAACCCATCAAGTACTTATCATGGGTTTATAATTTAGTCCCTATGAGAAATAAGAATGGGGATATTCACTTATGTGTGGATTTTATGAATTTGAACAAAGATTATTTAAAAGACAATTATCCCTTACCCACTATGGACAACCTATTACAAAGTGTTACAGGATTAGATATGTCATCTACCTTAGATATTTTCTCTAGATACAATCATATTATGGTGAAATGATCCAAGAGACCTAAGACTGCATTCACAATGCCTTGGGGCACATATGTATATATTAGGATGATTTTGAGTTAATAAATTATGGTACAACATTCCAATAAGCTATGGACATCACTTTTGTAGGGATAATTCACCAGTTCATTTATTTATATCAAGATGACATTACTAAGTACTCCAAGACTAGAGAAGAACATTAGGAACATCTAGAAAAAGTGTTGATAAGATGCAGGGAATTTTACATTTCACTTAATCCAAAGAAGTGTCAATTTAGAGTACAAAAGGCCAAGTGGTTAGGACATATAGTGTCCAAGGATGGTGTCATGATTGAACCTAAAAGGGTTGAAGCCATTGATAAAGTGCCTATCCAGTAGTCCAAGAAAGTAATTTAGTCTTTCTTTGGATAAATTAACCTTACAAGGATGTTTGTGTCCAATTTTGTAGAGATTAATCAGCCTATTAATTCCATGTTTTAGAAGGACCAAAACATCAAATGGGAGGATAAGGCCATGTAAGCATTTAATGACATCAGGGAAGATTTAAAGTTTGTTCTTGTCTTGAATAGCCTTGATTACATAAAACCATTATAAAAATTTGTTTTTGTATTGTAAAATATTATTTTTGTTGTTCTATTACAAAATAATGAAGACAGTCATGAACAACCCATAGCTTTCTTTATCAAAGCTATGAAAGGTCCTAAACTAAACTATACCATCATGGAAAAGTAAGATTTTAATCTCTTGAAAGATTTCAAGACTTTCAAGCCTGATATTATGAGTTTATAGATTATCACTTATGTCCTACATACCATGGTGAAGGACATCTTGACTCAAACTGAAGTATCCAGTAAGAGATGAAGGTGGGTCAACAAGTTATAAGAGTATGATATGGGTATTTATACCACCAAGTTATTATGAGGGAATGGTCTAACCAAGGTTATGTTTGAGACCAATTTGCAAATGTTGAGGTAAAAACTTATATTTTCAATGATGATGATTATTTGAGTTATTTTAACATGTCTCTATGGTATAGAAACATTGTCTATTACTTGAAAAATCTAAATTACCCCCTTGACTTGGACAAAAATCAAAGAACTCTCAAAATTGTTTCCCAAAAATACATCTTGAATGAGAATGGACTAGCATAAAATAATCTAGATGGGGTTCTCCTAAAATGTGTGCTAGAAGAACATACTACCAACCTGATTGAATAATTCCATAATGGAGTGTGTGGTTGTCATTTTGCACCTAAAGTCACAACTCATAAAATTATAAGAGCTAGTTATTAGTGGCCATCACTATTCAAAGATGTTGTTTAGATAGTTATAAAGTGTGAGAAATGCCATCAGTTTTATAAGAGAATTAAAGCTTTTAGTTCTCTTCCCTCGTATCCTATGATGATTTTAGACAATGGGGAATGGATTTAATTAGATAAATTATTTATTCATCTAGAATTAGACATAGATGGATACTATTTTTAACTGACTACATCAAAAAATAGGTTGAAGTGATCCCTACAAGAAAGGCAACACACTAGATAGTTATGGATTTTTTACTAAATCAGATCATGTTTAGATTTAGTGTGATAGTTAAACTAATTGAAAACAATGCCATGAGCTTAAAATACAAACCCTTAATTGAATTATGTAAATAATATGGGAATGAATTGATTTATGCTTCTAACTACAATCCTCAAGGGAATGGGCAAGCAAAATTAAGTAATAGGAACTTGATCAAGATCATCAGATGAACATTGGAAGCAAATAAGAATAAGTGGGATGAATAGCTAAAGTTTGCCTTAAGGGTTGATAGGATTATGCCTAAGAGATCTATAGGCAAAATCCATTTAGAGATTGTTTATGGAGCTCAAGTAGTTTTGCCTATGAATTTATAGCTTCCCACCTATTAGCTCATGTAGAAATTAGAGGATGATAAGTACATCAACCAATATGAAAATAGGATGAACCAAATTATTAAGCTTGATGAAATTCAACAACAAACTCATGAAAGACACCTCAATTTCAAGGAAAAATTGAAGAAGATATTTGATAGGAAGGTTGCTTCAAAGAATTTGCAAGTAGGTTATTTGGTTCTAATTTAGGACAATAGGCATAAAGAAAAGGGAAAGCATAACAAATTTGATGCCTTATAAATGGGTCCCTATTCTATTGATTGTCAAATTGGGGAAAATACTTTCTTTTTGAGAGATCTGGATGGTGAAATATTGAAGCTTCCAGTTAATTGTAGACATTTAAAACACTTCCTTGATTGAATCCATAACCTGAAATTGTGTATAAATTGTATAATGTTTTATCCTTAATTATCTCATCACTTTGTTACCCATATACTTTGGGCCTTATTTTTACAATTTACCTTTATGTTTTGTTATGTGTTTATTTATAGATCCTCTTGATCTATTTTTTTAAAGTTTTTCATGTTTTATTGAGTCTTCATGGGTGTTTACCTAAGTTTCTACATCTTGATTTCATGGCCCAATGGATTGGCACCTAGTCTTACATTTTAGGGTTCTTTGAACAAACGTAGGGAGTGTGCATCCTTAGGTGAGAGCTAGTGTTAGTTCCCAAAATTTCACTAAATCAATAGAAACCTTGTTAATTTTAAATTCCTAAGTCCTTAGACAAATTCCTACTTTTAACTATTTATGTTAAAGGTCAATTTTTATGTTGAATCAACTAAGTGCTAATTTGGTCTTTGCTTAATGTGTATAAGCCTTCATTTATTTCAAGCAAAAGTGTTTAAAGTATATTACGGAAAGTTTTATACATAAAGGCTAAAACTTATTTGTTTTAGACTTTTTTTCCATGGTAAAAAGTTCACAGGTCCATTTCCTTTGGGCATTTTTCTCATGCAAAAAGTTTGAAGGGTACTTATCCTTCGATCATTTTGCATGGGAAAAAAGATCAATAAAAGAAAATTGTTCTAGCAAAAATGTTAATTTCAAATATTTTGGGGTAAATGTAAAACCCATATATGCTTTAGGGAAATTATTATGGACAAAATGTTTGAAATAATTGTCTCAATAGAAGGTCTATGGCAGAAAAGCTTGGTAAAGATTGATTCTTTGAGGAAATTGTATCAGACAAAATGTCTAAAATAATTATCTTGATGAATTAAAAATGTCTAAGACCAAATTTTTATGAGAGAAGTGTCTAAGTGGATTAAATACATTAGGAAAATTATCCCAAACAAAATGTTTAAAATAATTATCTTGATAAATAAAGACCCGTAACAAATGCCCCAAAATAAATGTCCTAAAGGCCAATAGGGAATTCTTATAGAATATTATTTCTAAGGATTAGAGCTACACAAAAGGCCTACAAATAAAAACCTTGATGAAGGATTTCTTGTGGAATAATTAGTCTAGTAAAATTGTTGCCAAGATAAAAATTTCATGGACAAAGGGCCCGCAGACCAAAAGGCCTAATGAGAAAAATCTCAGAGAGATTCATTTAAGCTACATAAGTGTTAAGTTCATAGGGCATAAAGTTATATCATGTTCCCATAGATTAATGGTACATGGTGAAGAATATATATCCTAAGTGATGATGCACATAAGAGATCAAAGTTTCAACAAAGGCCCAGGATGAGTGAGTCGATGACAAGAGTCACCATCATGGGAATTTTGTTGAACATCTAATGGAGTGAGGAACATAGGATTGGAGCCTACAAATAGAGATTAATGGTACATGCTTGATTTATGCCAATGATATCAATGACTTGAGATGATGTTGGACTTTTAAATGGAGTTGTCAACATGCACAAAAGAGACAAATGACATAGTTATGTGCCATAGACTAAAGGTTGATCTTATTTTAAAAATCAATGGTATGCATTTGCTTGGGTGAGAATGATCCAATGTTGAAAAAGGAGAGTGGGATTTTTAATAAATCATAGAATGAATGAAAGAACACCACATTGTATAAGTGTGTTATCCCAAGCATAATTGATAGAACAAGATGTAGAAAACTCATAGATATGCCAAGTGGAAGAATCTTAGAATGCCCAAGTCAAGATCAATGGCCCATGATAAATTTAAGGCCTAGAGAATTATTGAAGGATTGATGGCATGTTTTCAATATATCTTTGATATGGCATAAAAAAGTGATAGATTTCCAAATTAAGCTAGTTATGTAGTCTAGTCACTTCTAAGCCCCATGAGTGCTTAGTTAGATCTAATTTGGTGTGTCATATGTCAATATCTAATGAAATTTGGTTTAAGAGATAAAATTGATGGTCCCCTTCCTGAACCAACAAAAATTTGAAGCATAGAGAGGGTTATGTGGGCCATTCCAAAATCATGTTTTCCATATGGTTATAGACCCTTTCTACTTCAACCACTCTTAGAGCATTCCAACTGCAATCATCATAAGGTAATGGAATTTCCTTGGCATGCACAAAGAGAAGGATTTATGTCTAAAAGATTCCATTAGTTAAAAATTGATTAGTAGGAGAGCATCTCAAAATGGTTACACATGAGGAAAATTTTTGTTTGGCTCCTCAAATAATTTCCTCCCTCCAGCTATGCAGGTAAGTGGTCAAAAACATTTTGAGGTGGTTGCATATGATAAAAAATTATTCTTCAAGCCTCCACCATAAAATTCACTATCTTGATCATGAAGTCACCAACTTATTTAGTTAAAATATCAAAGGCTTATTTCAAATCTTCATCATTCTTTACAAAGGTAGTTGCAACAATAATTCTTCTTATAAATGGATGAAAAATTTCATGGCATGGCAAAAGGGCATAGTCTAGCTAGAAGCATCTTGGTAGACTTGAAAGTTTATTTTGTAATTTTTTAAATTATGACCCACAATTTGAAAAATGATTGAAAATTTATAAATAGAAGGCTTGTCTTCTATTTAGGGGGTTGATTGTGTTTTTTGGGTCTTTTTTTTCTTTCTAAGTATAGGCTCTTCAAAATTTTGGAATCATTATTGTGTATTTTGCCTCTCTTTCTAAGGTGTTTGAAACTATACAACCATTATCAAGATTTGAGATCATGTTTATATGTCTCCCCTCTCTAACATGGAGCTAATATACCATGATTTTCCCCATGATAGCATTTTGAAACACTGATGTGTGGAATATTTTCTTGCAAAGTTAATGAAAATGCTTGTGGTTCTCTACTAATTTATGTTGATAAAGTGAAGTAATATGTTTTACAAATGTTTTTTATTTGAAATTTGGGTTTATGCTAATTGTTATTTGTCATTTTGAGTAGAGATTTAGATTATAAAACCTTTTTAAGTTATTTTAGGATATGTTGTTTAATAACTTGTTAGGTCACCCTAGGTTTATGAATTTGGTAGGAGAGTATTTAAGATCCTAATTTCAATGTATGTTCTAGGATTTTAGGGTTCATTTTTGCATCTTCATTATATTAGTACCAATGAATGTAGATTTTTCCTTGTAGTTTCCATATCTTGAATTTGAGTTTTGGCATATCTTTGTAATAAGTGATGACATGTATGTTGAAAGAATCCCTATTGTTTAAACACTACTAGAGCACCAGTCTCCTTTTTAATTTACTAACAAATCATCCTGCCCTATCCTAATTTATAGGTAATACATCCAGTTGAATATTTCAAGTGTTATCTACCTAAAAATGCATAAAATTATTTCCTATATAACATGTGTTTGCTTATTGTGATGTGAAGCTTAGTAATACAATCTTCCCTTTAGGCCCTTAGAGTTGAAATATTATTTAATGAAGGTTGTAATCACTTTTATATATGTCTTTGGTAGCTTCTATCTAACTTATAACATTTGTTCATTCTATGTGACAACCCTTCCCAGGTAAAGTGATAAAATTTGGTTGTGTTTTAGTTAGATTCATAGCTCTTTGTGTTGATAATCCCCATGGAAATTAAATTATAGAATCTCTCCATGTGATAAATATACCCTTTATGTTCTCTCACATTGGTTTAGGTAAAGCCAAAATTATTAGGGAATTGACCATACCCTCTATCAAAGTTTCCAAGTCTATTTTTGCATCTAGTTTAGTCTTGATGCCAAACCCATCCTCAGATATAATAACATACTGGTGGGTTTTTCATCATAGTTTTCCATTATCTTTAAGTGTGCAAGGGAAAATTTATGAGGTGTATAATTAGGAACCAAAAAACTCAAACATAGTAATAAGACTTGATGAACACTCTTATACTATCATACAATTAGTACTTATGATACCTCTCAGGACTATAGAAACTTAAAAGACACAAAAAATACAACTAATTAAACACACCTAATACCTAAGAAGAAAAAAACAAAGACACCAACATAAATAAGGCAATAAAATACTCACACTTGTGTTGACACTTATTGAAAATGAGACAACAAACTCTTAGAAATAACAAATTGGAATACACCTCATTTATACTCTAGGATCAAAAGGGAAATTATTTGATCAATTTGGATCCATGAGGTTAGAATACCACATGATAATTGAAGTGTAATCAAGTATTTTCCACTAAATGAGGGATCCCACTTGTAGCTAAAGACACTATCATACTGATAGCCTCTTACGAATGTTATTGGACCATGTTGCTTAACCCTTATCAACATATGCTGATTATATGAGTTTAAAACCCAATCATAATCATCCCATATATATCTATTTTGCATGATCAATCTCATTTTCATCTTAGTCACATGTTGCTCTTGATCATGTTGGATAGTTTGAGGTGGCCCTTATGTTATGGTTGCAAGGTTGGATTTTAATAGAGTTGTATCTTGTTTCATGACTACTTGAGGCCACTTGAGTATTGTTACACCCTATAAGAGTGAAGAGGCACCTAAAAATGGTGTGAGGATTTGATAACCTTTCTTGAAAAGTTCAAACAAGTAATCTCCACATGAAATAATTTCTTGAGAAGGAATGGTTGAAGGGATGTTTGTATACACATAATATTTTTTCAACTTTTATCAAATATTGATGTTATCTATCTTGAAGGAACCCATCAAAACTCAATATATATGATTAAATGCCTTAAGGGGTACACTAGGAAAGGGGTGGGCATGCCATTGGTGTTTTTCAAGATTGTTGTCCCTTATTTCCACTTATTACCAATCCAACTAGCTCCTAAGAACATTACCCTAAGATATTAATCCTCTCTTGCATACTCGTCTAGTAGTTTACCACATTTTATACCCTTTTCCTAACCTAAATCCCCTTTCAATAGTTTATATGACTAGGTCACTAGGTCAACCTTGTACTCTTATTGGTGAAACTCATTTAGGGTCTCGGTTGGCTCTTGGCTGACTTATCTCGTGACCTAATGAATTTTTGTTAATAATGATACTAGGTTGATTGGGTCAACCTTATCAGTCAAATTTTTTGGAATGGTTTAGGGTTAGATCTTCTTATATAAACACATCATTGTATCATTATTAGAGAGACATCAAGATTTATTATTCATTTGTGCTTCTTTACAATCTTCTCTTTTACTATTCTACTTGAGGAGTCTTAGCTTAGGGTTTATACTTGGATAATATAATATTGTGGAGAAGTCTTAAATGATTTAGCCTTTCTATTTGATCCCAAAAAACCATAATAACATCTTTCAAATTACCTTAGGTCAAGGGAGATATTGAGTCTCAATGGGTTTGTCTTCCAAGTAAGTATATCTAACTTTTCTCCTCTCTTTAGTAGATAGAAGTAGCATAAGTATTGGATTTTGAGAAATATTACTCTTCTTCTCCATGCATTAAGGTCTTACATATACATAGCTTAATTAACATTCTCTTATGCATGTTTATTTTGGTTTGTTTACTAACCCCCATATTGTGCCACAAGATTTGGTGAGAACTAGATTATATTTATTCAATTTACTTGTTATTAGTATAATGATTATGAAATCATAGGACTTAGTTAGGGTTATTGCATAGTTTTACTTGACTGGAGGCTTCGGAACCCTACCTAGTGATATTATTATGATAAGAGATCCCCTAATCAGATCTAGTAGATCCACATATTTGTCATGTTCCTGATTATCTAATGTATCCCCAATTGGAAGTGTAAGTAGGATATATCTTCTCTAAGCTAGGATTAATGAATGATCTTTAGCTTAATTTTTGTAAATAACATTTCAATTCTAACCTATGAGTGGATTTAAACACTTATGATCCAAAAGTTAAGCAAGGTTTGCATAAATTTATATAAATCTCTTTAAAAGACAACTATATTTTACCAAATTAGCTCAAAGATATGTCCAAAATTCATAATATTAAGGATATTTACACATCTAAGTTTAAATAAACCTAAATTTTCAAATAATCAATAATATTTGAATAAATTTGCCATCATTAATTTCAAATATAGAATATTTACAAAACTTAAGCTACCTTTGCAACTATTTACCATGAATTTTCAACGAATGACAATATTTAGCTAAATGAGCCTAAATATTGGTCTAAAACCATTAATATCAATGATATTTACACAATTTATCTAAGAAAAATACAAATATGCAATACTTCACTAATATTTAAATAGAATTCACTAAAATTAGCAAAGATACTATAAATTCACAAAGATTTCACTTAATGCTCTCCTTTTAACACCAACAAAGGATCATTCCTACTAATGCCTTAAAGTGTATGATAGGTGGTTTAGAGTGTTTAAGAAACACTTCTCAATTTTAGATTTAAATAATCCATTACATGAGTTACAGGTTGTAATATTCATGATATATTTGATGGAATAATGAAATCACACATGAACTATTTCACAAATATATAATGTAGCTATTTAGTTGTTGGGAGAAACCATGACCTAATAGCTAACTTGTGAAAATTAAAGTAGTCTATACTAAGTGAAGTGAATTATGATCAAAGTTAAGGCTAATATCTAAGCTACAATGGATATTCATAATGGAGACTAATCTAAAGTGAGTTGATAAATAAATAAGAAAAAGGAAGGCTAAGGCAAAGAACAAATATGTTACTGATCTTCATTATAGAAATTATGAAAAAGTTTAAATTTTATCTAAACATGAACTTAAAACCAACATATAGCATCCAATATCAAAATCTCAAATCCTAACATACATTAGATAAACATCTAAGGAGAGTGAAAATAATGCAATTAAGAACTAGAGTTGACTTAAATATTTATTCCTACAAGTAAATAACATAAGTACATCTACAAGTAAGGCAAAAAAAATGAATTGAATCCAAGATAATTCAATCAATATATCATTAGCACAAATTGAAAACTCTGTATTTAAAGGTGCACAGCCAAAATTCATAATAACCATTCAAATCTAAAAATTATACCAAACAAGTTAGAGAGTAACCATAATATCAATCAGACGAAAAAAATGAGACAATATTTTTAGAATTCTCTGCTTGTATTGATTACTCCAAATTTGCACAAAGTTTTCTTTCTCAAAATTCCCCCTCCCTCTTTTAAAAATGACAATACCCCTTATATAGAATACTAAGGAGGTATGTCAGCTAGTCATGTCAAATTACGATTGTACAAGTGTCATAGACAACTATCCTTTCTATAATTTTCTAGAACTATGACATTTCCTAATGGACTGACCTATAAGAAATGTGCTTTATAGGTTGTACATGCCTTTACAAAAATAATATTTTCTTTTCAAAGTGTTATACATATCAAGTTACAAAAGAATATACTTAAGTCAACTAATTTTAATTTGGGGGTATTTTATTGTTAAGGTCCCCTGTTTCTATTGTAAGATCTTAATTACCTTTTCATGTTGTCCATAAATCAACTTAAGGTTAATTATAGGTTCTATGAACAACACATCTTATTCATTTTCTAGGTCTTTGAAATCCTTATCATCTCTATCTAGTGCTTCTCTGATGCTCTTAGCTTCACCAATCTTCTCCTATGCATTCAAGATCATGTCCAAGATCCTACTAATGTCAGCCCATGTCCTTCCTTGGTTTTGATTTCTTACCTTCTGCAAACTTGAGTTGCATTGAGATCGAAATCATAATCAATGATTAGACAAATGGGGATGAGTGTAGTTGGGTCTATGATCAAGTTCTTTAATATATTTCTCATTATGATCTTCAATTATTTGCCATCCTTATAAAGATCCTCCAAACTCTTAGACCATTTACTCAAACCCTTGATTTTCTCTATCAATACAACCATATCCATGTTGAAGTGGGCTATGATTACTATCTTGAAATCAAGAATTTGATCTTCTATCAAAATAGTGACCAATTCATTCACCTTTCTGTATGAATCCTACCACTGAACTACTTAGTTTTTGACCATAGTATCATGGTTGCTCACTACATCCCATCTATACATCATTGATTTCAAGGATTTAAAATATATACAAATTAGCTTAAAACATATTGATCATAGCTTCTATAATAGATAAAATATATTGCTCCTACAATTTTTTCTTTTGTTATTTAACCCCTTGATGTCAACCTTCAAATGTTATGTCTATGCCTCAGCCTACTCCAAGACATCTTAAAAAATTAGATCTTCTCTAGGTTTCTATCTCCCTACTTAAGTTAGATTGGTAAATGGTTCTACCTTTTGATATATTATTTCTTCACCTCCTTAGATAAAATTCCTCTCATTCATCCTTTGTAAACTTGTAGTCTTAAGGTCAAAGTTTACTCCTACTAAATATTGTGTCACTTGTGGAATAGGGATATCCATTTGTGATGAAGCTGATGAATTACTTGGTGTAAATAATCTTATAACCTCTTCCTTTGGCAAATAGACTATCTAGGGATTCATTTCTTGATGCACAAGAATGTTAATGGCTTTCATCATAGCCCAAGGATGATGCACAGTATGCACTTTCTATAATCTGGGTTCATATAAGAACCATTCTAGAATTGATGGGCCATATAATATATTTTATTCACTAAATAGATGGACTTTACTTAGAGGAGTAGTGAAAGTCACTTTGGGTATTTTTTGATTTAAGAAAAAGGGCCAAATTATTCTTCCTCTTAAGGGTGTCAACTAGAACTAAATATAATTCCAATTCTTTCCCTTTCTTTTCCTTTATTTCTTCAACCTAGGCTTCTTCATCATCTAAATCATAAACACTAGATAACATATTCAATGCATCCTCAACAGTCTCATTAGGGTCTAGGTCTATCATGTGAATCTCTTCATGATATTATTCTTATTCTACTACTTTAGGGGGTTCATAAGCTAATGATCTAGAAGTTATTTCATGTGGCCTTTTCTCCTCAAGCCTATGTTCCACTCAAACCTCTATTTGTAAGCTAAATGGTGGAGGTCTATAAGGTTCACCACTAATTAGATGGTACTACTTTAGGCCCAATTTCCACCTATCATCCACCTTATGATTTCTTTATAGCCTATATTCAAGCCTTAGGCTATATTTTTTCAATCTCCTTATGACTTCAAAATAAGAGGATGCTTTGGTGTAAATGGGATCATAAGCACCACACTCATGATCGTAGAGTGCATTTAAAATTCCTTTGTTTTTAAAATGTTCCTTCACTTTCCCATAAATATCCCATTACTTGAGCTCATAAATCTATAGGTTGAAGGATGATCTATATTTTGATGTAGCTTGAATATTTTCTCACTATTTGAATATAGTCTTTCCAATTGTCATAGGGAGGTTGTGAAGGAGTCCTTTTCTTTTGGTCTTGCATAGACCATCAATGCTATTGAATAGCTAATATGCAGCCTATTATTTAACTAACTTGTTATGGACATGAACATGTAGCTTGAGTGGAGAAATTTGTGCTCACTCAACCCTTATAATAGTGTAGTCTAGGTATATCCATATATCCCCCATAGATTTAATAGATTTTTTTATCAATGGGATAATTCTTGTCATTAGAATTCTAGTTATGGCTTTACTCAGGGTAGGGTAGACACAATAACATATAAATTGAATGTGATCTATATATTTGTAGATGTGAAGCTTAGAGTAATATTATAAAATAGTCTGTGTTCTATTTGGTGACCATTCCCCTTGGTTTGGGATTTGTGTAGTTGAACATAAAGCATCTAGGAGATATGACATCATGAAAAATTGGGTTTTCTTTTCATACCTAAATGCAAATAATTTTCTACTTAAAGAGATGTTAATTATCTCACCTAGCAAAGGAACAATTGAATTTTCAACCATAAGGTAGATTATGGGCACCCAAACTAGATTTACATAATCCATGGTTACATCCCCACATAATCTATACAACATTGTCATTATCATTCTAGCCTCAGGTTTGACTTGTTTGATAGGGATATTCTTGTTAAACTTTGAAAAGACTTAGTTTCCAAAATCTAGCCACATGCCAAAGGTGTCCATCAAATTGTTCTCTTTGACCCAATAATTGATAGAGGTTAGGCTAATTTTGGGTTTGGGTAGTTTGTAATATGACTCAAATGTAATAATAAAAATATAAACAACTTTTCTTAGACTATGTTCATTAATTATCATTCCCTTATCTATTTTAGTTTCTTTGAAAATAAGAGCAAGAATGTCAAAACATTGGAGTACCTTAGGCTTCAATGTTGCACAATAGAGACTAGTCATTTGGAATGCCACTATATCATCATACAACCTCTTCACAAAGAGATTCTTCTCCTCTTCTCAGGTAATAGATGGTTGATTCTCGATCATCCAAAACAATTTTGACCAATTATTTTATCCTGTATTCAAGGTAATATCAATGAACTTGGTGTCTTTGAAAATATAACCTTCATCATCCATTGTCAAGTATAGTTCCACATATTCCTTTGAAATAGTCTTTCAAGCTATCATTGCTATGAATTTTATCATATAGCTCATGAACTGTAATTCATCCCTTGATTAAATTATCTTAATGCAGATAATAATTCACTTCTCCTTGGATCTATTACAATGATAACATGGACAAACTAGGGATTTGATACACTTAGGAATTTTTTGGAGAGCTTCAATGGTGGCAATAGATTTTGAGTTATGAGTTTCATGCCTTAGATTTTTCTTAGATTGCTTATTTATAGCTTTTGTGTCTATGGGTCCATAAGATCATTTAAACTAACTTGTCTTGCTTATGTGGCTCCACCATGTCAAATTATTCATTAATTTTGAAATGTGACTATTTTTAATTTTTGGGACACATGTCAACAAATCACATAATCTTAGAGCTTGATTAAATACACTCTATTGATCTTTAAATGAGTCCTCTAGCTTTAACTTACATAGACTATTGATCTTTGGTATGGATGCCTGAGAGTGTGCCATGTCAAAGATCTTATGCTCTCTATGCTTATTGCAAACATGTTCCATCATTTAATGCCTTTGTGTCATGTGTTAACTTCTCATTCCATCTAGGCCATTTGAAAATTTAACTTCATCGCTCACCATAGATCTCAATCGAAGAGGTTAAATGCCATTGGTTGTTCTTTGTCTCATTTATCACTATTATGAGACATGTTGATGTCACATTCATTCTAGGCTATTTAAATTGTTATCTTTATCTTGCATCATTAGATATTATTTTGTATAGACAAATTTACACTATTAATTATGTTCTACTTGCTCTTATCAGATTGAATGTGGACCATTGATTATGAGCTTAGTCACTGCAATTATTCCACTTGGAACTCTCAGATCTCTCTATATAGCTTGATTTATTAAATTTTTCCCACTCTATTAGATATTCATTATATGTTTTAACATGCTCTATTGATTCTGATTTGGGAGGTTGAATGTGATTGGTTGTTCCACCTCTTTTTGATTTATTGACTCTTCACTCACCATAAGGTCTTCAGGCTACCTCTGAGATGTTGACACTTGTCCCTTTTTCACTTGGTATGATTTATTTGACATTTTGATCTAGGTGGGTTCCCATGTGCTATATATATTTTACTTGAGCTATGATATCTTTCCATGTGTCATCCTCACATCAATCCATTCTTGTGGACAATGAAATAAATAAGGTCTCAGTGAACATAAATAATTTAGGATAAAGTTTTAGGCTAAGGTATTATTCATGTTAATAAACATGATTAGAACCTTAAGATAAAACTTTATACTAATTATAAAATATAACAATGTTCTCCTATGATTAACTGGTCCATGTCAACAATATAATAGATTAAGGGATTCTTAGGAAACATAGAGAACTTAACATAAAAAAAATTTAGCCTAAGGTTTTGGTTGTGTTAATAAACACAATTAGAACCTTTGGATAAAACATTTAACTAAATATATGATATGATAAAATGTTCTTGCATAAGTTTGACCTCCAAAAATTTGAATCTATTTAAAATAGAAACAACTTAGGATAAACATAATTAGACTAAGGTTTTTAACATGATTTAACATTTATTCAACCAATCAATAAAATACCAAGGATTTATCAAAATAAGGATCAAATTAACATTAAGGTATAAAAACCCAAAAATTTCTCATTTAATTTAGACTCCTTTCAACATACAACATGGGCCATAAGAATCAAGTTAGTAGCATTCGATAAAGTAAAATAAAGACAATAAGCTGACATGCTAATGAAAATTGAAGAAAACATGATATTAAATAATGCAATTTTGATCAATTTAAATGTCACTTCATAACACAATTTCAAAAATTGAAAATGGGTATTCATTTTTCAAAAAAGGGGGTATGTTGACCTCAATAAATGGTGACTTCTGGGGGAAACATTACCAAATGTTAGAATTCAGATACTCTTGTTTGGACCAATAACTAGAATACTTATTCCACTTTGATCAAGTACCATCATTAAGATAAATTCATGATTAAAACAAGTTTTAATAATACATAATTGAGATTAAACATCAAAACATAATCATGTTATGTGTGTGCCTTGATTCTTTAACTGATTGCCATGTAATTTAGAGAACACTTCCATATTTCATGCCTTTGATCATTAACATTGACTTATATCATATTTAGATACTCATTAATAATCACGCTTTGAAAAGGAAGGCTTGGGCATTGATCTACTATTAGCCATGTGTCTATAGCTCTGATAGAGATACCTTTGACTCCACTCTAATCCTTACTCCACTGCTAGCCAGACATCCATAGCCTCAGTGGAGGTTACTCAATCACCTTTTCTAAGAAATCTTTTAGATTTTCAATAAAGCTCTTTCTTTTTGTATCTTTTATATATATTTAGTTTTCCAACAAAGGTCAGGAACTAAAATTAGTTGGTTTTTCAGATGATGTCAAATGTTTGATCTTTAGGCAATCATCCTTAGTCATAAATTTCATCCCAGGCAATAATGTTTTTTAAGTGTTAACATGACTTTGTCTCAATAATTTGAACTTTCACTCAAAATGTGTAATCCTTTTTAAAACTAGATTTAGATCAAAATAAGGCTTAAGATTTTAAGGAATAATTAACCTAGATATTAACCCTTACTATTTTATCTAGATCATAACATCAAGCTCACATTTCTAGAATCCATGATCAACCATTTGTGAAGACTCATACATGTATTCTTGATTTGTTGACCTTTGATCAATTATATGCATTGGAGCTTGAGGACTATCTTAAAAAGACTTATTGAAAACAAATAATAAAACATAAAAAAGGAAGCACACAACAAGCAAAAAAAATAAGAAAATAAATATTTACATATACTATTTACAACAAGAAATAGGGGAAAAAACTAATCTAAGCCTACCTATACTAAATCTAATTATTCTTACAAATTAAACCATTTAGACTTGAGGTGGCGTAATAGAGAATTAGTGATTGAAATATTTCACATCTATTGGAAAAGTAAACTCTAATCCCTACAATTATTTTAGCTTGAAGGTATTTTCTCCTAGTATCTCAACAATTTGATAGGGACCAATCCATAAAGGAGTGAATTTTCCATGTTTTCCTTTTGGTTCAGATGCTTTGTCCCAAATAAAAACTAGGTTTCCCTATCTAAACACCTTAATATTTGAGTGTTTGTCAAACCATCTCTTGACTATGGTTTGATGTCTACTTAAATTTTCAAAATCTTCTTCTCTTGCATCCTCCATTTGAATGATGTTAAGTAACCTAGAATTTACAAATTCATGATCTTCTTCCATGTAGTCTTGCATGAACTTGTAGGTTGGCAGCTTGAGAGTGATGGGAAATATAGATTCTTAACCATATACAAGTAAAACTAGTGATGTTTTTAGAGCTTACTTAACTCAATTTATATATTCCCAAAGGGAATACTTGAGCACCTTATGCCATGTTCTTGGTATGTTAGCAGTAGACTTCCTCATTGCTTTCATCAAATTTTTTTAAGTTGATTTAGAGACTCCATTACCTTGAGGGTAATGATTTAATGAAAAATTGAGAAAAATGTTGTTATCATATGCCCACTCAATCATCTAAAGGGATATAAAGGTAGATCCATTATCACAAACTAGAGATACTAGTGTTCTAAATCTAGTACATATGTTCTACTCCAAGAACTTAATCACATCTTCTTTCCTACATTGTTTGGTTTCCCCTACTTCTATCCACCATGTGTAATAATCAGTAGTAGTGATCACATGCTTATTTCCTAAATAATTGGGGTTGATGACCCCCACAAAGTTTAATCCCCATTGATCAAAAGGCTTGTCAACCATAATTGGCTTCAATGGCATGGCTACTTTTGGCTCTTTAGTGTTGAATATTTGGCATTGATGACATTATCTCACATGTTTGTGAGAATTTCTGAAGATTTTAGGCCAATAATAACTAGCCATAAGGATATTATGAGTTATTTTACTTCTATATGGGTGTTTACTTCCATTCTTTTTATAAATAGTACTCAATATCTTAGTTGTTTCCTCTTTAGAAACACATCTCAGGTAAATATCTTCATAATTATTCCTTAAAAGTACTCCATCTTTGATCAAGAAATGTGTGGCCTTGAGCCTTATATCTCTTCTTTGATCTCTAGTAAATCTTGCAAGAAAATAGAAATTAATTATTATATGAATAATGACATCATACTAATCATTAAGTTGAAAATGTTGTTGGTGTTAGCAATTAACTAAATTAGTCCTTAACACCTTACTAGCTTAGCAGTTTTGATTTCAACATCATACTATTGGAGTATGGACATCCATTTACCTCTTCTTTATCCATGTTCACATTGACTAAGCATGAGTTTAGTGGTAGGGTTTGGTAATATTCCATGCACTTTATTCCTAAGAATATAATGTCTAAACTTTTTAACTACGTTAACTAAAGCACATGTTTGCTTATCAGTTAGAGAATATTTCAACTCATAATTTTTAAAATTAGTTCTCATGAATGTAATAAGATGATCACATCCATCTATTTTCTGAGTCAGGATGGCAACTATTGTATGATCAGAAACAAAGGAATAAAGATAAAAGTCTTTTGAAAAATTAGGACTTATTAAAATTGGTGCCTACACTATTGCTTCTTTTATGTCCTTGAAGGATTTTCTTGTTTCTTAATTCGAGGTGATCTTCGCATCCTTCTTCAACATTTCATTTAGTGGTCTCACAATTTATGCAATACTAGAAATGAACTTTCTAACAAAATTGATTTTTCAAAAGAAAGATTTCAAATCTTTTATACTATTAGGGGGTTCTATCTTGGATATAACATCTACTCTATCAGGGTCTATAAAAATCCCCTCATTGGTTATCACATGTCCTAATAATTTTCCTTTAATAAAATAGAAAATTCTCTTCTTGGGATTGAGATAAATTCCATACCTTCTACATCTTTCAAATACCTGTTGTAAGTGTATGATATGGTATTCCCTAGTTTAGAAAACATAATTAGGTCATTGATATAAATGATAATTCACTTACCTATGAACCCCTAAAAAGTGTGGTCCATAGCTCTTATTAAATTTACACATACATTTATTAGTCCATATGGCATCCTTTTTTAGCCAAAAGTGGCCCACTTAGTAGTGAATATAGTCTTTAATCTATGATCCTTGTTCATAAGTACTTGGTTATAACCTGAAAAACCATCAAAAAAAGACATCATAGTAGAACCACTAATAATTTAAATGACTTGGTCAAGGGAAGGTAAATGATACTTATCCTTTTTATATGATCTATTCAAATTCCTAAAGTCTATGCATAATCTTATTTCCCCATTCTTTTTCTTGACTGGTACTAAGTTAGCTACCCAAGTGGAGTATCTAATGGGAAACACTATTTTGGTATCATATAAATTCTTGACCTCTTTGTAGATTAATGGTTCTAAAATAGGGTTGATTGGCCTTTACTTTTGCCTAAAAGGCTTGCAAGATTATTTTAATGAGATGGTATGGGTTATGACTCTAGGATCAAAGATCTTTAAATATTCATAGGACCATGTTATAAAAAATTTATACTTAGTCATCAATTCTTTAGCTTTTCTCAATTCTTCACTTGTACAAGCTATACTAATATTCACTAGCTGGGTTTGATCTTGTGTCCCGAATTTAATTGCATTATAGTATTTCCCATTCACCTTGAGAATTTTGATATTTTCTGCTAGTTTATCTATGTCAAATAATATTTCTAAGGCAATCATGCCTTTCGGATTTTTTTCACTTAATTGTACAATCTTGTCATCAATGTTGTCTTTATCAAGAGCATTTTTATTAACCTCATCAATGATGTGGGACTTGAATACTCTTGAGTTGTTCATGAAGTCTAGGATATGTTGATCATCACTGAATACGTACAAATGATTGATATTATCAGGAACTAAGGGACATAGAACCAATTTAGTATTAAGGTTTCCTAATTTAGAGTCTTGATTTGGCATAAGATTGGTTGTAGTTGAGGCTAGTTCATCAGCATGCTTGTTTTCTTCTCTAAGAATTGAGACAATTTTAAAAGCATCAAAGTACTCTATCAAGTCCCAAACTCTAAACTTATATTTCTTAAGGTTATATAATTTGCATTGGTATTTGATTCTAACTTGATTAAGTACCATCTTAGAGTCATTGTACACTAGTAATTCTTTAACCTTATGCTTGATGGAAAATTATAGTCCTAATATTAGAGTCTCACACTCTACTAGATTATTAGTGTATGAAAACTAAATTCTATAATAAGTACTAAATTATTTCCCAAGGGGGTTAACTAGAAAAAATCCTACTCTAGAACTAGATTTACTCCTAGCACCTTCAAAATACAATTTCCATATTCAAGGCATAACATGAAGATATTTAGAGTCTCATACCTTAGAAATGTCAAGAGTGTAAAATCCTAACTCAGAATTGACCATGTTGACCATTTCATTTGTAGCATTTTATGCAATGGTCATATGTTTAATCTTGGGATCTTTTTCAATGTGGATCTAATTTAGAACTCCCTTCCATGGAAGCCACATATGGGAACAATCAGTGAACATGTAGCCATTTAAGGACTTGGTCCAATCCCTACTGAGTAGCATTCTATAAGCATCAATAATATCCACCACTTGAATTTCTATAAATTATTATATCATTGGCTCAGGAGCAAGCTATATATGAACATTCAACAATTATACAATTAATTTAACCCTTGATTTATCTAATTAAGTAACAAATTTATCAAATTTAATTGGATTTAAAAAAAGTTTCTCATAAATACCTTTAATCATGATATTAGAATAAGCACCTAAGTTTAATAAACAATTATACAAATTCTTATAATTTTTTTTTATTGTTAGCAAGAATGGTGGGAAATCTACTTTGTTCTTTTACATAATACCATTGGCATTTATATCCTTTGGTGACTTACTAGTCTTCTTGGATAGAGATTCAAGTAGAAAGTCTCTCTTCTCATTAATTTGAGTTAGCTAATGTAAAGTGATATTAGCTTTAATATTTTTCATGTCCTCAACTATGTTATATCTACTCTTAGTAGAAGTACTAGATGCATCAACATTTGTTTTAGAAATACTTCCCCTTAGAGGCTTTGGATTGTTATCAGCTATAAGATCAAGAGGAGTGTCAAAGTTATTTGATGGATTTAAATTTGTCAAAGGTTGATTCTATTCTCAATTCCTCAGAGTATAAGTCTTCTTTAGGTACTATTCAAAAACATGCACCTCCTCTAGAGTATCCTTAAGCTCATTCTCTTCTTGGAATGGAAAATCAAATGTTTCTACCATCAGGGTTGTATCAATAGATTTAAATGACTTTAAAGAACTAAATGTACCTATAATATTATCTCTATTAGGTCCAACTTCAAATGTATTTAGTTCATCTTGAAACAACTCAAAGGCATAATAAAATTCAATATAATCCAACTCATCATGCTTTGAAGTATTATGAACCCTACAATATTTATTTAGAGCTACATCATAAATATTAATTTCAATATTTTTATTACTTTATGATGACTCATTATTGTTATTATTTTTACCATTGTGAAACTTGTTATTAGGTCTATTGAACATTTGATAAGAGTAATTTATGTTAGAGTTCTCCCAAATATTTCAAACTTGTTTTTGCAGCTAAAGGAAATTAGTGCTCATCTTTTGAACCACTTCAAATATGGATTCATTCTCATTATTTTGTGTTTACAAGTTATGCACTTGATTATTATTTATAGGTTTTGGTACCAAAGCTCTTTGATCTTGTAGATGAGATCCATTTACATTGTTACTCAAAAATCCTAGGTTTTGGCCAAGATGAGCATTACTTAAGGGAAATTGATAAAACATTGGGGTTTTTTAAGAGTAGTAACATTGTAATTTGCATTAGGAATGACATTCTATGTATGGAAATTAGGATTAACATTGGGGATGGCATATATAAGTTGAACTTGAGGTTGCATTTGATGATTGATTGTTATAGCTTCATCATAAGTAGAGGCTAATGTGTTTATAACTCCAATAGACCTTTTAAAGAAAATAAAATTCATGGGATCCAATGAATCCTTATAAATTTATAAAGCTAAAGCCTCATTACGTCTATAAGGAGCTATGGTTCTACTAAACATCTTCTGGAATCTAGCATTAAAGGATCTAATGGTTTCACTTGAATCTCTTTTAATAGTGTTGAATTATTGATAAAGAATGTAAGGACTAATGATTTTTCCAAATTGATCAATGAAAATTCTATTAAAATAATTCTAACTGGTGATATAATTCTCATGAAGGTTGAGAAACCAATCACATATAGAATCTTTGAAAGTAAATGGAAAGAATATACATGAAACATCTTCATGAACTACATTTAACAATCTTAAATCAACTTTGAAATTTTTTGTATGTTTTTTAGTTGTGACAACACTAATAGGACTGAAATATGGTAAACATTTCTTTGGATTCCTAGGTAATTCATGTACTAATCTAGGCACATTAATGGAAGATTCACCTAACCAAGCCATACCTTGATAAGGATTGAACATGAAAACACCACAAATAGGTAAAGTATGATGAGATTTAGAAACCGTTCACTTACCTTTGTCTTCTCTTGCTTTCTTATGAAATTCTAATTATAGGAGAGGTAATCTTGAATCAAACTATGACCTAAACTTGATTCTTGGCAATTCCAGCTTGTAAATCTTGAATCCTATTCAAAATATGAATTATAAACCTTATATTTGAAAATGTGAATGATATTTAGGTCAATTATTGAAAATAACAGTCCATTTCCTACCTATGAGTGGATTTTCATGCTTAAGATCCCTAAGTTAAGCAAGCTTTACACAAATTTATATAAATCTCTTCAAAAGATAATTATCTTTAACCAAATTAGCTTAAAGATATGTCTAAACTTGACAATATTAATGATATTTACATTTCTAAGTTAAAATAAACCTAAATTTGCAAAGAATCAATAAATATTTTTTAAAAATTGCCATCACTAATTTCAAACATGGACAATTTACAAAACATAAGCTACCTTTGCAACTATTTACCGTGAATCTTCAAAGATTGACAATATTCAATTATATAATACTAAAGATTGGCTTAAAACCAAAAATATCAATGATTTTTACACAATTAAGCCAAGAAAAACACAAATATGCAAGGAATTCACTAATCTTTGAGCATAATTCACTAAAAGTAGCAAAGATACTACAAATTCATAAAGATTTCACTTCATGCCCTCCTTTTAGTTCTAGAAAAGGATCATTCATGTTAATGCCTAAAAGTGTACCATAGGTTGTTTAGAGTGTTTAATAAACACTTCTCATTTATATATTCAAATAATTGATTGCATGAGTTGTAGGTTGTGATATTCATGATATCTTGGTGAAATAATGATAGAGCACATGAACTATTTCACAAATTTATAATGTAACTATTTGGTTGTTGGGAGTAACCATGGCATAATAGATAGCTTATGAAAATTAAATTAGTCTATACTAAGTGAATTAAGTTATGATCAAAGCTAAGCTTAAGATCTAATCTAAAATGGATATTCATAATGGAGACTAATCTAAAGTGAGTTGATCAAAAAAATAAGCAAAAGGAAGGGTAAGGCAAAGAAGAAATATGTTGCTAATATTCATGATAAACATTAAAACAAAGTTCAAATTTTATCTAAAAATGCACTCAAAACTAACATATAGAATGAAATAGATAAATCTCAAATCCTAACATACATCAGGCAAACATCTAAGGAAAGTGAAAATAATGTAAATAAGAACTAGATTCAAATTAAAGATTTACTCTTGGAAGTAAATAGCATAAGTACATATGCAAGTAAGGCAAAGAAAATAAAGTGAATCCAAGATCCTTAAATCAATCTAGAATTAGCAAAAATTGACAACTTTGAATTTAAAAGTGCACATACAAAATTCATAAGAACCATTCAAATCTGAAAATTAGACCAGACAAGTGAGAGAGTGGCCATTCTAGAAATCACACATACAAAATGAGACACTTTTTTTAGAATTGTATGCTTGTATTGATTACTCTAAATTTGCTTAAAGTTTTCTTGATCAAAACTCCCCCTCCCTCTTTTAAAAATGATAACACCCCTTATATAGAAGACTAAGGAGGTATGTCAGTTAGTCATGTTAAATTATAATTGTACAAGTGTCATAGATAGTTATACTTTCTACAATGTTCTATACCTATGACATATCCTAATGGACTTACCTATAGGTGATGTGATTTACAAGTTGTACATGCCTTTAAAAAATAATATTCTCTTTTCAAATTATTATACATGTCAAGTTACAAAAGAATATACTTAAGTCAACTAATTTGAATTTGGGGCTCTTTTGTTGTTGAGGTCCCTTGTTTATGTTGTAAGATATTCATTGCCTTTTCATGTTGTCCATAAATCATTTTAAGGTTTATGATAGGTTCCATGAATATCTCATCTTGATCTGTAAAGTCTTTAAAGTCCTTGTCATCTATTCTAGCACTTCTTTGATGCTCTTGGCTTCACCAATCTTCTCATTTGTACTCAGGATCATGTCCAAGATCCTACTATTATCAACCCCTATCCCTCCTTGGATTTTATTTTTTACTTCCTACATAACTTGAGTATACTTGAGCTTGAATTACTCACTAATGATTAGACCAATGGGGATGAGTGTATTTGGGTCTATGATCATACTCCCTAATATATCTAGCATTTTGATCTCCAATTATTTGCCATCCTTAGAAAGATCCATCAAACTCTTGGACCATTTAATCAAACCCTTGATTTTATATATCAATACAACCATAGCCATATTCAAATGGGCTAGGTTAATTATCTTGAAATCAATAATTTTATCTTCTATCAAAATAGTGACCAAGTCCTTCACCTTGTTATATGAATCCTACCACTAAGCTACCTAGTTCTTGGCCACATTATCATGGTTGCTCACTACATCTTGTCTAGACCTCATTGATTTCAAGATTTGAACATATCATATAAATTAGCTTTAAAGATATTGATCATAGTTTCTATAATAGATAGAATAGATTGATCCTAAAAGTTCTTTTATTATTTCAAGCCCTTAAAGGTAGAGTTAAGTTTCTAGAATAGATAGAATAGATTGATCCTAAAAGTTCTTTTTTTGTTATTTCAAGCCCTTAAAGGTAGAGTTCAATTGTTTTGTCTATGCTTTTGCCAAATCCAAGACATCTTCTACAAAAATTGAATATTTTCAAGGTTTTTATCCTATTACTTGAGTCAAGTTGGTCAATGGTTCTACCTTTTGATATATTATCTCTTCACCTCCTTAGATGATCTTCTCAGTTATCCTTTGTAAACCAGTAGACTTAGGGTCAAACTTAACTCCTACTAAATATTGTGTCACTTATGAAATAAGGATCTCTAATTTTGATGAAGCTACTAAATTACTTGGTACAACTAATCTTCTAGCCTCTTCCTTTTGAAAAACAAATATCCAGGGTTTCATTTCTTGATGCATAAGAATGTTAATGGCTTTCATCATAGCCCAATGATGATGCATAGTAGGAACTTTCTACAATCTAGGTTCATACAAGAACCATTCTAGAATTGGTGGGCCATATAATATATTTTCTTCATTTAATAGATTGAATTCACTTAGAAGAGTAGTGAAAGTCACTTTGGGTCTTTTTACTTTAGGAACAAGGGCCAAATCTTTCTTCCTCTTAGGGGTGTCAACTGGAACTAAATCTAATGCCAATTTTTTTCTTTTCTCTTTCTTTATTTCTTTAACTTGGGATTCTTCATCATATAACTCATAAACAATAGATAAAATTTTTAATGCATCCTCAATAATAACATTAGGGTCTAGGGCTATCATGTTAATCTCTTCTTGATATGATTCTTGTTCTATTAATTTAGGGGGTTCATATTCTAATGAGTAGAAGCTATTTTATGTGGGCTTTTATCCTCAGGCCTATGTTTCACTTGAAACTCTACTTGTACACTAACTAGTGGATATCTAGAAGGTTCACCACTAATCAAATGGTATTATCTTGGGCCCAATTACCACTTATCATCCACCTTTTTATTTATTTCTAGCCTATACTTAGGCCTTAGGCTATGTTATTTCATCTCCTTGTGACTTTGAAAAAAGAGGATGATTTTATTTAAATGGGATCATAGGCATTAGGATCATGATCATAGGGTACATTTAAAATTTCTTTTTTTTTTCAAATGTTCCTTCACTTTCCCATAAGGATCCCATTGCTTAAGCTCATCAATATATAGGTTGGAGGATGATTTGTGTTTTGATGTAGCTTCAATATTATCCCATTATCTTAATGCAGTCTTTCCACTTATCATAGGGAGGTTGTGAAGGAGTCATTTTATTTTGGCTTTCATAGATCATCAATGCCATGGAACAACTAGTATATAACCTCTTGCTCAACTGAATTATTAGGGACATGACCAAGTAGCTTGAGAGGATAAATTTGTGTTTCCTCAACCCTTATAACAATGCTTTTTATGTATATCCATATATCCCCCATAGCTTTAATAGATTTTATTATCAATGGGCTAATTATTTTCATTGAAATGCCATTTATGGCTTCACTTAGGGCTGGGTAGACATATTCACATATAATTTGAATGGGATATCTATATTTTTAGATGTGAATCATAAAGTAATATTTTTAAATAGTTTGTGTTCCATTTGGTGAGCATTCCCTTTGGTTTGGGATTTTTGTATTTGTACATAAAGCATCTAGGAGATATGACATCATGAAAAATTGGGTTTTCTTCTTATGCCTAATTGTAAATACTTATTTTCTTAAAGAGAAGCCAATTATCTCACTTAGTAAGGGAATAATTTCCTTTTCAACCATAAAGTAGACTGTGGGCACCCAGACTAGATTTACATAAGCTATGGTTGCATCCTCACACAATCTATTCAACATTATCATTATCATTCTAATCCTGAGTCTGAATTGGTTGATATGGATGTTCTTGTTAAAGTCTGAAAAGAATTAGTTTCTAAAATCTAGCCATATGGCAAGGGTATCCATCAAGTTTTTATCTTTGGCCAAAGAATTGATAAAGGCTAAGTCAATTTGGGGTTTGGGCCACTTTTAATATGACTCAAATGCAATAGCAAAAATATAAGCAACTTTTATCAAATTATGTTTGTTAATTATCATTCCCTTATCTATTTTAGTTTCCTTAAAAATAGGAGAAAAAATGCCAATGAAGTGGAGTATCAAAGGCTTCACTACTACATAATGGAGACTAGTCATTTGGATTGCCACTATATCATCATACAACCTCTTGGTAGAGAGATGATTTTCCTCTTCCCAGGTAATGGCTAGTTGATTCTCAATTATCTAGAATAATTTCAACTAGTTATTATCTCTTGCGTCTTTGAAATTGTAACTTTCATCATATATTGTCAAGTACAGTTCCACATCCTCCTTTAAAAAATTATTTAAAGCTACCATTGTTTTGAATTTTATAAAATAACTCACTATGATCTGAGTAACATTTTAGGTGACAATTCCAGTGATGGTTCTATCCCAATTGGTGGCAGAACTTCTGGGAGCCATAACTTTTGCACCATAGCTCTGTTTGATTCCTGTTTGAACCATTGTAAAAATAAGAATGAGGGGAACATCATGAGATGGCATGGAGCTCCACTCAATGGGTTTTTACCTCCTAAAAATAGATGTAAGTTCCCCAAATTTCAATTTTAGTAGTGTAGTTTAAAAATAACAAGTTTCTAAAAATAGTAATTCCTCAAATTTGGTGTTGTTGTAAATCATGGAAGTTGAACCACTTAATCTCCATTGATATTGGTGACATTACACATACTCCTCCTACTTAAAAAACATGTATAAATGAATATGTAACCCAAAATGGAAATCCAACATCTCTTCTTAGAGCTAGGCATATGTTTGGGTCTAAAAATTTAATGAATAAAACATCTCTTCTCAAAGATAACATTATTGTTATTTTGTTGTTCTTATTTATTGAATTATCTTTCAACCAAAGATTTTGAGTTTTGGATCACTCTAGTAGACTGCAATTCAGCCCTTGATTTAATTATCTTAATGTAGACAATAATTTAATTCTCATTGGCTCTATTAAAATGAAAATAGGGACAAACTAGGGCTTCTATACACTTAGGGATTTCTTGTTTTTTTAGAGCTTAAATGGTGGTAATGGAGTTTGAGTTATGAGCTTCATGCGTTAGATTATGTTTGGATTCATTATTTATACATTTTTTATCTACAAGTCTACAAGATCTTTTAAACTAACTTGTCTTACTTATGTGGCTCTACCATGATAAATTATTCATTAATTTGAAAATGTGACCATTTTTACTTTTTGAGACGTGTCAACACATCATGAAATCCTATAGCTTGACTAAATACACTTCATTGATCTTCAAATTAATCCTCTAGATTTGATTTATCATGGACTATTGATCTTTAGTAAGGATGCCCAAGAGTGTGCCATGTGGTAGCTCCATGAGATCTTTTTGCTTATTACAAACATGCTACATTGTTTAAAAAATTTATGCCACATGGTAGCTTCTCATTCCATTTATGCCCTTTAAAAAGTTAGCTTCATCACTCGCCATAGATCTTGATCTGAGAGGTTGAACACCATTAGTTGATCTTTGTCTCATTTATCATGTTTATAACTCATGTTGATACCACATTAATTATTAGATCTTTGAAAATTCATATTTATTTCATACTATTGTATATTATTTTGTATGGATCAATGCACACCATCAATTATGATCCACCTACTCCTATTAGACCAAATTTAAATAATTGATTCTAAGCCTAGTCATTGAGATAATGCCAATTAACACTCTTAAATCTCTTGTAGAGCCTTGACTTATTAACTTTTCCCTTTGACATTAGATATTTGTTGTATGCTTTAACATGCTCCATTGATTCTAATTCAGGAGGTTGAAAATGATTTGTTACTCTACCTCCTTTTGACCTATTGACTCTTTGATCATCATAAGATCTTCAAGCTACATCTAAGATACTGACACTTATCCATTTTATGCTTAGTATGAATTCTTTGAAATTTTGATTTGGGTAGGTGATTGCATAGCTTAAATATTTTACTTGAGATTTGAGATCTTGACATGTTCATCCTTACATCAATCCATTCCTATGGATAATGAAATAAATAAGGGATCGAGGAACACAAAGAACTTAAGATAAATTTATAGGCTAAGGTATTATTTATGTTAATATAAATTATTAGAACCTTAATATAGAATTTTAGACTAATTATAAAATATAACAAAGTGCTCTCATGATTAACTAGTCCATGCTAACAATAGAATGGATTAGGGGGTTTTCAGGAAATATAGAGAACTTAGCATAAAATGTTTTAGCCTAAGGTTTTTTTCATGTTAATAAACATGATTAAAACCTTAGGATAAAATTTTAAACTAAGTATATGATATGATAAAATGTTCCTATTCAAATTTGACCTATGCAAATTTGAATATAATTAAAAAAAACATAGGCTAAATAGAATTAGACTAAGGTTTTTAGCATGATTTAACATAGATTCAACTAATCAATAAGAGACCAAGGGTTAATCAAAACAAGGGTAAAATTAGCATTAAGGTACAAAACCCTAAATAGTACTCATTCAATTGATACTCCATTAGACCTACAACATGGGCCATAATAATGAAGTCAAAAACATTAGATAAATTCAAATAAAGATAATAAGCTAACACGTTAATGAAAGTTGAAGCAAACATGATATTCAATAATGAAATTTTGATCAATTTGAATGTCACTTCATAACATAATATGAAAAATTGAATAAGGGTGCTCATTTTTTAAAAATGGGGGTATGTTGACCTCAACAAACTAGTCAAATTAGTTCTGTATTTTATCTCATATCTAAAAGACTAAGATGACCTAGTTGACTTAGTTATTAAGGACACTTGTTTAGTATAGTAGTGACACTGTCAACTCTATTCTATAATATTTTCATATATTGTCATTTAAATTGACTCTATGCTATGTTTCAAGTTGTGAATTGATAATTATATGCTAGTAATTACTTCACACATTCATTTATAGTTATTTTCATTCTTAGAATATATCACATAGTCTAACTATGTGGTTTTCCAATATACCATTTAGTTGCACTATTTTTATCTTTATTTCACACACTACCAAATCACATAATTTCAAAAACACATTTAAACATTTGTCTACCCAAGGCCTACCTACTTGGATTTTATCACCAAGGGGGAAACATACATGGTTTTATGGACAAGTATAAACATGTGGTTAATGGTTAATATTGGAAAATAATCTGACACCCTTATCATTGTGAGATTGTGAAGTGAGGGATAAGGCTCTAATACCAAGCTAGTACCATTGCCAATACATATCCCTTTTAGCCTAAACATCCTAAAACCATACATAGATTGCTTTCTAGTTCTCTACTTTTATCCAACTTCCCTATCACACTTAAAATAACACTTTATAATAATCTAAAAATATTCAAGATGACCAATTGGAATTTATTTTTTAGTTGATTGATTTCTCTTTACTCATTATATATTATATTGAAAAAACTTGCATTGGCCAGTGTTGGTACAAGGTTTTGTGTTGTGTGCCTTAATTATATCATTATTATTGACCCAATTAATTTAGTGTTTGCTTCAATTTCTTGATTTAAATGTAAATTGAAAAAAAAATCCCTATTTTTAGTACACTATCATTATTTTCAACATAGTCTCTTATAGACTATTTTTTTCCCCACCTGTAGTACTAAGTCAACCTAGTTAAATCTTTTGATAGTTAGATTATAGTACTAGGTCAACCCAGTCAACTCTATACTCTTATCAAACTTTATTTTTCCTACTTTGTAATACTAGGTTGACCTAATTGACTCTATAATCTTACTATTGTCCTATCTATTTGTTTCTCCTTCCCTATCATTCTTTTCATTTTTCTCAAATCATCATTAAGTCCCCTATTAGAATCTTCTTGGATAACTTGAATCTATTTAGATACAATATGGGATGTTCATTTTTCACTTTCTTTTCCTCTTAGGAGAACCCTCACTCTTAGAGCACATCTTCCCCTCCTTCATATATGGATTGTAACATTGTTCAAATCACACCTCAAGATGAAGTGGGTGGATTTGATCCTTTTTATACATATAAAGTTAATTCTGATCTTTAATAATTTCAACATAATGTGGGAGAAATTGACACAAGTCTATCCAATAATCCCACTAATAATCCATCTTTTAATAACCCTCCCCCTAATAGCAATTTGGGGAGTTCTCTTATAAACACCAACCCACCAATTGATATGACTCAACTTCTTGCACAAGTTATATAATAAATGATCATAATGCAAACTTATAACACCTCTCAAGTGATGTAATTACAATGGAATTTGATCAATATGGCTAATCAACATTTGTCTATCAATCCTTAAACAAACCCAAATTTTATTCCTCAACCTCTTATATATACCTCAGGAAATGTTAATCATCAACCTGTTATGAATAAAAAATACTTAAAAACAAAAAAAAATAAGCCTTTAACTCTTTTAATTATGTCTATTTATATTGGAAATGTATCCCCAACTATAAAATATGATGGGACTAAAGAACCTACATCCTTCCTAAAATCCTTTGGTAATCTTTGAAAAGAGTGAATCCAAACTAATACTATCACCACAATTAAAGTTGCAGTTAAAAACTTCACTGGTGATGTATTAGACAGTTACAACCAAATTCCCCTAAATTTCATTTGGAAACTTGAGGATTTATTCAATCCTTTAGTCAAAGAGTTTAAACATAATAATCTTTACAAAAAATTCTTAGCCATTTCATCAATGCTAAGCAATCTCCTACCAAATCAGCTCATGATTTTATCAAAAGATGGAAATCTCTAGCCCATAAAGCTGACCATAACATGACTAATGATAGTTTGTTTAAACTATTTATAACTACTTTAATCCATATCTTCAATATAAGGTTTAAAATTTTTCCCCTTAAACACTTAATGAAGCTCTTAACCAAGTGAAATGTCAAGACTTTCTCATGAAGAAATTTGAACCTAATCCGAAATTACTTAAAGGATATTTTCAAACTTATACCAATTTTATCATCGACAATACTCCTCAAACCAAACCAAAAACTTCCAAATATAACACCCCCTCATCTTCTCACATACCACTCATTGTGTAGTAAATGACACAATTTTTACCACCCTCTAAACCCTTTACTTATCTTAATAATCCTCATAGGTGTTATGACCCTAATCAATTTTATTGGTTCCATACCGATGTTGGTCACTCCCATCAATCTTGTAGAGGGATTACTAATTTTTTTTTCTCTTACATGATTATTAATTCCTTTAATCATGAATCCATGATCAACCTTCATCATTAAGATTACAACACTACTTCTCAAAAATTATAAGCTTCAAAAGTTTTTTCTTCTAATAACCAAAAAAAATCCATAGCTAATAATCATCAACATACCAAGGATGTTTGTGATATTAATTTTGACTATGACCAATATTATAACAATTATCAATATGTTAATATAACTAAGGTCAATTATCATCACAAACCAAATCATAAAGATCCTGTCATAAAACCTAAGAAACCATCTTTAGAAGAACAACTTCTCAAAGATACTACCACCACTCATTTAGCTTCAGAAGTCTCTTGAGGAGCTACTTCCTCCTTTTGAACCCCCGATAATTTCCATTCCTTCATAATATACCTTACCTTACAAAACATTCACTAGTTCTTCCTCTAAATCCCAATGGAATCTTTTTGAATAACTTAACTCCATGCCTTGTAATATTCCACATATTGAGTTATGTTGTACTTCTTATCATCATAAGTTCCTTATGTAACAATTACAAGAAATTGAAGATCCATCTCTTATAGATGAAGAACCACTTTTTATAGAGCCTCAACCTACCAATGTGCATACCATTAAAACTTTATCCTTCTTCCAAACCATCTATTGAACTCATTGAATTAGACACTATTAATGATGAAATCATTTTGTGTCAATGATCTACCACTAGTCATTAAAATAGTCATTAATACTAATCTTATTCAAAAAGCCTTAGTTGACAAAGGCTCTAGT
Organism: Torreya grandis; assembly: GCA_037957365.1. Classification (NCBI taxonomy): domain Eukaryota; kingdom Viridiplantae; phylum Streptophyta; class Pinopsida; order Cupressales; family Taxaceae; genus Torreya; species Torreya grandis. The sequence continues at coordinate 2,567,542 of JARHVA010002279.1, read as the reverse complement.
ATTAATGTTACATCTTTGTGGTTCATCCAAAAACTTGGTTATAATAAGGATCATCTCAAGTAAACCCACCTTAATTGTCATGGATTTGATAAAACTAATCAAAATCCACTTGGTTGTATTTGGCTTCCCCTAACAATTAGACCTAAGACTATTAGAACTAAAGGTATGGTCCTTGTTTTGCCTTTATCTTATAACATACTCATCATTATCCCTTGGACTCATATAATAAGGGATATTTCCTCTTTAAATAACCAATGCATCAAATTCTTACATAACAAAAAAAAATTTAATCATGAAGTTAATCCCAACCCTTGGAGTATTGATCTTTCTAATCCCAAATCTCAATATTGTATTCCTACCATTCCTACCATCAATAATGTTTCCTTACCTGAGTTCATCAACATCAATCCAAACTTACAAGTCACTCTCACTGATTTGCATGATGATGAACCTAATGAATTACAACATACTTGTAACACTACTAAGCTACCTCCCTATATATCAGAGTGGATTCCTCCTTATTTATTACCTCAAGATCATACTATTCCTCTTATTGATGAGATAACTAATTTTACCCCTCAATGTAAGGCTCAAGAGACTTATTTAATAGAATATGCCTTCACATGCTCTCATCATGTCTCCATGAAAATTTAGTACTATATGGATTTCACCTTCTAAAACTCCCCTTCAATCTCAAGCATGTACCATTTCTCCAACCTATGATGATAACTACATAATGTCCCAAGCTCAATATCTAGACTTGGATGATCCAAATTATCAAAAAATCTTAGCTCAAATACATGATTTTAACCAGGATGTTCATACCATTTATTTAGATCATGACTTAGATACTAAAGGTCATGTGCCTCCTACTAATTCTCCACTTCTTGATACTCCTTACATGGTAAAACAAATCTTACCTTCAAAACCTCTAAAAATCATTTCATCTTATCTACCACCTACAAATCCCATTATTTCATCTAATTCCTCCACTATCAAAGAAACTAATGATACACAAATCCCATCTAATCCATATACTTATTCTACTCCTAAGATTACATTAGATGCCAAGGCCACTAATGTCCATTTGATACATTATGAATATGATCTCCATGGTAATAAAATTCTAGATCTCAAAGTAGATGTTGATTATTATGGTCCTATTCCCACTTCTCCTATAGATGAAACAATTCTTGAAATACTTCATGCCATAGAACCTCAACTCCCTAAAAAACATCACAAACTTGGGAATTTCAAAAATAAAACCCCTTATTTTAACAACTTCATCACTAGCATCGATCCTAAAGCTAATCCAATTTCTTCGTTACCTAATGCACCATACCATTTCCAAGATGGAAATGTTATGCTTATCAAAGAAAGTACTCACATTAAATATGGTACTCCATCATGCCCTTGATTAATTATAGTTTCTCATGAACTTTCACATACTAAACATGATAACTTTAGTTTATTCTTTGATAAATATCATGAGATCGTTGCTTAGTCCTACGAGGACATGCTAGTATTTATTTTAGCATTGTGGTGCACAACATCATCAATTATCATGATGCCAAACTTGTTAGTTAAAATAAATAAAAATTTACACCTTAAGTCATAAGGAAATTATCAAACTTCTTGATACTAAGTTTATTAAACTAGTGGATTATTCTGAATGGGTTTCTAACATAGTCCCTATTTGGAAAAAGGTCACTATGGTCATTCTAATCTATATTAATTTTTTTAATCTTAATATTGCTTATCTTAAGTAAAATTTATATTTACATTTAATAGATGTTGTTGTAAATTTCATAATTGGTTATGAAATTCTATCTTTTATGGATCATTTTTTAGGCCATAATCAAATTCAAATTGCTCTTGAAGACCACCATAAGACCACTTTCACCATGGAATGGGGTACCTATTGATATGTTAAGATGCCCTTAGGACTCAAAAAATTTAGAGCCACTTATGAACAAGAAATTAATTATATATTTCATGATCTTATCCATAAAATTGTAGAAACCTATGTGGATGACCTTGTTACTAAATCTAAAAGTCATAAAACTCATCTTTTTGATCTTGCCATCATCTTCAACCATCTTCTCAGATATAGAGTTACACTAAATCCTTATAAATGTGTATTTGGTGTCACATATTAAAAAATATTAGAATTTTTAGTATCTCCCTATGGCATAGATGTTGACCCTACTGAAATTAGTGTTAGCATCAACATACCCATTACGTGATCCATTACAGACATTCACACTTAGCTTGGTAAACTTGGGACAATTAGATGATTTATCTCTAGAATGTATTACCATATTCACTCCATAAATTATCTTATTAAGAAATGTAATGCTTTATAATAAATTAAACCTTATAAAAAAGCATTCGATAACATGAAATAATCATTGCTTCACCCACCTACACTTTGTCCTCCTTCAAATGATCCATATTTGATCCTATATACTTCTTACACACCCATATCAGTTGGGGCAATGCTTGACCAAAAAGATGATACTAGAAGAGAGTATGCCATATAATACATTAGTTGAGGCCTCATTGATTATGATAAATGTTACACAAAAATTAAATGTGATTGCCTCACTATATATTTTATAGCTGATTTTTTTTGACATTATATGCTCTACCAAACCACTTATGTTATCATTCATTTCAATCCCCTTGTCACTTATTCCCCAAAGCATTTTTTCTTAGAGATAGAATTGGCAAGTTGAGGGTCCTTCTCATGGAATTTTATCTCTAAATTGTTACTCAAAAAGTTGTTAAAGGACAAATCATAGTCAATCAACTTAGCACAGTTCCTATGCCTGCTACCAATCACCTTCAAGATAGTCATCCTAATGATAAAATTCTCTATATTGAAGGTCTCAAAAAATCTATATCTCTTAAATAATAATTCCATAATTTTAATGTTGATATCTAATAAAGTAATCTTGATGAAACTTCTATCCCCCCAATACTATTAAACCAAAATTAGTTATCGAAGAACTTCCTAAAATTAATGTTGATTTACATGAGGATACTTGGCCCCGTCAATTTGATGATGATATATGCCTTCAAGGATCTAGGGTAGGTTTTATTCTTAAAATTCCTCTTTTAAAAATCATCCCTTTATATTTTTTCTTGACATTTGATGTCATTAATAACATGGCAGAGTATGAAGCTTTAACATTAATCATGAGAGATGCTCTTGATTTAGATATACACTACCTTCATGATTTAGGGTATTCTTAGCTCATTTACCACCAAGTAAATGGTTACTACCAAATCAAAAGTGAGAACCTCATTTCCTATCATCAAATTATAACTAATATCACTAAATATTTCATTTATTTCATTATTGAGCCTATCTCTCAAGAATAAAATTCTATTGTTGATTCCATTACTTCTTCAGCATCTCTTTTTCATCCACACCAAGTTCTTACCAATCTCACTTTTCTTATCCAAATAAGAAAATATTTTTCCTCTATTCAACCACATGATTCACTTATATGCCATATTGAGGCTATCACCATTTGACAAAGCCCATGGTAGAAATACATAAATCAATTTTTGGAATACTAACTTATCCTCCCAACCTAGATTCTTGCAAAAATAATCACATTTGCAAATAAGATTTTAAGTATGTATTTAGATATAACATTATTTAATATCATTTTTTTTAAGTTACATTTCTCCATTATGTTATGAAAAATGAGGTTCCTCCTCTCCTTGCCATTATAACAAACATGTTATAGCCCACAAATGCTTAAACATGGGATACTTTTGGCCCACTCTTGAAAAAGATCCATCAAATTTTCTAAAAGGTATACTCCTTTCCAACTTCATGATGATTTAATTTATTTACCTCCAGCTAAGCTTTAAATTTTTGAATCTCCCTGGCCATTATCCATGTGGGGATTAGATCTCATAGGTAAACTACCTCTATCTCAAGATGGGCATATCATTATAATCACAACCACATAATATTTCACCAAGTGGGTTGAAACTATGCCCCTTATTAATGTCATTGGTACCACAATATCCAAATTCATACTTAATCAAAACATTTATCAATTTTGTTTACCTCATATAACCATTTCAAACAATGGTGGTAATTTCAAAAATAAAGACGTCAAACAACTATGTGCTAAATTTAAAATCAATCACAAATTTTCCACATCCTATCATCCATAATGTAATGGCCAAGTTGATCCTACCAATATAATTATTAATAAAATTATCCAAAATATAAATCATGAAACCCATAAGGATTAGCATATTCATTTCTATCCTTCTCTTTGGGCCTATTGGACTAGCATATGTACTGCCACTAGGGTAACACCGTTCTCTCTAGTATATGGTTTTGATGCAGTCCTTCCCTTAGAAGTTGAGCTTCCATTTGTATCTATATCTCTTCATGGTATCATAATCAATGTATAATTACATGAAGCTCACCTTCAGTCTCTTGATATTCTTGATGAACATTGTCTTTGTGATTTATAACACAATCACCAATATAAGGTCTGTATTACCAAACAACATAATAAATGAGTTAAATTTCACATGTTTAATGTTGGTGATCTTGTCCTTAAATTAGACTACACTCATGATAAATAAGGTAAATATACCCAAAAATGGTGGAGTCCCTATTTAGTCAAAGTTATTCCTAGTTTAAGTACCTATTACCTTTAAACCAATGAAGGCCATATTTTCAAATATCCCACCAATGCATAATTCCTCAAGAACTATTTTTCCTAACACTTTCCTTTTTTTATTTACTTTCTATATGCTATCTATCTAACAATTTTCATAAGATACTTACACAGGTCTCTCCCTCTACAATAGTTCTCTCTTTTTCACAAAGCTTAGTCTTTTCTTTTGGTTTATTAGTTTCCTTTTTTATTCATGAGTTACATTGTAAAACCATAGATATGACCTAGTCTTCCTCATGATGTATTTTTATCCTCTTTATTTTTTCATGTTTTACACATATTTTTGGCACCCATTGGGTTTATCTTTTATGAGTTGTAATGTAAGACCAGGGATAGGACTTGGCCTTCCTCATAAAATCACCATCTTTTTCATCCCTCTATGCAAAATGTGTTTTATAATTATTATGATTTTTTGATCCTTGTTCTTAACTTTAAATTTTTCTTCTTTTGATAGATGAAATTTACATACCAACTTGTGTTAACATTTTTTCATCCATTTCCCTCATTCTTATGATAAGGAATGATACTTTTCTATCATTATATCCCTTTTTCACCCTTTATCACATTTTTAGGATTTGAAGTATTTCAAATTATTTCATGTTTCATTCATCTTGATTTCCTTTCCTTTTACTCCAAATTAGGTAAAAAAAGGTTGAAGTCAAGATAACAATTTTATTTCACTTGACTTTACAAGACTCTTTGACACATGTTCTCTAAGTTTTGTCTCTTAGTAGCCAAGTCCTAAGTATTAAAATGAAATTCATATTTAACACCCATGTTTTGTTTTCCAAATACATATAGGGGAGGAATAGAAAAATCCATCAAGAAAGTTCAAAGCTAGATCATTTGAAACAAAAGTCAATGATATAAAAAAGGTAACATCAAAATATCAAAAGTCAAAATCACACCAAAAGACATGATTACAAGCAAATTTTACTATCTCCAATAAAATCACAAACTCTATAGTTGGCCTCATGATAGCGTTGAGGTCTATTGGGGTGTGGTAAGCTAGTAAATTGGAATAGGTGAATTCTATAAACTCTATGGTGATACCTACTTTATCATGCAAGTAAAAAATCTTCATATTAAATTGATAACTCTATAAGGGGTCATGAGAAATGGGGAACACATTGTGGGAAGGTAGGTCCATTTTAATTTTCATACATATAGCCTTCATGGGATGATCTACATACTTCGTTTATTGACCTAATACTTGTGTGGCTAAGAGAAGTTCTTCAAAGTCCTTAAAATTGAAAGTCCTTTTGTTTTAATAAACCTAAGTTGATTATCTTGACTTTGATAAAGAGTTACTATACCTTGTTTTTTCCTTTATTATCCCCTCCACCCATTTCATTTCCCCCCTTGACTGGCATATGTGATTATAAATTTGTTTTCCCTCTTATATACTTCCTTCTTCTTCACATCTTAAAAACATGCTAGCACTACTTTGTTTTAGATTTATCTATCTTTAGAATTAAAAAATATGCTTGAGAAACTATGGATTACTTTATTTATACCATGGATTTACATTCCTAAATATGACTTGATTTTATTTTACCATTTATCATTTTTTACTACACTTTTTGCAAACACTTGAGTCTATTTTTAATTTTATGTATATTTTCCATTATTGAGCAAGGTTTGCTTGTGAATTCTCACTCATTAATGTTGTTTTACCTTAATTTTAAATTATTTAATTAATGAATAAGTAAGGATAATTACTACTCCTTTATCAATTTTGTTTTACCATTTTTTACTTGCCCATCTTTCTTTAAGTAAGGATTGTTACTACTTTCACATTAATGTTTGATTACAATCTTTTTGACATGTATCCTTGGTTTTATTTGGTGAGTTTTCCTTTCTTAAGGATTAATTATTTTAGTTTTTTAGTTTTTAGTATCCGTAGCTTCTTGGTTACTCGATTCACTCTAAAATTTTGACTTGGTCATTTGGTCTAACACAACACCTATCACCCTAGCTTTCTAAATTTCCAAGTATGTCCTATCCACATAGAACCAATTATCTTGGATTTTATGCATTTATTTATTTTTGATCTTTAGTTTTATATTCTTAGGTTTGTTGAAATCAGTCTCTACACCATACAAAATCAAAATTACAAACATAATAGACAACCATGAAGTGATAAAGGTAAGTCAAGGTACACATTACATTTACTTTTTAGTTATTTCCCTTTTAACCATTTACTTTTAGTTATTTTTTCTTTAAAAATACTGTAGCGTTTTTTAGCCTAAATGTTGTGTGTTAATATATTTTTTCTCAAAGCACCATCCCCTATTATGCCTGAGTGACACATGCTGAGCTTTGAGTGAGGCATATGTATACACATACTATTCTCAACTTTTATTAAATACTAATGTTTTTTATCTTATAAGAACCCATCGAGTCTTAATATCTCTAAGTGCACACCCTAAGGGGTGCATTGGGAAATGAGTGGGTAGACGATTAGTGCTTCACATGATTGTTGTCCCTTATTTCCACTTATTACCAATCCAACCAGATCTTAAAAACATTACCCTATGCTATTACTCCTCTTTTTCACACTCCTTTAGTCATTTACCACTTTTTGTACCCCTTTTCTTAACTTAAATCCCTATTCGATAGTTTACATGACTAGGTTGACTACGTCAACCTTGTACTCTTATTGGTGAAACCCATTTAGGGTCTAGGTTAGCTCTTAGCTAACCTAGCTCATGAGTTAGTGAGTTTTTGTTAATAATGATACTAGGTTGACTGGGTCGACCCTATCATCCAAAACTTTTGAAAGGGTTTAGGGTTAGATACGACTATATAAACACATCCATTTCATCATTATTAGAGAGACTTTAAGAGTTATTATTAATTTTTGATTATTTATAATCTACTCTTCTACCATTATACTTGAGGAGTCTTAACTTAGGGTTTCTACTTGGAGTATATAGTATTATGGATAAGTCTTGAATGCTTTAGCCTTTCTTAGTGATCCTTAAAAACCACAAAAAACTTTTTCAAAGTACCTTTGGCTAAGGGAGAGATTGAGTCTTGATGGGTTCATCTTCTATGTAAGTATTTCTAATTGTTCTCCTCTCTTTAGTAGATAGAAGTAGAATAAGTATTGGCTTTTAAATAATATTAATCTTCTTCTCCATGCATTAGGATCTTACCTATACATAGATTAATTAATATTCTCTTATGCATGTTTACTTTTTTTTGTTTACTAACCCCCATATTGTGCAACAAGATTTGGTGATCACTAGATTAAATTTATTTGCTTTACTTGTTATTGGCATAGTGAATATGAAAATATATGATTTAGTTAGGTTTATTTCATAGTTTTACTTGATTGAAAGCTTTGGAACCCTCCCTAGTGATATTATTATGATAATATATCCCCTAATCAAGTCTAGTAGATCCACATATTTTTCATGTTCCTAATTATCTAATATATCCCCAATAAAAAGTGTAAATAGGTCATATCTTCTTTGAGCTAGAATTGATTTATAGATCTGATGTATTTTGTATTTTATACACTGTCTTCCTTTTGTTTGATAATACCATCCTCCTCAATCTGATCCTAATAATAACATTTTTGAATAAGGATGTAACTATACTAAATTATGGATACCGAATCTCTTCATTGATCCTCATACATAAAGTGTGATAGGACTCTCTTCAAGTTGAATAGTAGTGGATGTAGGAATAGGTATATCATAGTTTGAAATGTCACCTTCTTAATCTTTCTCATGGGGTTTCAAGTCATTTTTTTCTATCTCTAATTGGTCATTTTAAGTTCCTTCATCCTTAGCTCTCAAAGTTACCTTGTTCATAATCTTCATTGGCTAGTTTGTACTTGTCTTCTATAACTGATGCAAGTTCTTATGACCCACCTTATTCTTACATCCTATTTTATTCTACATATTTGAAGGCCAAGTTATGTTCCTTGTTACCAAGATGTTTCCCAATGACAAGCTCCTCTTTAATCTCACTCAATCCATAATCATCAACTACCATATCAATTTGACTTTCTTTTCTCATCTCCTCAAAGATAGGCTCATTTTCAAGGTGTGGAATGGGAGATCCTTGGAATGACTTTTGGAGAGAAGTCATGTATTACCCAATACATTAATTCATCTATCCATCCTTTATAATTAGTACTTCCTATTTATTTTTTACATTATCCTGAATAGATTTTCATGAGGGGAAGACCTTGGACTCTTGAATGATCCTAGACTTGTCCGCTACTTTAACCCTTTAGCTTAAACTTGATTGATCTCTTCTTCCCCTTGAATATTTAGTTTTTTTCCATATTATAAACTTATATATAGGATCTTCTTATTTTAAATTTATTTTAACCTCAAGCATGAATGGAGGAAATTATTTCTAAGATGCCATTACCCTTGTAGCTACAAATAATTGATATAGGTGTTGGTTTACAAGTTTAATTTGCCTAGCAATGTGAGTCTCATAATTAATTATCATTTGATTTGAGGTCTCTTGATATTTATTAGAAGGTGAATGGCCTTGTAATGTCTGATGTGAATCATGAAACTCAATCTTTTCAAGACATACTTCTCCCTACTTTTTAAACTCTCTCTCTTAGATATACCTCCATGTAGGAAATGTTGGTAGGGATTGTAAATGATCTATGAGGTCTTGAAATTCATTTACTTGGGGGTTTTAATGGATTACCACCATTCAAAGGCATAAAGACTTGAATCCTAAGCCTGGACATTAGGGTTATAGGATTTGTAGTAGTGTTTGTTTGGGTAGAATTAAGAGAATTGGGGGGTGTAGGATTATAATTGACTCTAGGACACATTTTCATTATATCAATATCCAATGATAATTAAATAAACTCAATGTTATTACCTTTTAAGGAAGATCTAGTGGCCATCTTTTGTGTGTAACTTATCTTGAGATCTACCAATGATTTACTTGAAGTTTTTAGATGTTATCTAAGGCTGCCAAAGAATACTCTAAGTCACTTGAAGGTTAGTCCCATTAGGTGTGATATAATTGTTAGTAACCTAAGTTACACCATTTGAAGGATATTATTCAATTTTGATTTAAACTTAGACAAACATGGGAATAGACTAAAGGCTATGGGTGACCTTATAATTAGACCATACCATTAGATTATGGGGCTTGCTCCCTTGGTGCATTTATTTGGATAAAAATAAATTAAAACATAATGATTTGGGGTGAAAAGGGATAGATAATGTAGAAAATAAACCTACTCTAAGGGGTGGTAATGCACCAATATTTCTTATCCACTCAAATTGAACACCTAACAACACTAATGTACTTATCATGGACTAAAACACTACCTCCAAAGCTCCTATGCAATAGTTTTTTACATGAAGGTCATGGTGAATGACTAAAATTGGAGGTGATGGGTGAGAGGTATGACTTGAAACAATTATAACTAATTTACCCTTCAAATCTAATCACTAATCTTTGACACTTCATATAACTTGCATAAGACAACTTATCAGCATATAGGTATGGAAAGGACATGCCAAGGGAAGATTTATACCACTTATACACATCATAACAAGCATGAACACACTATAAAATAATAAAGGATAATATTTAAAATTCCATTAATAGTTCAAGAGGTCTATCAAGTACAAAAATAGATAGAGTTTCCTCATACCTAAGTGAGGGATGCAAATCAAGGCCCTAAGGCCTAAATATATAACATAATGAATATATAAGGAGAGGGAAAATGGAATGGAGTTACATATGAGAGGTCATAAATTACCATAATCAAATCATACATTAATTTCATTTTCCATAATAGTCCTCTTTCATATCTATCCATGCATTGATGCTCTTCAATTAGCCCATTAGGCATTGAGGTAGACTGGTGGAAGCTAGGTTAGACCTATTTGACTTTATTTAAAACATTTAAATGCAAAAAATGGGTCAATTACTTCTATTTTGGTATTTACACAGTGTAATTGAGGTGTAATTATCCTCCATGAGGCATTTGAATAGCTCATTAGTCCTCTCATACATATTAATTAAATTTGAAACTACCTCTATTCATTCATAATGGCTATGAAGATTTCCTATCTCACCATTATCATTAGTTTCATGGTGTAATAAATCTTTAAAACTCATCCAAAATTATCTCTACACCATTCTTCAACTTTCCTTGTTGACCAAGTAGGCTTAGTAGGCCACTAGGCCTCGTTACATAGTGTTTATGCTTGAATTGCCATGAAAAACCTATATGAGACCTTGAAAATATTGATTATATTACACTTAATTTATTTTAAAGTCTGAAAATATTTCCCATATCTTGACATGGGCAATTTTGATTAGCTTACACTTACAAAATTTCCAAACTAGGTGACTAGGCCATTTCTTCTTTACATCTGTAGACTAACTATTTGGAAGAGAGTTACAGAGGCATTTACCAGTATATTATTGGATATATTAGTATTTTAGGATATTAAAAAATTCCAAAACCTTCACATATAGTTATTTTCAACTTTCCAAACAACCTTATACCTTGAAAACATCAAAAAATAATGAAAAAGTTTCCTTTTTTGATAATTCTGTATAATTTTTGTATAATTAAGAACCATGATCAAGGTCTTATCTTAGTGAAATTTTTGGTTCAAGTGTTTTTAGGGTCATTACACTAAAATTATATTCTATTTCTTCATCATCCTTTGAATCAAGTCATTACTAGGTTTTAAGTAGGGTTATAGAGGTCTACCATCTTAATCAGATCATTACTAGGTTTTAAGCAGGGTTTCAAAGGTCTACCATCTTAAAGATGGATCATAAATATAAAAAATATAATAAAAAACTTATGATAATGGATTTTTATTCCATATACCACCCTAAAACTCTTGAAAATCTTAGGGTCCCATGCATCTTTTGTGGAGAGATATGAGTGGAAGTTGGTAAACTTTGCACTTTTTGTATGTAGTCTAGACATGTCTATAGTCTTAACATTTGTTCATAAATGTGGGAACCTTAAAATAAATCCATATAACATGGATATTTATTCCATAGGTATTAAAAAACTCCCTAGTATAATTTTCCTTGAGTCCTTTTATGGTAGAAGATGAGTACTTGAAAGTGTGGTATGAGGTGGTAGCTTAGAAATGTGTAATTTGAGTAGCGTCTTAAGATTAAGTTTGATGCTTAATTAAAATTTATATGTTTTTATACACCTAAATAGTAATATAGAAACCTCATAAAAAATTTCAAGGTCTTCTTTCTTCATGGGGAAGGTCTCAACATGCCTCAAGATGATGTGGGGTTTTTAGGCCTTAAGATTATCTTTTAGGCCTAATAGGTTTCAATTAAGTCTCAGTGGTTTACATGACCTATAGATGATTTAAGGGATAAAAATAATCACTATAAACATTTTTTACCTATTCCCACATCTTTTCTTACCTTTATCTACTTAAAATTCAATCGTGTTCTCCTTTTTCATGTGACTACCTGAGTGTTATGGTTGTCAAACCTGAGTCCATGGTAACCAGTGTTGGATATCTGAGTGATGTATTTTTTTATCCAATATGTAATTAATGGATTAATAATCCATAAAGTATTATTTTATGGTTTTAAACACCCTTAATTCAATATTTTTTACCAACTCTTCCTATTGTGCATTCTCATCTTCTCTTTAGGGTTTGCAAGTAATCATGTCTACATAACCTTAGGCGATTGAGTTTAGTGATTTCCCTACTTTAATTAAGTTTATTATATTCATGTAAATTTTTAAAACTTTCTCACCTTCTCTCTCAGGTGTTTCCATTACTCATATGACCTCAATATTATGCACAATCCCTCAATTGAGATGCAAAGGTCTGTTTAAACTTGATTAGGCCTAATAGGCATGTGTAGGTCATTATGCCTCTATTAGATCCTAGGGTTATTATAGATAAATAAAATTAATAATATAATTCATATAATATTTAAAAAATTATATTTCCACTCTCTCAACAATCTAAGACTTGTAGGTTTTTCCTCACTTCTATAGTTAAGTCTGTAGATGCCTAGTTTAGGCTTATTGAGCTTAGTGAGTCATTAGGCTATTCTTGAATCTTGAGGTTATCATCACTTGGAAAAACTTTCATGCATTATGACCTCAATACTCAGGTGTATCAAACTTATACAACCTCTAAATCTATACAAACTCTCAACTGGTGTGTACAATTTTATTTTAGGCCTTTTTAGGCCTAATAAGCTAGGATGAATCATTAAGTTCTTTATAATCCCTTGAGACTTAATCCATATTATTTTTAACACTATATAAAATTAATAAATAATATGGATAATAAATTTTTACCTTTTATATTAACTTCATCTTTTATGTTTCAATTCTTTATATGCTTGCATCTACACGTGACACTGCTTGTGCGTGGTAACTAAGTCTATCTAAGCGATTGATATAGACAACCCCTTTATTAGTACCTTGAATCACTAATTTTATGGAAATATAATATAATATTTTTCTTAAATTGTTATATACACCCTATAAAATTCTTATTGGACCCTAGATCTCACTCATTCATCATATTTTGCCATGACTGCATGTAGGTATCTTATGTCCCTTGATTGTGTGATAGATGAGTATTCTTTTATTGAGTGTTTTGAATTTAAATAGGGTATATTTGATTATAATATACTATTATAAAATATTTTCCTTATTAACACACACTCTTCCCTAAGTATCGTAGTTTATCAAGAATGGCATTGGCCAACCACCCAAGCCACATTTTGCTTATAGTATATTGAACATGTTAAGGCTACTACTATGATGATCATATTTGAATAGTATCATTAACCATTTCATATTAAATTAATCTAGGTGGTAAGAGATTTTTAATACTTTTTTGTATCCAATTAGTCTTATCTCTCTGAACCCTTAACTTGTTAAATAGACTACCTTGGGCCTTGTTAAGATGCTTGTATATGGTTGTATTAGGTTATTTTCTCAAATTTCCCTTTGATGTTAGGTCTATTAAAGAGATCCCTATTTTTTAAATGGATAATAACTATTATGGGTAATGATTCCCTATTTATCTTCTTTAAAATACATAACTTCAAGTCATTAAATGTCTCTTTAAAACCCCACAAGGTGGTCAAGTCTCTTAGGTAGGCCTGTTTAACTATATTGATTCTCTTTTTCCTTCTCATAACCTCTTAATTATATTAACCTTCATAATAGGGTTTCATATTATAATTCTCCCTCCAAAAGCCTTTATTATTCCTAAAAATCTATATAATATCATCTCAATCCTCTAGTTGTCAATAGACTGAGCTATCTCCTTAGTGTGCAGGTACAAACCTATAAGTGTCTAAATGAAGGGTAGTCTCCCAAATACTGAGGATGAGGATAGGCCTAAGTAGAGGTAATTAAGTAATATGTAATGTATTATCATTATAAATCATGACTTACCATAAAGCACATGTATATTTTTCAAACAAATATTGATGTTTTCGTAATGCTAACTATTTACACTTGCAAAGAATGAGACACTATGCCCATGGTAGCCTCTTCAAAGTAAGATTTAAAGGATACATTTGACTATCTAGTTATTTTTTTGAGTTTTAAAGTCATAAAAACTTTTAAAGGTACTTACCATCAGACTTAAAATATTATCAAACATTCCTTTTCTATGCACTATAAGCTCTATAGCATGAGAAATCTATTTATATGTTGAAAATGGAGGAAACCAAAATATTTTCTTGTTCCCATACAAAAAACATGTGGAAAAAGGGTGGATGGTAATGTATATGGTCTATGAATACCTATAAATAACTCATAAATTATTGATTTTCAAAAACTCCTCCAAAATGCACCAAAACCATTACATTTGTGAACCCTGCATTGATGAAGGTCATTAGAGTGACCCAATTATTATCCATTATTAATAAATTAAAATTAATGTATTTGAAGATTATTTACATGAATAAGAAGGTCAAGGGAGCCCATTTCTCTCCCCAAAGTCCTATCTCTTGATATTCTCTCTCTTGTATGAAATGAGTGAAAACTTGAAATCTTGCTTGGACTACCAAGGAGCTCAGTGGAAGGGATATGTTGGTTTTGAGTCTATTTTTCACTCTCTAATCATGAAAATTCTCCTAAACATATGTAATGAACTCACCTTCAACCCCTGACTCCCCTATTTATGCTCCTGACCTTAGAAGTCCCTACAACCTATAAAAAAACACCTAAAACCCCTGTTTTATGCATTTATTCTAGTTTCTAATCTTAAACCACCATTTGAGGGTAGAGGGAGATAAAACATGAGTAAAATTATATTTAAAATTGATTAATAGAGTAGGAGGAATTGAAAAGATGCATTTACCCATATTTGTGACCCAATTGATGAGTGGGAGTGAAAATGAGTCTTGAAATAGACCTTTATGAATATGAAACCTTTAAAAAATGATTTAAAATATTAATGAGGCCATTTTAATACTCATTTAAAGGAAATGTGGCATCAAGACACTCTCTTTCTTAAGTTTTATAGTGCCATATAGACTCATATGAGGTATTTAAGGGGTATTTTATGTCCTCCAAGGGTGAATTAAGGTGCAAATCAGGATTAGATGAGTATATCATGAATAATGACCTTAAACACACCATTGATATTTGTATTATGATCTTGGAAAAGGATTTTAACCCTTACATCTTTCCAATAAAATTCTCTCTTCAAGCAATGACATGTAATAGGCCTAAAACTATATAGATCCACAACCTTATTTTCTCCAAATTACCTTAATATTTACTAAATAACCTTAACCTTGTCAAACATTGCCTAGACCATAATTATAGACCTCAAAATAATTTATAACTCTTATACTTACACAATGACCATCATGGTGACCTATTACACACCACTAATAGACCCAAGACAACCACAACACATGAGTTCACAAGAATATTCTATGACATACCATGACACTCTTAACAAGCCTCAAGGAATTTCAATATACATTTATGAGACCATGATAGTTTAGGCACTAGAGGATAATATTATAAGGGGTATCATGCAAGATTTTGGTTGAGGGGGTTGGAATTTAGCCTTAGAGGCCAAATTTTCAACATTATTATAACCATGTAGTATTAACTACCCTAATACTTATCCAACATCCCCCTTTAATACAAATAAAAGGAAATAGAATAATACACATGAAATAAAACAAAAATTTAATTAAAACTATACTTTTATGGATGGAAACACATCAACCAATCCATGAGTGAGAACTCTTCACCAATCTAAATACTAAACATGGCACAAACTAGTTCATAATTCATATTTATGTGAATACATTTTTTTAACAAGCATACCAAGTTTTTAAAAATAGTAAAATTATAATATTCATGATGACCAACATATGTAAATAGGGACTAATAGATATATCAAAACACACATGTAAATAGGGACACACACATCTATTTACAAATTTACTTCTAGTGAGAATACATCATCACTAATCAAACACAAGTTTATAAATAAAAACATAAATATATTGGGATGGGTCCTATATATATCTTTAGTGTATCTTGTCAATCTCATTGAACCTCAAATTTAAAACCACTATACTTTATTATTTCAAATTGATCATGAATAACACAAATGGTTACCACTACAAGTAAAGACCATTCTTAGCTTTAACATTTTTGGTGTAGGTTTTCTATTATCTATAACTATATAAAATCATCACCACCACTAATGATTAAAAATTATTCATGGTTTGTAATTGTTTGGGCATATTTTGGTTTTACCACTACAACAAATTGGAACCTCTGAGTTAACAATGAACTCAAGTCTGAATTGGCCTCCTTCATGTCCATTTCCTCTAATGCCTTATATGTTTAACTTGATAAGTTAAATAGTATGGTATTTCATTGGATGACATACATTAAATGGATCCTCCCATAAGATGAACACACACATTTCAAGGACATTAGCTTCAATCAATAATTACATCATTTATAGAGAGTATTATTATTTTAAAAATTGACAACATACACTTAATTAATTTAGACCTAAAACTAATGACAATTAATGACACTTAAAAAACAAACTTTGGACTTAAATAACATTAGACTAATTTGATAGCTAAAATATTAAAAAATTACTACTTTATTAGTTGTAAATAACACAAACAAGCTTAAACTATAAAATTTAAAATATAAAATCAACTTATAATCTAACAAAATATAGTCTATGACCATGTATTAAATATAACAATGCAAAATTATATTTTTGAATTATGTAATAAAAAATAATAACACAAGGCCTTATACAATAATATTTTTAGGTTTTTGGTCCACTAGAGTCTAATGCACATCACTGTTATATTTTATCAACTAGTTCATTCTATTCACATCATGGTCCTTAAAGGTACCTATGGGATACTAAAATTTATTAGCATTTACTAACCTCTCCCTTTAGGAAAGATTTAGATATATAATGGCCTCCTTAACCTCCCATATAACTATTGAATGTTCTATAAATGAAGGAGTAGCTTTGAATCATGGCATAATTTCTTAAGTGACCAAGGAAGTTTGTACCCAAATTGTACCATGATATAATTATTCTCAACCTAATGTGGTTTTTCCCATGCCTAAATTTAATAATGATTTTCAATGGTTACATTAGCTTTGCTTAATCAGTTATTTTATGGGTCGTATTCCTTTTGAAATCATGCTTAAGAATTGGGTTCACTCTACATGGACTGGTCATGACATTAATATAGAGAGTGTAAAAAACATAACCAAAGGATTTTCCATCTGAATTTTTCAAAAACTACCCATATGGGTGTAATACTAAATAAATTTTCTATTTGGTGCATTTGTAACTCCCTAATGTTGTTATCCCCCTAGACCAAGGAATTTGTTATTTTAGAGTATGTTTCACTAAAGGTCCTCATGTGGGTAGATTTTTTAGGGTCATCCCTAACTTTTTGACACTTTCTCAATCAAATCATTTCCTCCATTGGTTGTGTCACTTTTCATGAGCCAATGATATTTTATTCCACTCACCCTCAAAAGAGAGTCTATGTTGAAATTGACTTATCAAAGGATCTCAAATAGTTTTATCGAGATTTAAGTGGGTAATAACTATTAGTCCTAGAGAGTATTAAATATTAAATTACCAAACCCTTACTTTTATTATCAAGCCAAAAAGCATAAGATCAAGGATTATCCTTTATATCTATCTTGCAATAGTCTAGTTCCTAAACTTGTGTTTGGTATCCATAAAAGTTCTTAGGAAGAAGGATGGAAGATTATTGTAGGCTAAAAGAATAATTATAATAAAGGGTCAACTCATCATAAAAATGTGAACAATAACAATCCATATTTGTATTATGTGCCTATGGTTTATCTTACTATGAAGTTTCCTTACAACACTTAACCCACTAAGGAACATACACATACTAAGGCAGAATTATCCAAACCATGTTTTCATCGCACCCTTTTGGCAGTGAATGTTTTATACAACTATAAAGTTTTTTTGGAATGTTACTTTGATAATTTATATCTTCCACCACTCTCTTGTTCAAGAATAGGAAATGTTCACATAGTCATTATGAGGGTTCTCCACATTGCTCTCATAGTCCCACTCATTTAGATTATTTTGAGGAGGCAGATTATGTGGTAAAATTTTTATATAATCCAAATTAATTATTTCTAAAATGGAATTATACCCAAGGAATATATATGAAAACCTCCAAGGGATTGATGTTGAGGATGTCTCTTTACACCTATAATATATGAATTATTTTTCATGGAACATTCAAGGTCTCATAGACCTAACTCATAAGTATGTGGTCAGAGATTTTAGAAAAAATTTAGTAGACATGGACATTTTATGTCTTCAGGAAATTAAGGTGGCAAGTTTCTTTCTTTGTGTTATCATCAAATTTATCTAGGCTGATAGTATTGTTTTGACTAGTAGTCATGATTTAAGACATGAAGGCCGTATGACCTTTATTGCTCTGAAGTGATAGGCACACTTAGTGGCTTCTATAAACGACCCTTCACATCATGTGATTTCAGCCCTTTTCAATATAAATAATGGTTGTTTTGGCAAAATTAATATTTATGCATCCAATCATGTACATGAAAGGATGGCTTTGTGGTAATGGATTGTCAATTCATTAATTTATGCCCATTAGGTGACTTGTGGTGAATTTAATATGGTAGAATAGTTTGATGACAATATGGTAAATTTAACCATGTGATAAACCACCAAAAAAGAGAAATGTGGATTTTTATGAGAAATAAAATTGTGTTTTATGATCCTAACATCAAATAAAATCCCAATCTCAAGTTTGGTTTACTTGAACAAATATTCAAAGTGGAAATTATCAAGTTCTAAAATTGATTGATCAAGCTATGATTTCCATGAAATAATATTTCTCTTTTTGACAATACCTTTTCCTTCTTAATGGAAGCTATGCTGGATTTTGTTTTTTGACCAATCGTTGATCTACTTGTACATCATCTGACAATTGAAAAATCCTAGGTTTTTATAACCATGGCCTTGTTGGAGCATGGTCCCACCATGGCCCACATAAAATAGGTTTTAAACCTTGTACCTTAGACTAATAAACATACATTATGGATCTAATTATGGGTGGATGCACTCAATTAAATGACCATATTTATTTAGATCTATGGTTACTAGCTATCCAAGATTCAGCAATGATATTACTTAGCCACCTCCTTGGATTAATTCATGTAGTATTAGCCCTTGAGAAACAACCTTCAATGATACCCTATAATTATAGCTAGTAAGTTAAGGTAAAATATCCAAATTGTAGACATGTATACTACTCATGGAGCTCAACTTTGTGCTGACCTGCACTAGCTCAAAGTGGGGGATAGAGTCTATAAATAATTATTTCATATACTCAAGGCCAAATCCTTAACCCAATAGATCAAAACTATCAAGGAAGATGTCCATCACTATAATAAAACACTTGATATGGTCTATTCATTTTATAATCATTTCCAAAAAGTGTTCATAGCTCAGGCTTCCTCTAGTGATTACCATCAAGATTTAGACCAATGCCTATTAGTTATCCCAATTAAATTCTCCTCCTCTCAAAGGGTTCCCTATGATATAAAAATATCAATTAAGGACTTATATGAGGTGGTTATGTAAATTGATAATGAAAAATCACCTGATTTTGATGGGTTCTATTATGAAATTTATAAAATGATGTGGGATATTATTGGGGTTGACCTTTTCTAGGTCTATTTTGAGTCCTTCCATAATCAATCCTTGGGCCCAAGCATAAAGAAAGGCACAAGAATTTTATTCTAAAATTTTTCAACCCTTATTTTATTTTCAATTGGAGACCTATCACTCTATTCAATGTCTCCTACAAAATTATCACCAAGGATTTAATGCTTCATCTCTACCATTTTTTCCCTGTGATTATTCAACCCAAGAAGGCATGGTTTATACAAGCTTTCTAAATATTGGATAATGTTATTACTATGTGGTAAGGCATGTAATGGGATATTAATTATAATCATCAAGACATGCTATTTAATATTGAATTTGAAAAATCTTATGATCGCATAGAATCACCATTTATATTGGCTATGTTTCAAGCCCTAGTTTTTGGTCCACCTTCTTGCAATTGGTTTGCATGTTTTTTTTTACATTTTTTATTTCATCTCCATTAATGTATTCAAATAAAAACCATTTGGGATTTCCATATTGATTAGGAAAGGTTTCCCATATCCTCAACTCTCTATATGATAATTGTTAAGGGGTTTGACTATCTCCTTGCTAATGCCCAATCTCAAGCCATTATTCATGGAATTTAAATACCAACTAAATAAACCTTGTAAATTTTAAATGGGTATTTTATGAATGATTCCTTCCTTACTCTCATAGAGGATGAGGATAATGTTACTAATGCGATACTTTATCTTGAGAAGTTTTGGCTCACTTATTGTTCTTCCATATAATGGTGGAAAACCTAGTGCTACAAATTATCCTTCCTTTACCCACCTCCTTGGATGGCACATTTTAATTAAAATATAATTTAGCATGATGATATATTTAAATTTCTATGGATCCACTTCACCTTCCATGCCTTGCCATCTAGTCTTTGGTAATATGTGATGGATAGGTGGAATTTTTTTCTTCACTAGATAACCAAGCCCTTTTTGCTATCTAGAAAGTCTAAATTTATTCCAAAGTGCTCACAACCACTCATGTGTACTATTCTTCCTATAGAGTGTCTTCTATATAGTTTGTTCATAAACTTGAAAATTTTCTCCATGATTTTATTTGGGATAACCCCTATAATGGTAAATGAGTTCATCTAGTGGCCTAGAATTATTTCTATCTCCCTCAGGAGGTGGGTAGTATGGGCCTTATCAATGTTTCTTAACAAGGCTTAGCTCTTTATGTGAAATGGATTTTTTATGCCATTGAAATAAATGAAACTTGAAAAATGATCCTTCATAATTACATTTCCCAGGGCTCCCATTATAGGGGTACAACTTGGAAAGGTTGGGATTTTTCCAATCTCCTCACTCTTGTCATTGTAGTTAAAATTATGGGGTATTTTGTTATCAAGAGTATATGAAAACCCTATGAGAAAGTAAAACCTTGGATATTATGGAATGGGTCTAGTTTTGGGGATGGCCTATCTATGAATCAACATTCTCTATGTTGGTCCCCCATTATCAATATGCAAGTAGTTCCCCTCAATTAAGTGTTTTGGATACATGCTCTCATATTATTTCATAAGGAAATTTGTATGGTACAGGATTTATTCTTTAAAAAACACTCATTTATGGCTCCTTTGGAATGAATTCAAGGTGAAGTACAATATTTAATTTATTTATAAAGAGTCCTTTGAGGAGATTTTAGTAGTTTTTCCTTTTGATCTCCTACATAAAATCATATCCAATTCGTCCCATCCTTGGTTGAAATACTAGAAGTCATATGTGGACACACATTTCTATAACTACACTACTTTGAAAGTGTATGAGTGGATATCTCCCCACTTTCCTATGGTGGATAAGCTCAATGGTTATTATATCATACATTTTTACCTTAACACTTGGGAGAGATGCTTCCAAACTATGTGGTCAACTTGTATGGAAACTAAGTTAGCTTAGTATAATTGTGCCATCTCTACCAAGGACTTTGTATAAGAATAAGGCTCATTCAATTTGGGGTGGCTCAACCCTGATGTCCTCTTGTCGTCACCTAGAGACCATTATGAACCTTTTTTTGGTACTATTTGAATTCCTAATGTGCCTGGTCATGGATAAATGATTTGTTTAAGCCATATCATTTATCCCCCTTTAGTTGTTTTCATAATATGTTTAGAGATAACCCATAAATTCCACCATAATTCACCCAAGTCTAGTATGATTTTATAATAAAAATTCTATTTTAGATATGAAAGGAACTAAATTCAACTTTATTTTCCAATAATGTTGTTGACATTTAATTTTATATTTATAATAAATCTACGATTGTGTTGAATTTTATTATATAGATTCAAGTGTAAAATAATAAGGTAGATATGGAATTGGATTACCTCCAGCAACTCTTTTATGACTAAGAGGATGCCTCATAAATTATTTCCCAAGTGCCACCTTCCCCATCATAAAATACTCCTCTATGGGGAGGCAAAAGACCTCATCAGGGTGGTTTTTAGTAAAATAAATCTAATAGATGATATAATACTATTGGTTATCCATAGATGTAGCTATGTTCTCCATCATCTCAACATGGAGTTTAGGTGTCTTCACCCCCTCCTTATTGGTAGGACTAGGGCTGGGGGTATTCACCTATTACAAACCAACATAGGTGAAGCTTTCATCTTGGGAAATCATAGGGTGGAAGGATTAAAACCCTATTAAATAAAGGATATCCTCAACTCTCTTTGGCTATATCATCCCAATATTCCATGAAATATCATGTAGAATAATATAAATGTGATTAGAATGCTTCCAGCTCTGGTTAAGACCATGTTGCTAAAGGGAAAGATCTTCTAGGCTTTGGATGGGGTGATCCTCTTATTCACAACCTTTCCTTCACTGGTCTCTTTGATATTTTTGATTAATTGTATCTTATTTGATGTATTAAAGCTTCTTCTAGGCCTTACCTAGTTTGTTTGTTGGTCCTTTGGATTTTTACCTCATGTTTCCTAGGTGTGGCCTAGTGTAGCATCATGGTATGTTATCTAATGCCTTATATAATTTTAATATTATTATATATTGATATATTTATATTAATAATAATATTTGTTTCATCCCAAAAAATAACAACACAAATTAAAAAATACATCAACCACTTTTGTAATTAAAAACTAATATCTTAACCTTAGAGATTTAGTTATTAAGGTTAAATCGATGACATTAGCATTGACTTGATAAATGAGTACATCGGTTTGGTGGATAGAATGTAGTAAGTGAATGATCTAGATAGAAAGCATAGAGATGGATGTAAATGTAAATAATATATAGCATAGATAAATGTAAGAGACCAAAATATGCATGAAATCACTTCATGCATGAGTTTGTTAGAATGGATGCATGGCATCATTATATGGAAGCTATGAAGAGATGTCATTGCATATGTTGCACTTAGATATGAGATTAACATAGGTGATGAATAAGGGTCTTCACCATTATGTAAAAACATAGTAGGAACTATAGGCTTCTCAAGGCATTAGACTCACAACGCATTATAAATCAATGCTCAATTTATCAAGCATCTAAACTGCATACACAAAAAACTAGAACAATGATGAATATTTACTAATTAGACTCAAATGGATAAAATATATGACTACATGGTATAATAATGGATGGATGACTTACTAAAGTAAACTATGTAGATGAATTATGAATATATACACATGGGTGCATGGGTTGAACCATTAAAAAATATGATCGAGATAAAATACATGTGGCAGGATGTAATACTAAAATATTTGATGTAATTAGTCATGATATATGATGATGTTAATAATGTACACTGGGACTCATGTCTTTGACTATAATCAAACTAGGTTTGCAAAAAACATGCACACAAAGAAATAATGGTAGAAGAAACTAGTATACACAAGTTTGTACCAATAAGCTTTTAAAAACCTTAAGACACTAAAAATAACTTTAATATATATTAAATTATGTCAAAAATTTTAAATAATGAATTTCATAATTTAAGGTAATCTCTTTATAAAACCAAAATTAATCATTTACAATGGTGATATAACACTACTTTTTCTATATCAATAATCAAGAAACACATTTAATCCATTTTTTAGAGTCCCTTCTCTAATACCAATTAAAATGATCAAATTAATTATATTTATAACTTAGAGATATTTTTATATAGATAATTTCTTGTAATAATGAGGGTCCTCTACTTGTCACTCCAACTAACACCCCTAATTCTATTGGGGTTAGTTTTTATCACAACTCATGCTCATAAACACATAATCTAATCTATTCATATACCTATGAAGTACTAACTACCCTAAATTTTTTGTAATGAATATGCCATACCATAAGCATTATAAACTATAGAAAGTCTAAGGTAAATATCATCACTCCTTGAGTACTTTTTTTATCTTTATTTGTTTAGGTTATTATAAACAATATTCATAAATGCTTCAAATTGATCATCATTCAATCTTTGAGAATCAAAATTATAAATATTATTTTATCCATTTATAATTTGAAATTTATGATCTCCATAAAAATAATTAGTAATAAGGTTGAGGAAGGAACCAATAAGTGAAATATGTCTCATGTACATGGAAGTGGCATATAATCCTCTTAACAACCATGAAACATTTTTTTGATGCTCTCTTTTTCTTTTCATTCATTATCCACTTGTATATTTCCAAGATAAATAATTGTGATCTGACCTAAATAAATATTCCTTGATCTTTTATTTCCTACCTTCACCAATAATTTTCAATGGTGTTGATGTTTGATGCAAGAGCATCAAGTAAACAAATGTCATGTTTGTGTTATTGAAAGTCATATGTTAGATAGAGATCAAATTTCGTCTATTATTAGGTATAGATGATTGTGAAGAATCCTAAAAGGTCCATTTTTTTCTTTAAAATTCAATTTGGGTAATTAGGAATGAGTTTGATGGGTGCTTGAAGTTTTCCATCCAAAGGTGAAAATTTAAAAATTCAAATGATGGAACTAAGCCTAGACTAACATAATCATGGTATGAGGTGAATATGTGAGATAAAGTTGATTTAAAATGTCCAATAAGTCATGAAAATAAGGTTTGAAGATATTTCTTGTTTAAGGCAGTAAGGTGGTAACAATCACTTGAGTCAAGTTAACTAATGTACCTACCTCTCACATGTTGAGTTGGTTATTATAATTGAATTTTGATTTAACTACCACAAAACCAACATAGAATTTAGATGATTAGAGATTTTTAGGGAGTTTTATAGTAGGAGAGAGTAGTATTTAGAGGAGAGAGATCTCTAAGAAGGAGAAAAATGGAGCAATGAAGACAATATCGTATAACTCCTCAGGAAAGGTGGTAGAGTTCAGTTATAGACTAAATGTATAATATTTGATGATCAAAATGAATAAATAAGGAATGGTTTTATATGTATATGTTTTCATGAATATTATTGGATTGTTATTAATTACATATTTTATTTTAAAGACCCTTAAGGACATGATCATATAATATTTTGTATTGCTACGTGTTTGTCATAAGTAATGTATGGCTACAACCAAATAGAAGATGAGTTGGTGAGTTTTTTAGGATTTAAAAGGAAGGAAATATATGGTTTATTAACCTTAAATATATTTTAATCATTAAAAAATCATAGTGGTGATATTTAGTGTTGTGAAATTATTAGACTCAGGAAAAGACTACTATTTGCCCTCAGACCCTGTTTCATTCCTATGATCATATAAAGCATGGTAAGTTGACATTTATATAATAGTTATCATAAAAATATTATTATTTATATTATTTATAATGATAAAAATATAAAACATGTTTTGGTGTAAGCTAATATTTATGTTATAAGGTTAAACAAATTGACAAACTTATAATCTACAGTCAGTTGAAGGGGAACCTTGTGCATAATGACAAAACCCTATTTTAGGATGCTATATAATTGATGTAAGTTGTGATAAAGTTAATTTAAGTTATTTTTATTGAGCCTTTATTGAGATGGAAATATAATTTGGTTTTAAAATAGACATTTTAAGTCCAAGGATTGATTTGTGAGACAAACAGTAAGTTTAAACCCTTTCACAGTCTAAACTCTATCTACATAGTCAAGTGCTAAGAAAGAGTCATGTATGTTTGGTGAAGATAATGGATTGTGGAGTTGGGAGAGTTTAATTATGAATTAAAGTGGATAAAAATTAAAAAAATAACCATTTTAAAGTTTTGTGGCATTTTTCATGTACAAAGACATATGAAACCCTTACATAGTAATACTAAAAAACACAATATTCTATAATTTACATTATTATGAGTAGAAAAAGATTTTAAAATTATTATAAGGTATTTTTAAAGGTGGATATGATTTATAAATACTATGAATATGTCTCATTTTTGTTATAAATTACTAAAAACTAAAAATATGGAATTTTGACTCTTGTCACATTGCACAGTTAGATGTAATAGCCTAACTAGGGTTTTCAAGCAAAATCCCCTATAACTTGATTTCAAAAAAAATTAAAATTAAAAAAAAATTTAATAAAACATATTTATTAATGAGTAAATTTATTCAATAGGTTTTAGTTTACCACCGTATTTTCTAGTATGGATTTGAGGTTTGAGCAAGTGGAATGATGGCTAATAAACCTAATTGGGTAAGTGTTTACAATGGAAGTAATAACTATACAATGAGTAAAGTCTTGAAAATCAATGGAGGGTTTTAAGAAAATAAATGTTGGACTAATATGGTCTTATATCTTCATGAAAGTTTTCATAGTGGTCAAACAAAGGGAAAAAGTGGAAAAATAGGCTACTAGAAGATAGGGTCATCATTGAAGTTGAGAGGTGTAAGTGAGGAATGAGGAGTTAATGAGTAGTTTAAAGGATTAAATACAAGTGTGATATGGTCATGAAATATCATCCAAGATATTATAATGTCTTAATGAAACCTAAGTCTTGATTAGGTGTTTTGTGCCTTGAGTTTGGAATTTAGGTGAAACTAGTGAATGAATAAAGTGAAAAGAATGGATTAGTGAATGAGATGTGATAAGTAGGATAATGAGTGATATAAGAAGAGTCTAAAATATTTTTAAATTATTAATCATGGGATATACTGAGAGGGAGGGTGAATCAGTATATCATATATCTTATACAACTTTCCCTTAATCAAATTCCTTTTAATCAAACATTTAAGATATGCAATAAAATTGAAACAATAAACACACCACAAGATAGAGAGAGACACCAAATATAACATGGAAACCCAATGTGGGAAAAATCATAGAGAACAATATCAATTATATGAATGAGCACCAACTCAAAAAATATTCACAATCACCAACTTGCAAGAGCACCAACCCCTTTGCTGAGCACCAACACAACAACTATTCATGAGCACCATCCCACAGGAGCACAACCCATTTGATGAGGACAAAAACAAAAAAAATCATGAGCACCAACCCACAGGAGCACCAAACCCTTTCTTGACCACCAACGCAACAACAATTCATGAGCACAAACCCATAGGAGCACTAACCCCTTTGCTGAGCACTAACAAAATAGTAATTTGTGAGCACCAACCCACAGGAGCACCAACCCCTTTGTTGAGCACCAACACAACAACAATTCATGACCACCAACCCACAGGATCACCAACCCCTTTGTGTATACCACATAACTATCTCTTAATGTTTCTATCTCAATAAATTATATTTCATTACAATATCTCTTTCCTCTCTCACCTTTGCTCTTCTAAGCTAGATATAACAAATACAAATCATACTCATCTCTCCCATTGCTCTTCTAAGCTAGATATTAAAATATCAAATAAAACTCTATCTCACACTTTACAAATGGATTCTCAATCCTTTATTTATATCTTTCTAAATGATCTTTGGCCTTCACCCTTTTTGACCCTTTAATCCTCATAGAAAATGGCACCAAACTTGTATGACCCTTCATATCCTTGCCTTTGAAAAGTCATGTGGTGACCCTTCATGAGAAAAATCATCCTTCCCTCTTTTGTCTTTACCTTGGTGACTTTTTGTATTCCTCAAAGTGTCCCTTCATGAGAAATTGTGCCCTTCCTCTTTTGTCTTCACTTGGTGACTCTTGAAATTCCCCAAGATGACTCTTCATGGGAAAATGCATCCCATTCTTCTTTTTTCTTTACCCCATGACTCTTTGACTTCTCCATGGGCCCTTATTTTGTCTCATATGCAAACAAAAATATATTCATTAATATTGAATAAATATTAACACACATTAGTCAAGATATAACTATTACAAACATCATTAAATGCAATGGGGCCATTGTCACCAACAATGCTAGACCTTTGACATCAATGACAATATTTCCAATAGAAACATTATTCAAGGATATTTGATAAACCATATCATTGGAGTGAAGGATATAAATCATAGAGAAAAGTTCTAAGACATATGTTAAAAATTGAACCTTGTGAACAAAGCAAACATCCTAAGTTGATCAAAAAATTTGAAAGTCAAAAAATGGTGGTTATAAGAATTTTACCATGTACCTATGCATCATTTGGTATTAGATAAAGGTAAGGTCTTTGTTCATTTTGTTTACAGTTATTTATAAATGATTGCCTATTTATGATTGGCAAAGTATGCTACAAGCATTATATAAGATGAAAGTACAGGGTATTTTGGGATAAGATAATGGCAGAAATCTGACCTATTGAGTTCAATGGTAAAATTGAAAAGTGACAAAGATAGGAACAAAATCTCCAAAGTCCAATGAGAAGGACTTGAGATTATTAAAGAGATGACTAGATGAAGCTCAAGAGAGGAAGAAAGAAAATAATCTAAGAGATAGTATATTGAGAAGTGTTTTCATTGATCTTATCAAGGTTTATGTCATTGATTTCAAGGTTCATTTGGTGAAGATAAATGGTGAGTGATCTATGAGGTATGATCTTGTATACTTGATGTGACAAGGAAGCCATGTGACAAGATAGAATTTGAAGGAAACCTAATGTATATCTATTGAGAGATAATTTTAAGGAAACCTTATTATTATTCTAAGGTTTATTTCAAGGTTTGAGACAAGGTAACCATGTTTTATTACTAGTATTTGAGTAAAAGGTGTCTTGATAAGCCTAGTCATATCAAACTTAGTCATATCATGAACATGTGCATGATGAAAATGAAAAGGTATGTACAAAAGTATGTCATTGTTTGAGGAGAATGCAACACATGTGATCAAGGTGTATATAAAATAGTGTTTAAATATTATTTGTCAAGATTCAAATGCTTGAGAAGCCTAGTCATGGCACTAGTCATAATTTGTAAAGACCTAGTGAGAAGGTTTGAGCATGGTGGCCTAGTGATATGGATGTAAAAAGGCATAAGAGGATGTATGAGGTTATTTGAGTATGAATTTTAGGAACTGTATCACTCAAG
This sequence comes from Torreya grandis, assembly GCA_037957365.1. Lineage (NCBI taxonomy): Eukaryota > Viridiplantae > Streptophyta > Pinopsida > Cupressales > Taxaceae > Torreya > Torreya grandis. Next base: position 2,538,204 of record JARHVA010002279.1, on the reverse strand, counting down.
ATAGTTTTAAGGTATGCATATAGGGTAAGGCTTTAAGTCCAATTCTATAACTAAACTAGTTCTAAACCTTACAAGGCATACTGAGGTGTCATGAGGTGTTGCCAAGGCATATGAAGGATGTATATTAGTGTTTGAGAATGAGAAAGGTTTAATTCTTATATTAAGTTTTGAGATATTTTACTTTGGTTAGAAGGTTAGTTTCAAGACCTAATGTGACTTACAAGTCAAGGCCTAGAGAACAAAGAGAGAGAGCATGGCCTAATGAGTTGTGATTTTTGGTTTCTAAGGCTAAAATGAAGATGCGGTAATTTAAATAAGTTTTTAATGTTTTTTCAAGTATTTTGACCAATTTTTAGGTAAAAATTTGAAGGTTAAAATAAGAAAACATGTTTTTAGGTCTCTCATGTGCACAAGATGAAGGGTTCTCAACCCGAGATGAAATTTAAAGTGTTCATTAGCATGTGTAAAATTTCCATGGGAAATTAATATATTAATGGTACATGGGGAAGGGTCTTATATCAAATTTAAAATCATTGGTTTTTGGAATGAGGGTCTAAGATATATGAATGATCATTAAGACTGAAAGATGGTTTAAACCTTCACAGAACCCTACTAGTGACCCAATATGAAATAAGTTATTATAAAGTGATCATAATGTATTGGTATAGATATTTAAGTGATTGTATGTTGTATTAAACTCTCCCAATAATTTTTAGGTGTGATTAGTTTTTTAGGTGAGTGAGTAGAACCTATAGGAAAGGCCTTATTTCTTAAAGATTTGTTGTAGTAGTTAGAGTTTAGTAAGTTAAAGTTACTAAATGGATGAAGGTTGAATCTTGAGAATTTTATTTAATTTTAATGGTTTTTTTATGAGTAGTTTATATCCTTCATGTGTGATAAATAGGTCATACAAGTTGACCAGTCACTAATAGGCCTAATGATGCAAATAGTGAGAAACCCAAGTATAAGTGAAAAGGTGATTAGGGATGTGTTATCATGGATTAAGGATGAATAAAAAAGCATTAGTATGTTTTAAAATACATTTAATACATGTTAATGTTGGATATAATTTTTTTAGGTCATTGGATATGATGAAAATATTACTCATAAGTTGACCTATCTAGCTCAAATAAGACAGTGAGATACAAGGTTATTAGATTCATCTACAAGACCAATATTTTATATTTAAAAATATTATATTTATATATAAAAATGGTATAATTATATCATAATATAATCCAAATGCATAAACATTATTTAAAAGTGTCTGCACATGTGTTGAAGGTCATTTTCACCATGACTGTGCTTTAAGGCAAACTGGTAGTTCTAGGTAAACAAGTTTCAATGATGAGTTTGAGGATCTATTCCCTAAATTAAAGTATCCAATTCACATGATATTTTTTTTTTTACATGTATTTCCTATAAATTCTTTTAATAAGGTTTGAGAGTTAGTGAGAGTGATTGAAATGGTAAAGTTAAAATGGGTTGACTAGTTCAGGTTTGACTCTGTGTAATGAAGACAAAAGATTGGTATGCAAGACCAATATTTTATATTAAACCTTATGATATTTGTAATTTTTAATTAAATATATATTTAAAATTATATATTTAATATTTTATTGGTCATTAGAAGTGTTCTTTCAGTTTTTGAAGATCAAGTTGTTCATGACTGGGTTTTGGAATGTTATGGTAGTTTTGAGTGAGCTATTTGGAGAGAAAGGTTTGAGACCTTTTATCCGAAGTTGTAAATAATAAATAATATGGTGACGAACATAAGGTCATTTATCTTCTTTATATGTGTTTTTTTTTCCATGTTTTTTTTAGGAAAATTGTGTTTATGCTTTAGTTGTTCAAGATAAACTTTCTAAGTATACATAGACCTAATTATGAATAGTGCTAATGGTGTGATTAAAGTGGTGATTTAAGATAAAAATCATTATGAAGCATATATGAGATTATAATGGATATATTTCAGTTTATTATGATTTTCTACTTCTATTTTATGTGTTTTAATATGTTCCAATAAAGTGAAAATGTAATGTGTCTTAAGTAGACATAATGGGATTAGGTCTCCATGAGACCTAAAGATGAGATAAGGCCTAATTGAAGTAGGTCAGACATAAAGGGACTAAAATCACATTTTATACATGTTTATTAGATGTAATAATATATATTACATGTCTAAAATAATAGGTTAAGGATGCTTAGCTGACCAAAAAGGATATTAACAAGAGACTTGTATAAATACAAGGCAATTTTAGCTCTGTTGTGTGTGTAGAGAGTAAGTGAATAAAAATAATGGATTGGTAAGAAGGAGGTCTTGTAAACCATATAAATAGTATATATAAACTATTATTATTATTTTATATAGGTTATATGTATGAGAATCAAGGTCATATGACTTAATCGATCTTGAAGAGACCTAATTGAGCAAAGAGACCTAGAAGATAGTTTGAGAGGACTAAGAGTGTGAAGAGCTGAAGAGATGATCATAATAAATTGATTGAGAAACAAGGTTTCCTAAAAGTGATAAAATAAATCAAGTCACTAAGTTATTTCTAAGTCATCTAAGGGGTTGGTGCTTCATTGTAAGTTGGTGTTTGTTAAAGCCTAGTTGGGTTGGTGCTTAGCTAGTTGGGGTTGGTGCTCCATGTGAAGTGGGTGCTTCACTAAATTTTATGTTTTTATTATAAAAAATTAATAAATTTTGATATATTAGTGGGTTTTATTCCCCTTGATTTTTTCCCACATATATGATCTATTCTTATGTTTCATTCTTATGTGGATAGGTGTTTATGCTTGTAAAATCCATATACTTGTTTGAATATTTCATGATCGCTTAAGTGTGATTTTTAAGAAAGTTTTGAAGATTGATTCACTCCCTCCTAATAATTTATATTAAAAAATTTGGTATCATATCTTGGTCCTTTGAATCAAGTCTAAACTCCTAAAATATATCTTAGAAATAAGGATGGCTAGTTAATAAGTTCAAGGTGGTTTCTCTACTAGTAAGTCTTCATTATTTAGTGGATATAATTGTACCTTTTGGAACATCAAGATGAATATATATTTAATGTATTAATGTCATGATATTTGGTATTTAATTTTATATGGATATAATTCTCCTCTTATAACTCCAAGGTAATGAATGCCATTCTTTGTGGACTATTAGAGGTAGAGCTTGTGAAGGTGATGCACTATGTATCATCAAAATAGACATGGAAAAAATTTAATAATATATATGAAGGAAAAAATAATGTGAAGATGGACAGATTATAGACCCACCAAAGATAGTTTCAATGTTTTAAGATGAGTGAAGATGAAACAATTATATCTTACCTATTGAAGGTTGATGAAGTTGTCAATATCATTGGAAGATTGGGATAAGAATTAAAAGAGTATACAACTGTTCAAAAGGTATTGAGATCAATTAATATTAAGTTTGATTCTAAGGTATATATAGTATAAGAGATACAAGATTTGGACAAGCTATAAATAAATGGGCTCCATGGCATCTTGACTGCCTAGGAGATGAGAACAAATGAAGGTAGGCCTCCTAATAAGGAATCATCATTAAAAGTTGAGATGAAATAAAAAAACCAAGAATTTAAAGGATAATGAATGTTTATATGTTAATGATGATCAATTTATATCCATGTGTGTTATAAAATTGAGGTTTGGATTAGGTAAGTACAAGGGTAAGTTTCCCTTTAAATGTTTCAAATTTGGTAAGAATGGTTATTTTTGCATATAAGTATCTTAATAAGGGTAAGAATGAGAATGATGAATATCATGATGACCATTAGGGAGATGAAAATAATATCTACAATCCTGACAAGAACAAGAGATAATTTAGGAATTATGAAGGTAGGAAAGGATCATTCAAAAATAAGAAAAGTTTCTATACCAAAGAAGATAACTGATCTGATTCAAGTAACTCAATTATATATGATAGTGATGATGGAAGTAATGAAACTAAACATGACAATAATGAAACCTTATTCATGTCCATATAATCAAACAATGAGGGTTGCTCAAATGGGAAAGGCCTTACAATTGATGTAGAATTATATGAAGAAGAAGCTAAAGTAAACCTTGAGGTATAATTGGTAAGTGCCCTAGAGGAGTTGAAATTCCAAAGAAGAAATAATCACAAACTAAGATCACTAGTTAAGGACTATGAGGGGTAGATTGCCTTGTTTGAGGAGAGACTCAAAAATAATTCCAAGGAGTATAATGAGAACATCAATCAGATTAAAGCACATATAGAGATAGTCAATGCAAACCCAAATGCTAAAGAAGAAGAATTTATCAGGTATAAAAATAAAGTGGAATCCTTGGAATCTGATTTAGATCATGTATCTATCAAGGTAAAGACCTTCATAAAGATTGAAAAGATCACTGAGGTATTAGATGACATCTTGAGTAGCCCTAAGTATGCAAGTGATGAGACATGTATTTATTTCAAAGAAGACTAAAAATAGGCAACTTAATCAAGGATAAGGTTATTAAAGATAAGAAGGTCAACATGAAAATACCTATCAAATATCCTAATGATATTAGGTATTCTAATTAATTCAATGGTTACTATTTTATATGCAGTTAGTTTGGTCATAAAGCAAGAGAGTGTATAAGACCCTCCAATAATGAGTACTCATGAAACTATGGAAGGAGTCAAAGTTCACATCAATAAAATGGTATGTATAATGTGGTTTGATACAATTTTCATAATTTATAACACATTTTAATATTTTTTCCTAATAAATTTAGAAGTTCATCAAGTCAAAATAGGTAGATTGAAGCCCTTAGAGTATGATAAAGAAGGAAAATGAATGTATGTAAGCCAAATATGTAAAGAAGAGTCATGATTAGTCTATAAGATCAAGTTTAATGTTTGTTTTGATAGAAAATACTTCAGATGTGAAATAAATTTAAGAATGTATGTTATTAGCTCATATTGATGATCAAATGGTTGATGAAGAGGTCAAGCCTATAGTGCCAATCAAGCCTAAAAATATACTGAAGGACATTCAGTGTTGTAAGAGCATGGATATCTAAGAATATCATGAAATTGGGTTGTTTTAGTGACCCATTGAAAAGGGTGACTCTAGTATGATTCATGGAGACACACTTCAAGTTAGCAAAAGCATGGCAGATGCTTGGTTTGAGGGGGAATTATTCATGTTATTGATTGAGATTGATCTATGTTAAAAATTGGTCTTTTAATTTGAGTTCATTTGAAATAGGAATGCATGGATTAAGGGTGATAATGTTACACTAATGATTCATATTTTTTGTTTTAAACTTTTGTTGCAAACAAGGTGTGATTCTAGATGACAGTTATGGAATGCCTTTATAATTAATGTCAAAGGGGGAGAAATTTCAAGAAGGGAGATGAGAGCAATCAGTTTGAAGAATATTTTTCCATAATTTACAAAGGGTGAGTTTGTTTAGAAGTCTTTCCATTTATGTCAAATTTGATGTCATTTGATGTCAAGGTTGATGTCATTTATGTCAAGGTGCATCTAGTGACGATGAATGGTGAGTGATCTATGAGGTATGAGCTCATGTGCCTAATGCGATAAGGAATCCATGTGACAAGAGGGAATTTAAAGGAAACCTAATTATTATTCTAAGGTTTATGTCAAGTTTTAGGCATATCTAAGCATGTTTTAGTACTAATCTTTGAGTACAAGGTGTTTTGAGAAGCCTAGTCATGTCAAGCTTAGTCATATCATGAGCATGTACATGATGAGCATGAAGAGGTATGTATAGAAGTATGAATTTTTTTGAGTAATATTTAAATCATTTTATCAAGGTGTATAACCATCAAAGAGTGTTTCTAGATCAGTTTTCAAGCTTCAAATGCTTGAGAAACCTTGTCATGGCACTAGTCATAGTTTGTAAAGACCTAGTGAGAAGCTTTGAGCATGGTGTCTTAGTGAGATGGATACACAAAGGCATAAGAGGATTTATTAGGTTGATTTATAATTTATTTGAGGAATTGTATCACTAAGGAAATTTTCAAGGGAAGCCTATAGGGGGTAAGACCTTAAGTCCAAGTCTATAACTAGATGAGTTATAGACCCTGCTCAACCTAATAAGGTGTCATGAAGTGTTTTAAAGGCATATGAAGGATGTATAGAATTTTTATATCATGATAAATGTTTCTTGAGTTTTTATATGAGGTTTTTAGAGACTAGAAAATGGTTATAATTTTAGTTTCAAGACCTAATGTGACTTGAAGTTCAAGGCCTAAAGAGTAAAGAGAGAGAGACTATGGCCTAATGGGGTATGAGGATATATTTACAAGGTTAAAATGAAAATTTTATAATTTAAAAAAAAAAATCATGTTGGTTCAAGTATGTTGGACATGTTTCATGTCAATATTTGAAGGTTAAAGCAAGAAAAAGTGTTCTAAGGTCTCTCATGTGCATAATATGTAGGGTTCTCAACTCAAGAATAACTTTCAAGTGTTCATTAGAATTACCTATTCATGGGAAAATAATATATTCATGGTATATTTGGAATGGTCCTAGATCAAATTTCCAATCATTTTTTTCTAGAATGAGGTACTAAGCTTTATGAATGATCATTAAGACTGGAAGATGGTTTAAACCCTGAAAGAGCCCTAATAGTGACCCACTATGAAAGAAGTTATTCTAAAGTGATTATAATGGATTGGTATGGATATTTAAGTGATTTAAGGTTTTATTTAACTCTCCATAGGCATCTCAAACTGTGATTGGTTTGTCAGGTGAGTGAGTGGAACCTATGAAAAAGGCCTTATTTCTTAGAGTTTTTTGTAATAATTAGAGTTGAGCAAGTCAAAATTAATAAATGGATGATAAATGAATATTTGGACTTGTATTTAATGTACATGGTGTTTTTTTGGTATTTTATATCCTTAAATTGTGTTAAAATGGTCATACAAGTTGACCAAACACAAATAAGCCTAATGATGCAATCAATGAGAAACCTAAGCATAAGTGAAAAGGTGATTAGGGATAAATAAAAGTTCATGGGAAAATTTTTAAAGACCTGTAATAAATTTTAATATTTGATATAATTTTTGGAGTTCAATGGATATGATGAAAATATTGCTCATAAGCTGACTTGTGTGGTTCAGATGAGACAGTGAGATACATAGTTATGAGATTGGTCTGCAAGAAAAATATTACTATTTGATGATATTATATTTGTATATGAATATGTTATAGTGATATAATAATATAATACAAATGCATCAAAATTATCTTAAATTGTCTACATAGGTGTTCAAGGTCATTATCACCATGATTGTGCTTTAAGGTAAACTGGCAATTCTAGGTGAGCAAGTTGCAATTATGAGTTTGAGGCTCTATTCCCTAAGTTAAAGTATCTAATTAACATTATATTTTTAATTGGTACATGTAATTCCTATAAATTATTTTAATAAGGCTATATATTTATTTAAGTGTTAAATAAAAAATGGGTTGATTGGTTCAAGTTTGATTATGTGTACTAAAGACAAAAGATTGGTCTACAAAACCTATATTTGACATTATGCATTGTAATATTTGTAATTTTGAATTATATATAGAATTAAAATATTATATTTAAGGTATAAATGTTATTTTGAAGTGTTATTTCAGGTTTTGAAGATCAAGTTGCTCATGACTAGGTTTTGGAGTGTTTTGGCAGTTTTAAGTGAGCTATTTGCATAGAAAGGTTTGAGACATTTTGTCCTAAGTTGTAAATTATAAATCATATGTTTAGGAATATGAGTTAATTTATATTATTTATATGTTTTTTTTTACATTTTTTTTTGGAGAAATATGCTTTAGTTTTTCAAGATAGACTTTCTGAGTATACACAAGCCTAATTGTGAACAATGCTAATGGTGTGCTTCAAGTGGTGGTTGAAGCTAAAAAGAATTATGAAGCCTAGATGATCTTATCAGGGGTTTATTTTATTTTAATATGGTTTTTTCCTATAATTTTAAGTGTTTTAATATGTTCCAATAAAGGTAAAGTCTAATGTGTCCTAAGTAGACCTAATGGGATTAGGTCTCCATGAGACCTAAACATGAGATAAGTTGTAATTGAGGTAGGTGAGAACTAAAGGGACTCAAAGAATGTTTGATCCATGTTTATTAGATGCCATAAGATATATTAAATGTCTAACCTAATAGGTTAAGTATACTTGTCCTACCAATATGGATATGAATAAGAGACTTGTATACATATAAGGTAGTTTTAGGCCTATTATGTGTGTAGAGAGTAAGTGAATAAAAATAGTGGATTGGTAAGAATAAGGAGGTATTTTCAACCATATGAAGAGTATATTCAAATTTTGGTTAATATTTTATTATTTTCACTTGGACTTTCACCCCTTAAGGAGATGTTTTTTCTCTCCTTGTTTAAGTGGTGTAATAAAAACACCTCAAGGTTGTGGGTGGCCCAAATTTGAGGTGAGTCTCTATATTAGGGATAGTTCCCTTGATTTACCACTTAGGATTTAATCTATTACTATATTTAGGGGGTGAAAAGGGAGAGAGATAACTTAAAATAAATATAATGTAGTGGAGGTGATACACCAAATAGATGGTCTACTCATACCACTTACAATGCACTTGGAACCAAAGAGAATCTCACACATACACTTCATCTAATTAAACACTCCTCTTCTACATCAATGTTTCAAGCATGGGTTATTGAAGAGATATTAGGATAGGAGGACTTAGACAATAGGTCTTATATAAAAACTAATGAATAAGCTACTCACTATACCTACAATCCACATTAGACACTTCTTGATGACTTGTAAAAGAGAGCTTTCAAACTATACAAGGCACTAAGAAGGATAACATGTCAAGGTAATAAAAATACACTTATACAAGAATAAAAACCATAGTATGCACTTAATGAGGTCATGAATGAGGTAAAACAACATTATTTATTAGTTTAAGGAAAAAATTGAGTAGGGCTTCTCCATACTTAGGTGGAGGGATCCATACAATAGCCAAAAAGGCTAGTATATATAGCAAATATGAGAGAAGAGAGAGAAGGTGAAGATCAAGAGTCACTAAGACACTTTCCAAGCAAGGAGAATGAGTTAAAATAGCATGCAATAAATAATGAGATAGGTATTTTAATAAAAACAAGGACAAATGTCTATCAAACTTGTCTAACTCCTCCATATGTTGCATATATTCTCTCTTGCATCAGAAATTGTCTCCATGATTTACCCTCATTAGACTACCTCATCACTAATTAGGGTTAGGTATGATGATTTATATAAATGAGAGGTATTATTGATAAGCCTTTACATTCATTATAATGGTCTCAAACCATACATATCCTTCTATCTATGAGAAATCATTTCTAACAATTATAAATTTCTCTCTCATGCACCTCTCACAATTAGAACACAAAATAATCCCAATTATAAAATACAATCCATGAAAAATGAGGAATGACACATTAAAGAGCATCCAAGTCATCATATTCATGAATAAATCCTTAAAAGTATTCCCAATTGGAGTTTCACCATTCTCACTAAGTGTTCACTACTTTCTCATTGTGATTAGCTGAGATGAAGAAGATATAAAACACCCTTAAGATAATTTATACCTCAATTAAGTATCATGGATACTTTGAACAAGTGTTAATCTCTCTCCTAAAAGTGGTTTCATCCTTTGAAGCTTCTTCATACCTACAAAACTCACAAGTCTATCAAGAAAATCCCTATTATATACCATCCATATAGGTAGGGTACACCTTAGTCACATGTAAAATGACTCTAGAGAGTACTCTATATCTTAAAATCATTTACCTATCCTTTAGATTACATTTGGATGCTTCATTTGCCTTATCTTCCCAATCGGGTCCCAGTTGGGGTTTGTGATGGATTTAGAGTAGTTTTAGGTCTTAGACTTTGTTCATAAACAAAAATTAGAGTTATAAAACAATGAAACTTATGGCTTCCTTAGGACCATATATAACATCTATAAACACCCTAAGGCTCCATTAAAATTATCATGGGAGTAATAACCATTCTAAGTTGGCCACTCCAGCTACTTTAGCATTATACATAGGCATGTGTGCACTTTAAGCCAAAAAATGGATTTTTGGTGAAACTAACCTACATAATAAAGGATTAAAAACTTTTATACACATCCCAAGGTCATTCCTCAATCATAATAATATTTCATCAAGAATTAGAAATGAAAATAACCCCCTTTTGATGCTAGGCCTATACCTTGCTCCATAAGTCTACCTACAACCTGATACTCAAATTATATTATTCATGTTTTACCTACATCAAAAAGGTTTAAAAATATATAAAACCATATCATATAAATGTTACAACTTATTATATATCCTATCTACGGCTATAAATGTGAAAGGCTCTCAAACTAGCTACTAGGCCTTAATTTTATCCATTAGGTTGACTGTAACCCTAGATAGTTTAGAGACTCTAATTTATTTATTCCATATAAATAAGGTTTTACATGTGGTATTATATGTTATCCAACTTCCCATACATTTTAGTGGTGTCCTCAACATTTGGTTCACCTATTTGTCCTCATTCCAAAGTTACAAGTTTTGTGCAAAGGGAAAAGTGCCCATCTTTGAGATAAAATAAGGGCACTTCCCCTAGTTTTATCACCAAAAAAACCATTTTAGGGTATTATTGAACTCCAAATGATCTATTATTAAAATTTTAAACTTCTGATGATGATTCTAGACCCTTGAACTTCCCCAACTTCTAAGGTAGACCTTTTCAAGATATTCTATGTAGGGTATTTTGCAAGTAGACTATGTTTTGATGATTGGAGAACTCAAATTGCTTGATTTAAGATTAAAATATAATATATAGGTTTTAATAATCATTATTGAAATTTTATAATCTTTTCTCCTGATTTTGACCTCTTATAGATCACTCATATTCATCTTTGATCTTTGACTGTTTAGTCACAGTTGGCTATGACTATGTTTCGCCTGAATATGGACCCTTGTAGGTTTACTATCATGAATCAAGATTAAAATAGTATTTAAATAACCATAAAGAGTCCCATAGGGTCACTTTTATATTTTTTATATGCCAAAATTCCCAAACGTAGTCTCCTTTAGCACTAAGAAAACCTCATTCTTAACTCACTAGCTGTATCTCCATAAATAGGGATATAGATGGTGTTAAGGCCTTAAAATATATATAAGATTGGAATGAATTTATAAGGGTATTTGTAATAATTTTATATCTATTATCATTGGTTTTAAACTACCTATCTCATCCTTAGCACTTATCATCACTCTAATATCTTTAAATTGACTCACTGGTATACCTAGCTGTAAGTGTCAAAATTATGCTTGAAGGAGGCCTATAGGTGAGTGTCTTGTCATTTTGAGACCTAGACCTTGAATATTAGGATCTAAATTAAGTAATTTAATGCATACATGATGTGTTGGTGTCTTATTTGAAGTCTCCATGTTATAGGTTTCTTGTATCCTATAAGTGATTTCCCAAATAAACCTATAGATGGCCATTTTCTAGGCCTGAGTGCACCTGTAAGTATAGTTGGGAGTGGATACCTATTCATGGAGTCATATAAAGTATTTTATTGATAAATTTGTGTGATTTTTTAAGACATATAATAACCTAGTATAGATTGTAAGCTCACATTTTGATCTTTGGGTTAAAAAAACCACTTTAAAAACTAAGAACTATAGAGAGCACTAAGCAACTTTAGTGTGTGGGAAACGTGTTTTAGGATCCTCAAAAACTATCTTACTTTAGTTTTTGGTTATCATTATCTTTAAATTAATATCCCCATATTATGACTATAAAATTTTCACAACTATCTTTTATCAAACCTCCTCTTTAATTTCTAAATCAAAATCACAAAAAGGGAGGAGCTCTCTATTTTCTCAACTTAGGGAAAAGTTCCCAAATTCAGGCTCTTTATTTAGGAAAGTTTCTCAACACCATAATTAGATATAAATGCCCTTAATAATTCTTAGATGATAACATACAACCTTAAAATCTTCATGAAGATCAAGACCTATCAACCATCCCTGCATACATCACCTCTAAAACTATGTAAATGATACATGTGGGTGCATACTTCTGAGTGTGAGGTAGATTTATTCTTACCTTAAGCAAGTTTTAGGCTATTAGGATATTAGGATTATCTATATCACTTGTGTAGGTTAATTTTGAATTATTTAACCTCTATATCCCTACACAAACTTGCAATGATAATATTAATATGGATACATAAGTATCAAGATTCTTCATAGAGAAGGAAATAAGTCTGCAACCATAAACAAGCCTAGAAGAGGATTTCTAAGCCCATGGAATCAAAATACCAAGAATAAAAAGGAAAATAATGTAAAAATACCTTGGAAATTTATAAGAAATACCTCAAAAATCCCAAATCTATCAAATCAGATCAAAACATTCTAAAACAAGCTCAAACAAAGACCCCTCATGAATGTAGAAGCATTAAAATCTACCTACCTTCTTAAAAATGATTAATAAAGGAGGATCAATTAAAATCAAACTTATTACCATGGATTTGAATCAGACTAAGACCCCATTCAATGTCAAAGAGCACTCCTTCCAACTCCAACTATATGGACTATATCAAACATCTAAAGTTGACTCTTCTTGGCTTTCAAAGGTCAAAAAGGAGTAGAAGATAAAAATGAATTTTATAAAATTTTCCATGCAAAACAATCATGGTAAAGACTTTATGGAGTTGAGGAGATGTATTCCCATGTTTTAAATTGAAGATGGACTTCCCAAGTCCGTACAAGTGCCATTAAGGGGTTATTTTAGTGGAGTTTTCCCTATTTTCATGCATGAAACTACTTCCTAACTACCATATGACTACTTAATAACATATTATGACCTTAGCCACATTTAAAAATTTCTCGGTGATATATTTTATTCCATAACCAATCTGTACTAGTCATTTAATGAGCTAAAAATGTGACAAAAAGGCACTTTTGGCATATAAAACATAGCGAAGGAAAATTTTATGACTTAGGAGCACCTTAGAACATTTAAATGACCATATTATGACATTTTAAAGATAATTTTATCCTTTTACCATGTTTGACCAGAGTTAGCTAGAGTTGACTTTATTTGACTAGACAAGTACAAGGAGGCTAGGCTTAAACCAAGGCTAGATCAGGGATTGGTGAGGTGTTCAGACACACATGATACCTTTCTAGACATATAGGAACCTTTAAAAAAGTTTCAATATGTAGGGGTTAACCCATTTTGACTAAAATTCAAATTTGGTAAACACTTTTGGTAATTCCTAGGGGTAACATGCTTGCCTATTTTAAGGACCAATAGCCTTATCACATCCATTAGATAAAGGGAGTGAAATTTTATCTAAAATAGAAGGCCCAAACCTTGACCTAACTAAAAATACAAATAATTGACTTCAAAAAACACAAAGAAAGGATAAACACACACCAAAACCAAGGAAACACATAGAGCAAAGGCACACTTGTGTTACTGAACACTTAGGGAACATAAGACATAGTAGAAAATAAACTAATTATGTACATTTTACCAAACATGCCTACTTTCCTAGATCAAAAGGAAAGTATATTGAATCTCCTTACTCATGAGATGAATGAGTGTGTCAAGCATGATTCTTTTTAAATGTAGTACTAGATGACTCATGCTTCTCTTTTGTTCCTTGTCTCAACATGTCCTTTGATGGAGTCATCTCAAACAAGTATCCAAGATAGATGAGCTCTTATTGACCTTGGAAACATGCCTCATATTGTTGCTCCTTTGTCTCATCATGGTAGATTCGCATCTTTATGAATGCAATAGCCTCTTGCAAGTCTATTTTTATTGAAAGGTTTCATTGTCCTTTTCCTTTGTTTCAACCTATTTAAACCTTTCAAAAAGTCTTTTATCATGGCAATATATGAGTGTTTCTTGTTTAAACTCTGTTTTTAGGAGTAACTTCACATGTGGTTCGAGAATCAATATTGAAATCAATTTCAAAAGACTCATAGTCATCATGGATTAATCCATCATAATTTAGAGCCTATTGATGATGATACCTCTCAACACATACTTGTTCCTCAATAACATGGGTTTGTGTTCTTAGGAGTCTTGCCTTCTCACTATATTCATATTCATTAAACATTTGCATATAGGTGTGCGACATGTCTTCTTTTTAAAACATATCATCTTCCTTACCATGTCTTATAGTTATCTCCAAAGGAATTGTAGGCCCTATAAACCTTCAACTTCATTTAAAATGTCTTCAAATATCTACCAAAATTAATCATAATCCTTTTTATTAGCATCATGAAAGGGAACAACAAAAGAAACCTCTTCTTCTTCTTTAGAATCCAAAATAAAATCTTCCAAAACTTATTATTTACTAAAATTAAGGTCCTCTTACCCATCATAACAATCTAATTTTTATTCACAAGGATTCAGCTCTTCCTCATCATCAATCCAATATAAAATCTCCATCTCCTTCTCCCTCTTAGTGGTGACAATACTAGACATCTCAAAACTAGGAATTTTAGCCCCAGAAGGCTTTTAAGGAGCAATGCAATCCTCACCATTATAATCTGATTTCTCCTCAATAAAAAGATCAAAATTAGGTTCAATGACCTCATTTTATTCAATCTTTCCTTGCATATATGATAGATTCTACATTTTGAGTTCCAATTTCTCAATTATTTTTGTAAGGCTTTCTTGAAATAGCTTCTCTTGGGGGGAGATAGGATATTCATTGGGAAAGGAAGTAGAAATAAACTGAGATGAAGGGTAGAAGGATTCTTAAGTAAGGGTGGGATGGAATTGAGTATGTTCAAATTTCTTTTCACTTCTAATTTCTCCAATTAGACATTCTTTATCCTTCTGTCCATAAGTTACCACTAGTTCTTTCCACCTTCAGAAGCTAGGCTTAAAGAGTTCTTCATGGGGATGAGATAAAAATGGAGAGGTAAATGATAGGCCTATAAAACTTGAAGTTTCATTTGGATTAGCATCTTGTCTCCAACTAGGGAATGTAGGCTTATAAACATCTTTTTTTACTACCATGATGGATTGTGTCAAATGTTGGTTTGCCAACTAAATCTCCTTGTCAATATGGGCCTCCAATATTAGCTTTCTTCTCTCAAAATCTCCTATAATTAGGTTGTGAGGTGGATTAAATTTCTCAAAAATGGTGTTCTCCTTCCTTTGGCTACTCTTTTGGATAGAATTCTAAGAAGGGAAATTTTAGGGAATGCATGAAGGAATTGGGGCATTTTAAAGCATGATTGGATTAGTATTTTGAATGGTTATAGTTGACACACTTAAAGTCTGATGTGGGGTGTATTGGAGATGACGATACTAATCTATTTCATGAGCTTTCAACCTCACCTCTATGTGTAAAATTAGACAAAAAACATCAAGCATTTCACCCGTAAGACCTTTCCAATTAGGTTTCTCAATGGGCATCCATTTTCTCTTGACTAGCTCTAGAGCATCCCTCAGAATTTTGCCACAATCACTAGGGATGACTTGACCACAACCATTTATAGTATCGAGGTCTAGAATATAGTCTTTATATCTAATGAGTCTTCTTGAAACTTTAAATGGATTGACTTAGAGAGGAACTAGGTGAAATATAAGCTTGAGAGGGTTGATTACAAGACTGATACGAATCATAGTAGGGTAAAATATGGTCATATTGATATTGATAAGACTGACTAAAGACTTTTTCATATAGATATGAGAAATAAAAATATGGATATGTCTCACCAACTTATGTTAAGACAAATTCAACATCAAAATTATCCATGAATCATTCATGAGAAGTCTATAGAACAAGAAAACAACTTCAATTAGAGTACTTAGATTACTTAACCAATAGATTTATTCTTGGATTCACCATTAGTGCCTAGTTGAATTTCCTCCAAAGGTTGATATCTTGAGGAGAATACAAAAAATCCTCAAGGAATGGACTATTTAGTCCCATCAAGCATGAGAAAAACTACTGTCACTTGAACTTACACCCCTTAAGGAGATGTTTCAACTATCCTTGTTCAAGTGGCACAATGGAAACACCTCAGGGCTATGGGTGACCCAAATTTGAGGTGAGTCTCTAGATTAGGGCTAGTTCCCTTGATGTACCACTTAGGATTGAACCTACTTCTAAACTTGGGGGTGAAAAGGGAGAGAGATAACTGAAAATAAATATAATCTAGGGGAGGTAATGCATCAAATAGATGGTCTAATCACACCACTTAAAATTCACTTGGAACCAAAGATAATCCCACACATACACTTCATCTAATTAAACACTCTTCTTCTACATCAATGTTTCAAGCATGGGGTCTTGAAGAGAGTTTAGGATAAGAGGAATTAGATAATAGATATTATAAAAACACTAATGAATAAGCTACTCATTATACCTTCAATCCACATTAGACACTTCTTATTGACCTATAAAAGAGAGATTTTAAACTACACAAGTCACTAAGAAGGATAACATGTCAAGGTAAGAAAAATACACTTGTATAAGACCAAAAACCATAACATACACTTTATGAGGTCATAAATGAGGTAAAATATCATTATTTATTAGTTTAAGGAAAAAATTGAGTAGGACATCATGATACTCAGGTGGAGAGATCGATACAATAGCCAAAAAGGCTATTATATATAGAAAATGTGAGATAAGAGAGAGAAGGTGAAGCTTAAGAGTCACTAAGACACTTGTAAATCAAGGATAATGAGTTAAAATATTATGGAATCAAGAATGAGATAGGTCCTATAATAAAAATAAGGACAAATATCTCTTAAACTTGTCTAACTCTTCAATAGGTGGCATATATTCTCTCTTGCTTACATAAGAAACTGTCTCCATGATTTGCCCTCATTAGATTGCCTCATCAATAAGTAAGGTAAAGTATGATTATTTATATAAATGGGAGGGGTTATTAAAATCCTATGCATGCATTGGAATGGTCTTAATTCACTCATATCCTTCTATCCACGAGCAATCATTTCTAATAGTTACAAATGGCTCTCTCTCATGCACCTCTCACACTTGGAACATAAAATTTTCCCAATTATACAATATAATCCATGAAAAAGGATGAATTAAAATTATAAGAGTTTCTAATTCATCATATTCATTAATATATCCTTAAAAGGCTCCCTAATTAGATTTTCATCATTTTCACTAAGTGTTCATTACTTGCTTATTATGACTAACTAAGATGAATAGGATAGTAGACAACCTTAGGAGAATTTATACCTCAATTAATGATCATGAAGACTTATAAAAAGTCATAATATCTCTCCTAAAAGTGGTTTCACCCTTTCAATCTTCTTTATGCCTAAAACACACACAAATATATTAATAAAATCCATGTTTTACACCATATGTATAGGTAAAGTACACCTCAATCACATCTAATAGGGATTCGGGGAGTCATCTATAGATTCAAATCATTTACATAGCCTTTAAATTACATTTTAATTCTCCATTTTCCTTATCTTCCCAATCAGGTCCTAGTTGGGGTTTATTACAGTTTTAGAGTAATTTAGGTCTTAGCCTTTTTTCATAAAGAATATACATTGGATTTCTACAATAATGCCACTTATGAATTATTGAGGACCATATATAACATCTTTTAACACCTTTAGGCTCCATGAAAAGTATCATGGGAGTTCTAAGCATTCTATGTTGGCCACTCAAACTCCTTTATACATAGGCTTGTGTGCACTTTAAGCCAAGAAATGGATTATTGGTTAACTCCCCTATATATTTAAGGCTTAAAAACTTATATACACATCCCAATATCATTCCTCAATCATCATAACATCTCATCAAGAGCTAGAAATGAAAATGACCCCACTTTTGATACGATGCCTATACTTTGCTCCATAAGTCTACCTACAACATGAGACTCAAATGATATTATTCATGTTTTCCCTAAATATAAAAGGTTAAAAATATATAAAACCATATCATATACATGTTTCAACCTATTAGATAGCCTATCTAAGGCTAGAAATGTGAAAGGCTCTCAAATTGGCTACTAAGACTTAATTATATACATTAGGTTGATTGTAACCCTAGATGGTTTAGATAAATCCAATTTATTTATTCCCTATAAATAATATTTTCCATGTGGTATTATATGTGATCCAACTTCCCATACTTATCTTAATGGTCTCCTCAGTATTTGGTTCACTGATTTGTCCTCATTCCAAAGTTGCAAGTTTTGTGCAAAGGGAAAAGTGATTAAAATAGGTGGTACTTCCCCTATTTTAATCAAAAAAATAACAATTAAATGGTATAATTTAACTCCGAAGGATGTTTTATTCAAATTTTCAACTCCTGGTGATGATTCTAGACCCTTAAACTTCACTAATTTCCAAGGTAAAACTTTTCAGGACAATATGTGTAGGGTATTTTGTAAGTAGACTATGTTTTGATGATTAGAGAGCCTTCATTACTTTATTTAAGATTAAAATAGACTATATAGGTTGTATTAATAATTATGAACATGTTTTATTCTTTTCTCCCCATTTTAACCTCTCATAGATCACTCATATTCATCTTTGATCTCTAAATGCTCAGTTATAGTTGATAGTGATTGTGTTTTGCCTAAACGTGGACCCATGTCAGTTGTTTGTCATGAAAAAATATTAAAATAGTGTTTAAAAACCTATAAATAATTCCCTTGGGTCACTTTTATATTTTTTCTATGCCAAATTTCCCAAACATAGTCTCTTTTATCACCAAGAAAAGTTCATTCTTAACTCACTACATATGTCTCCATATACAAGGTTGTAGATGGTGTTAAGGCCTTAATAAGATATATAATATTGGAATGCATTGATAAGCATATATATAATACTTTTATATCTATTATATTTTTTTTAATTCTATGTATCTCATCCTTAGAACTTACCATCACTCTAACATCTTCAAATTGACTCACTAGTCTACCTAGCTGTAAGTGTCAAAACTATGCTTGAAGGAGGCCTGTGGGTGAGTGTCTTGTCCTTCTAAGACCTGTACCATGAATCTTAGTATATCACTTAGGTCATTTAATTCATATATTATGTGTGGTATTCTTATTGTAAGTCTCCATGTTATAGGTTTCTTGTAGCCTGTAAGTGTTTTCCCAAACAAACCTATAGATGGCTATTTTACAAGCCTAAGTGTACCTGTAGGTATAGTTGGGAGTGGCTACCTATTCATGGAGTCATCTTAGGAAATTCCTTGAGACATTTGTGTGATTATTTTAGATATATAATTACCTAGTGAAAATTTTAATCTCACATTGTGATCTTTGGGTAAAAGAAACCACTTTGAAAACTGATAACTGTAGAGAGCACTAAGAAACATTAGTGTGTGGGAAACATGTTTTGGGAACCTTAAACAATAGGTTCCTTTAGTTTTATATTCTCATTATACTTCAAGTAATAGCCCCATAGTATGACTATCAAATGTTCACAACTAGAATTCCTCAAACCTCCTCTTAAATTTCTAAATCAAAATCACAAAAGGGGGAGCTCTCTATTTTCTCAACTTAGGGAAAAGTTCCCAAATTTAGGCTCTCTATTTAGAAAAGTTTCTCAACACCATACTTAGTTTTCAAGGGTATTAATCATGATTAGATGCTAACATGAAACCTTAAAATCTTCATGAAGATCAATACCTATCAACCATCCCTCTGTACATTACCTCTAAAACTCTACAAATGATAGTTGTGGGTGGATACTTCTGAGTGTGAGGCA
This sequence comes from Torreya grandis, assembly GCA_037957365.1. NCBI lineage: Eukaryota > Viridiplantae > Streptophyta > Pinopsida > Cupressales > Taxaceae > Torreya > Torreya grandis. The sequence goes on along the minus strand of JARHVA010002279.1, from coordinate 2,518,425 downwards.
GATTTCTTATTACCTTAAGAATGTTTTTGGTTGTTAGGAGATTAGGGTTATCTTTATCAGTTGTGTAGTATCATTTAACTTGTTTAACCTCTATATCCCTCTACAAAGTTGTAATGATAATCTTCATATGTCTATAGAAGCATTAGTTTTATTCATAGAGAAGGAAACAAGTTTATAGCCATAAACAAGCCTAGAAGAGGCTTTCTAATCTCATGGATTCCACATACCAAGAAGACAAAGGAAACCATTGTGAAAATACCTTTTAATTTTTTTAAAAACATCTCTAAAATCCCAAACCTATCAAATCAAAATAAAACATTCTAAAATAAGCTCAAACAAGGACCCCTCATGAATGCAAAAGCATAAGTAGTTGCTCAGCTTGTTAACAATGATTCATAAAGGAGGATACATGAAACTCAAACTTATTTCCATTTATTTGAACAATAATAAGACCCCTTTCAACTCCCAATATCACTCCCTCCAAATCCAATTATATAAACTATATGAAGCATCTGAAGTTGACTCTTTTTGGCTTGTAAAGGCAAAAAAGAAGGAACATAAACTAAAAGTGAATTTTATGACACTTTCCATGCCAAAAAATAAATTTAAATACTTTATAGAGTTGAAGAGACACATTCCCATGTTTTAATCTGAAGATGGACTTTGTAAGTTCATACAAGTAACATTCAGGGGCTATTTTGGAGAAGTTTTCCCTATTTTCATCCATGAAACTACTTATCAACTACCATATGAATACTTAATAACATATTATGACCTTCTACACGTTTAAAACCTGCTTGGTGATATATTTTCTTCCATAACCAATCCGTACTAGTCATTTAATGAGCCAAAAATGTGACAAAAAGGCACCTTTGGCATATAAAACATAGCAAAGCGAAAATTTATGACTTAGGAGCACCTTAGAAAATTTAAATGACCATATTAGTACATTTTAAAGATAATTTTATCCTTTTAACATGTTTGACTAGAGTTTACTATAGTTGACTTTGGTTGACTAGACAAGTACAAGGAAGCTAGGCTTAAACCAAGGCTAGATCAGGGATGGGTGAGGTGTTTAAGCACACACGATACCATTTTACACATATATGAACCTTTTAAAAAGTTTAAGTATGTATGGGTTGACCCAATTTTACTAAAATTCTATTTTTTTAAATAGTTATGTGTATGAAGATCAAATTGATATGACCTAATCAATCTTGAAGAGACCTAATTAAACAAGGAGACCTAGAAGGTAGTTTGAGAGGGCTAAGAGTGTGAAGAAATAAAGAGGTGTCCATCATCACTTGGTTGATACACAATCTGTCCTAAAGTTGATAAAATCACTTAGGTGGTTGAGTTGGTACTAATTCATCTAGGGGGTTGGTGCCTCCTTGTAAGTTTGGTCTTGTTAAAGCCTAGATGGGTTGGTACTTAGCTAGTTAGGGTTGGTGTTCCATGTGATGTGGGTGTTTCCCTAAATTTTATGTTTGTCTTATAAGACTTTAGTCCATTTTTATGTATTAGTGGGTTTTCTTTCCCTTGATATTTTACCACATATATTATGTGTTGTTATGTTTCATGCTAATGGGGATAGGCATTTATGCTTTCAAAATCCATATGCTTGTTTGAATATTTCATGATTACTTAAGTGTGAATGTTAAGAAAGTTTTGAAGACTCATTCACACCCCCCCCCACCCCTGGTTAGTCAATTTTATTCCAAAAAATTGAAGAGGGTGATAAGATAGATCTTATAAAAGGACTATAGATAGAGAAATAAGATCCAAGAGATGTCTAAGAGGCAAGTTGGTGAGATTGTTAGTGATAGGTTTAGACAAGGCCTAAAAAGTGAAGGAAAAAGAGACAAGATGGATGTATAAGAAGTAAAAGATATGATAAGAGAGTTGGATTAGATTTTAAACAAGATAGATCTCATGGTGAAGCTCATGAAAGGTTGAGCAAGTCAATGGCTTAGCTGTAGTTTGAGAAAGAGGGTGAAGTGACCACTATATCCTTTTAAGGTAGAGAGAAGGCACAAAATGAGTGTCTTAAGGAAAGATAACAAAATAAAGAGTATATCCCATAGAAACATGAAGGTTAAGGATTTACCAATAGATCAACAAGATATATAAATTGAGAAAATAGTTCTCATTAAGGAGAATAAGAAGAGAGAAATGCCAATATCAGCATTTGAGAGTGAAGACAAGAAGAAGAGAAGAATGTCTATGGAAGAGGCATTCATAAAGACTATGTGGTCTCTTGTATTGTAATCTAATGTTTTATTTGAGTTTTTGTATGTAGGTATGAAGAAAATCTTGATGAATCCCAAGCATAAGGCCTTAAATTTAGTGAAGGATGGGCCTAGTACATCACCCATCAAGAAGAAATAAAAAGATAAGGAAAGAGGACCAGTTGTAGAAGACAAGACAATATAGATTGAATGCATTCATCATGAAAAGTATGAGTTGAAGGAGGATTTATATTATTCTATGACAAGTATTGTAGATGAACTAATAGAGATAGATAACCAAGAAGACATGCAGGCAAACCATGAAGATTTGAGAGAAGAAATGACCTTACAAAAGTCATGTATGGAGGTAAATTAATGTTTAAACAATGGTTGTGATTTTATTAGTGTAGGTTTTTATTTTTCCCTATTTATTAATTAGGTAAATTGTATTTCTTGTGCATACATAGAGTTTTCCTACATTTGTGGGATAGGCTAGCTTATGTGGAGGTGTGTGTCATAGATGTGTCATAGGTGTCATAAGTAACTCCCTTGATGGGAGTTACTTCTCTATTCTTAGCACCTTGTCACCACCTTTCATGGAGGAGTTACATTCTATTATTGGGGTACCTTGTCCTCCTTTTGTGGAGGAGTTACTTACGTACTCTCCTATTTGTAGTCCTCACTTTGGCCGTCTCATGTTAATTCAGATTTGGTTTTCTCCATTTTGTCTTGTGCAATTTATCTTCTTGTGTATTTTCAAATTGCTTTAGCATCTATGTGGTGTGCACTTGTTCATCTTGTGTGATCACATCTTCATTGCACTCGTGTTATCTAGATTCTAGCAACAACTACGATATGGTATTAGAGCTTTCCCAGTAATCTTGTGTGTGATTATGCTTTTAGCTTATTTTTGAAATCAAGAGGAGTGGTGTTCATTTTTTTTATTTTTAGATTTGATCAAAAATAAAAAATATATATATCAATTCTGGTTAGTTTTCTTGGATATCCTTGCATTTGGGTGTATTTTGTTGTGTGGAGTAGCAAAGGGAGGAGCTGACTTTGTATCAAGCCTCTTCATACTATTGTTATCCTTCCAGCTTCTGTGCCCTCTTCTGGTCAGCATCACTCTTCTAAGTTATGCGCCTAGCTTCTGCACTCCTTCAGGTGTCCATGCCACTATCTCTAGCAGTCTTCTCCAATTGCACCAACCTTCAGCAGCTGCATCCTTCTAGCTAGGCACCTCAGGCCATATGGTAGGTCTACTATTTTTTGTTTTTTACCAAAATTTTTAGAACTGCGCCTTGTTTGGACACCACATTTTTTTTTGCTTGTTGTTTGGTCTGCTGTTATTATTCTAGCTTCTATGCCTAATTTTTGAGCTCTAGTTTTGCTACACATCAGGCTGTATGGTTTCTATAGATCTACATTTAATTTTGTGTCTTTTTTGAGTCAAAATTCTAGACTGTTTGCTTTTGGACGCCCCTTCCTTCTTGGCATCCCATGTGGCACCCCAGGACACTTGTCATTCCTTCAAAACTGTCTTTGCTTCATTATTTTTAGTTAAAATTGACTTGTTAAAATAAAAATCCATCAATTTGACTGAGTATTTAATTTTTTAGACAGTTTTGTATTTTTGGGGATTTTCAATTAAAAACTTGTATCTTCGACCTATGAAGACGAAGGGTGAGACCCAGGTTGGCGAGAGGCCAATTCCCCCTCACAAATACATCCTTTGGATTCCTCATTCTATACTAAGTCCAATGAGTGGTTGGAAGGCCACTTTCTCTCCCCATAACATGCATTTTTTTAATGTTTTAGTGCTTTTCTTTGTAAAAACACTAGTTTATGGGAAAATTGTAACTTTGAAATCTTGAAAACGGTAGCTCGGTTTTGGGTGCCATTTTTTGTAAAAGTGCTTGTAATTCAATTCTCCATAGTGTATAATTGTTATTTTTCAAAAATGCACTAGTTTATAAAGTGCCAAACATTTGGGTCTCTCATGATGCATTTTTGACTGAGTCTGACATCTTGTTTGCTTTAGTCTTACACTGATTGCTCTAAGACACATTTTTAGCTGAGTCTAACGTCTTTTGAGCATGTACTTGAATATGTGGGGGGGGGGCTCAATATTTTAGGGGGGTGTGATTGCTTTTCACAACTTGCAAACTTCACTTTCATTCTCCTTTCTGTGTAAATTCACAACTTGCAATCAACACCACTTCACCTAAATTCAGCTAAAAAATGGATTCTTTTCAACTTAAACCCCTAACACCCTTCAACTATCATGAATGGAAATTTAAAATTTCAATCATTCTTAGAAGCAAAGGGTTGTATAGGATCACCATGGGTATAGAAGTAGAACCCAACACAGATGCTAAAAAGGTTAAGTGGTACAATTGTAGTGATGAAGCCTTTGGGTTACTGAGCTTGTCTGTGTCTCCAAAACTTCTCTTCCACTTAGAATCCTCCCAAACTCCTAATGACATATGGGACACCTTAGAAAATTTATTTGGGAAGCTTGATGAGATGAGAGGTCATGAACTCGAAAACAAACTCATAAGTCTAAGTCCTAGCAACTTTGACACCCTATAGGACATCTTCACTAAGTTTAAGGCCCTTAGATTGCAATTCAAAGAATGTTGGATAGAGAAGAAAGATGATCAACTCATCCTTTCTATTCTTGCAAAGCTAAGTCCAAGCTATTCATTCTTTGTCTCCACTTTCCATGCCACTAAAAGTGCCCTTGGCACTACATGGAAAATGCCTTCTTTGGATTCATTCATTACCAACTTGACTAGGGAGCAAGATAAGCTAATTCAGATGGGCACAATGAAGTCTAATCAACCCCAAGCCTTGATAGTTGGAAATGGTAAGGATAAGACTTCAACAAAGGAGAAGAAGAAAAATAACAAGGACCAAGAGAAGAAGAAAGAAAACACCAATCCTGCCAAAAACAACACTGAGTCTTCATCCTCCAATGCTAAACCTAAGAAGGAGAAGGTTAAGTGTGCCTATTATAAAAAGATAGGGCATGATGAACACAAGTGCATGAAGAAACAAATAGACCACCTAACTCATCTTCTAGAGAAGAACAACATAGGTGTCCCTGAGTCCATCAAGAAGAATTCATCAACCCAAGATTCTACTAAGGTAGAAGGCAAGGGTAAGGAGAAAGAAAAGGGCAAGGCCCTTGTAGCAACTATAGCTTCTACGTCTTCATGGGTCATAGACTTGGGTGCTTCTCACCACATGGGCTCTTCACTAGTTGAGTTTTCATCTTTAGAGCCTTGTAGCATGAATTCAATTAGTTTGGGTGATGACACATCAGTTTCTATTGCAGGGAGAGGGTCAGTTGAAATGGAAAGAAGAACAATCAATAATGTTTTAAGTGTTCCTTCTCTTTCAACCAATTTCCTATTAGTGTACCAAATCAATCACATTGGTCAGGGCATGAGAGTTGAGTTTTCACTAGATTCAGTGTCTATCAGGGAGTTGCATAGTGATATTACAATGGCAGTGGGTAGGGCAGATCACCAAGCTAGGTTATAAACCTTCTCACATTTTGCATCAGATTCTTCTCCAATAGCATTGCTCACTCATTCAGATGGAGTTAGCAAATTGTGGCATGAGTGATTTGGCCACCTTAACTACCACTATCTTGAGCAACTTTGTAAAAATGACATGGTCATTAGCTTGCCTCATGTCCAATTCTCAAAAGGACTTTGCGAGGGGTGCTCCCTTGGGAAGCATCTTGAAGAAAAATTTGACAAAGGCAAAGCTTGGAGGTCTTCACAACCTTTGGAGTTAGTCCACAGTGATGTATCAAGGCCCTTTCCCAAACCATCTTTCACAAGGGCCAAGTACATCCTCACTTTCATTGATGATTTCTCTAGGTACACTTGGATATATTTTCTCAAACAAAAGTCTTAAGTGTTTGAAAATTTTCTATACTTCAAGGCTCTTGTTGAGAAATAGAGTGAGAAATCCATCAAGGTTCTTCAAACTGATAATGGAGGAGAGTATGTCAGCATCAAGTTTGAGTAGTTTTACACCATAGAGGGGATTGATTTGTAGTGCATAGTCACTTATAGTCCTTCACAAAATGGGGTTGTAGAATGCAAGAATAGGTTTTTGAAAGAGATGGGTAGCTATATGATTCACTCCAAATCCCTAGCACCATAGTACTAGGCCAAAGCTATCAAATGTGCTTGCTACATTCAAAACAGGGTTCCTCATAAAGCTTTGAAAGGGATAACACCCTTTAAAGCTTGGCATAAAAGGAAACCTGATGTTGAGCACCTTAGAGTTTTTAGATCCCTAGCCATGGCCTGCATTCTGAAGAAGAAACACAAAGCTATGGAATGTCAGTCTAAGCCTTTCATCTTTGTAGGATATCTGGATGGTATTAAGGGATATCACCTTCTAGATCTAGTCACACATGAGTTGTTCATTGAGAGAAGTGTCCATTTTTAAGAGAGTCCTAAAGACTCAACCCTTGAAACTTCTTCTCCCTCATCGGATCTAATTCTTCATGATGATTCCTCATCAAATTTAGATCAGCCATAGTACTTGAGCCAGAGTCATCTTCTTCTTCTTCTTATTCAATTTTAGACAGTGAGGATAGTGATGCAGAGTCATCCACCTCTAGTCCGTTAGAGGATGAGGAGTTAGCACCTGACTCACCCACTTTTGGGCCACTTTGGGCCAGACAGACACTTGATAGTGATGGCACTTGGGTAGGAGATCTCGTAGATAACAGACATACTAGGGGGGATTTTTAGAGAGATCTACATGCCTTCTTTGCTTTAGTTTCAGATCCATAGACTTTTCAAGAGGCATCAGGGGTACCTGAGTGGGATAATATTCTTCCTTAATCAAAAATCACACTTAGGATTTGACTTCACTTCCTAAGGGAAGAAATATGGTTCGATGTAGGTGGATATATCAGACCAAGTTTGCAACAGATGGGTAAGTTGATAAGTACAAGGCATGATTAGTCACCAAGGGTTTCTCACAAGTGGCTAACATTGACTACTTAGAGACCTTTGAACCCATTTTAAAGATGACTTCTATCTAAATCACCTTGGCTATTGATGTAGCGCATGGTTTGGATGTGCATCAGATGGATGTGAAGAGTGCCTTTCTTCATGGAGACCTTGAGGAGGAGATCTACATGGAGCAGCCACCAGGATTTGTTCAGGATTCTTCCTTAGTATGCAGACTTAGGAAATCTATCTATGGCCTCAAACAGGCCCCTCAGGCTTGGTATGCCAAGATGGATTCCTTCTTTCTCACAGTGGGTTTCACTAGGTGCCATTCTGATCCCAATGTCTACTTCTTATAGTAGGATGATTCTCTCTTGATTTTTGTTCTATATGTTGATGACATTTTGATCATTGAGAGTTCTTCATCGGCTATTACAGTGGTGAAGGCATCTCTTCAGGATAGATTTGACATGATAGACTTGGGTCTATTACACTACTTCTTTGGCATCAAGATCTCATAGTCAAATTTAGGGATTTCACTTACATAGCCTAAGTATGCTCTTGACTTATTGGCTCAATTTCACATGGCTGATTGCAAGCCATCTCTGACTCCCTTTTTATCAGGAGTCAAGCTTGAGACTGATTGTTCTTCACCATTGGTTGATGCCACTCGGTATCAACAACTTATTGGTAGTCTCATCTACTTGACTCACATCAGGCCTAACATTTCATATACAGTGGGACTTGTCTCTAGATTCATGCAAGAACCCCATGATCTACATTGGAAAGTAGCTAATAGGATCTTACATTACATATAGGGTTCACATAGATATGAGATTCATTACAAATTTGGCACAGAGGTTGACTTGGTTGGATATACAGATTCAGATTGGGTTGGTGATTCATAAACTTGCAAGTCCACTTCTGATTACAGTTTCTCTCTAGGTTCTGGTCTTATCAGTTGGTCTAGCAAGAAGTAGAATGCTATTGCTATATCATCCATAGAGGTACAGTATAAGGGAGTTGTTAATGCAGCTACTGAGTCTATTTGGCTTCAGGGGATTCTTTTTAAGTTTAGCATTCCTATCAGGTAGCCCACCATCATTTATTGTGACAACCAGAGTACCATACAAATTTATAGGAATCTAGTTCAGCACCAGTAAACCAAGCACATAGAGATTCACATGCATTTCATTCGGGAGCTTATTCATAGTCAGGTCATTGACTTGATATTCTACGAGTCTTTAGAGTAGGTTGCAGACAGCTTCACCAAACCTTTTACCGAGAGCAAGTTCATTCATCTATGAGCTCTTCTTGGGGTACGATCTACATCTAAAATAGCATCATCTTTAGTGGGGGCCTTCTAGCCTCTTCTTTCTTTTATGTCTCTCTTTTGGGGGGTAGTTTTTTCCTACGGGTTTTCTCCTTTTCTCTATCTTACGGGAGATTGCATTTATACATGGGTGCCTCATCAGGCCTAGTTTCCAGGACCCATTTTATATTTCCACACTGCCCACCTAAGTTGCACTTATGGGGGGTATTAGTGTAGGTTTTTATTTTTCCTTATTTATTAATTAGGGAAATTGTATTTCTTGTGCATACATGGAGTTTTCCTACATTTGTGGGATATGCTAGCTTATGTGGAGGTGTGTGTCATAGATGTGTCATAAGAATGTCATAAGTAACTCCCTTCATGGGAGTTACTTCTCTATTCTTATCACCTTGTCACCACCTTTCATGGAGGAGTTACATTCTATTCTTGGGGTGCCTTGTCTACCTTTTGTGGAGGAGTTACGTACTCTGCTATTTGTAGTCCTCACTTTGGCCATCTCATGTTAATTCAGATTTGGTTTTCTCCATTTTGTCTTGAGAAATTTATCTTCTTGTGTATTTTCAAATTGCTTTAGCATCTATGTGGTGTGCACTTTTTCATCTTGTGTGATCACATCTTCATTTCACTCACGTTATCTGGATTTTGGCAACAACTCCAATAGATTTTATATATGAAGAAGAAGAATTTAATGTGAAGATTATACAAGTAAAGAACAAAGTATATCCCTTAAAGATGGTACAAGGGCATGGATATGTTTTTCTTAAGTGGAAAAATATAATAAGTAGTGAGATAGAGAAGGTGAACCTCAAGAAAGAGGTCATATAATCAAAGAACATAGGTGGAAAATAAGAATAAATATGGAAGCAAAGAACAAAAGATAGAATACCTCAAGTTGACATGATATGATACAAGGCCAAGAAGCATAAAGAAGGTGAGGTAGGGATAAAAATTCAACCCAAGAGAGTATGAGGTATAAAATGGGTTGAGAAGAACATGAAATGGGTATATAAAGATAGTCTAGAAAGTACACTTCAAGAAGGCATAGAGAAAGAGGAAAATTACAAAATCAAAAAGAAAATAGAATACAAGGTAGAGGCAATCAAAGCTAAAGAGATGAAGGTGAAGCTATGTAATCAATATGATGGGTGTAAAAAATATAAGTGTATCATAGGCTTTATTTCTAATGATATCTATGATGATGCAAATGAAAATGATTCAAATAGTGAAGACATTTTGTACATAAAAATAATAACATTGATTGATGAGCTTGAGAGAAGTCAAGGTAAGGATGAATCACCTCATAGAGTTATTAACAAAATTGATACAAATCTAAAGGAGATTGATTTTAATATCATTAATGAGTGAGTCGAAGTAAAATTAAATAATCAAGATACCAAAGAAAATGAAGAATAATATGGACCAAGATTTGATGAAGATTGTGAAGAGGTGGATCATCTCATGTTGAACGAGGAAGTGGAAATGCTAAAAGAGATTTTTAGTCCATCAAAAGGGATGAAATTAGGTGAAGGATATCAAGATAATATTAAGGATTATCTCAAAAAATAATCATGAATGGAGCAACATAGGGAAGTGAAAGGAGTTGTTTAAGCAAAGTCACAAGCAAGCACACTAGCAAGGAAGTTAATAGGATAATATATTTCATGGGTAAACTTATAATATAATTATTAGTTGAATTTCACAATGATGGAAAGATAATAATGACAAACAAAATTTTACCATGTTGAAGATCAATTGGACAAGAAGATATTCTTGCAAGATAAGCAAGATTATAGAAAGGGACATCAAGAAATGGAGAAGTATGAATAAGAAGTAGCAAATAAGATTTTATTTGAGAAAATGACAAATATATAGATACCTATGAGGCAATTATAGAAATAAAATAGTGTTTACAAGAAGATAAGATATCTAAGAAATAAATCACCAAGTGAAATCAATGAAGAAGAAGGCCATAGAACAAGCATTAACAAGAAGAGTCAGAATCATTTGTTTGAAAGAGAGGATAATGAAAGACAAATTAACTTATAAAATATAGAACATGCAATAAAAAATAATGAATTAGAAGGAAATAATTAATATGGAATTCAATTTTATCACTCCTAAGGAGTATGATGTAAGAGTATCAAGCAAACAATTATCATTTTTGTGTTGTTGAAATTCATATGCTAGGTAGAAGTCAAAGTTGGTCTATTTTTGGGTGTAGATGAGTGTGAAGGATCATATAGGTTCTAGTTGTGTCTTTATAGGTCAATTTGGATCATTATGAGTGAGTTTTATATGTTCTTGGAGTTTTCCCTCTAAAAGTACAAACCTAAAAATTCAAATGATGGAACTAAGCCTAGAAGAGCATAAGCATGGTATGAGGTGAATAGGCGAGAGAAAGTTATTTCAAAAGGTCCAATAAGTCATGTAAATAAGTTTTAAATAAATTTCATGTTTAAGTCATTAAAGTGGTAACAATCAAGATTCAAGTTGACTATTTTAATTACCTCTCACATGTTGAGTTGGTTATTATAAGGGAGTTTTGATGTAAGTACCATGAAAGCAACATAGAAGCTGGATGAGTGGAGAATTTTAGGGAGTTTTAGTGTAGGAGAGAGGAGTGAGAGGAGAGAGATTTATAATAAGGAGGAAAAGGGACCAATGAAGAGAATATGGTATAACTCCTTGATAAAGGTGGTAGGGTCCATTTATGGATTAAATGTCTAATGTTTGATGATCAAAATGAATAAAAAAGGAATGGTTCTATATGTCTATGTTTTTTGGAATAGTATTGGATTATTATTAATTACATATTATATTTGAAAGGATCTTTAGGGCATGACCATATCATATTTTGTATTGCTACATGTTTATCATAAGTAATATATGGTTACAACCAAATAGAAGATAAGTTGGTGAGTTTTTCAAGATTGAAAAGGAAGGAAATATGTGGTTTATTAACCCTAAATATATTGGCATAATTAATACCTCATGGTGGTGATATTTAGTGTTTTGAAATGAGTAGACTCAGGAAAATACTACTCTCTACCCTCAAACCCTGTTTCATGCTTGTGATCATCTAAAGCATGGTGAGTTGACATTTATATAGTAGTTATCATGAAAATATTATGGTTTATACTATTTATCATTATCCAAATATAAACCATGTTGTGGTGGAATCTAAGAGATATATTATAAGGCCAATAAAATTGAAAAAAGTACAATCTATAGTCAATTGAAGGGGAACCCTATGCACAAAGACAAAACCTTATTTTAGGATGCTATAGAATAAATGTATGCTATGAGAAATTGAATGGATGTCATGTTGATTGATTATTTATAGATGTGGAAAGATAATTTGTCCTAAAAATAGACCTTTGAAGTATGATGATTTCTTTGTGAGAAAAATAATAAGTTTAAACCCTTTCACAGTCTAAACTTTATCTGCACAGTCAAGTGCTAAGAAAGAAGCATGTATGTTTGGGGAAGATAATGGATTATGGAGTTGGGATAGTTTTAGTATGAATTAAATGGGATAAAAAATTAAAATAGTGACCATTGTGAATTTTTGTGACCTTTTGCATGTACAGAGACCTATGAAACCCTTACATAATCATACTAAAGAACATAATATTATGCAAATTACATTGTTGTGAGTTTAACAAGATTTTCAAAGGTTTATAAGGTATGTGGAAAGGTGGATATGATTGATAAAAACTAGGAAAAAGTCTCAAATTGACTATAAATGACCTACAACTGAAAATATGGGATTTTGACTCTTCTTGACTTGCTTAGTCAGATGTATAAGCATAACTAGGGTTTCCAAGACAAATCCCTTATAACTCAAATTCTAAACAGTGTAAAATGACCAAAATTTGTAGTCATACATATTTATCCATGTGTAAAATTATTCAAGAGGTTTAAGTTTTCCATCATGTGTTTTAATACAAATTTGAGGTTTGAGCAAGTGGAATGAGGGTTAATAGACCTAATCGAGTAAGTATTTATAAAGGAAATACTAACTATACAAAGAGTAAAGTCTTTAAAATTCATGGAGTCTTGTAAGGAAATAGAGGGTGGCCTAATATGGTCTTATATCTTCAGGGAAGTTTTCATAGTGGTGAACAATGGAAAAAGATGGAAAAAAGGCTACTACGAGATAGGGTCATCATTGAAGTTGAGAGGTGTAAGTGAGGAATGAAGAGTGAATTAGTAGTTTAAAGGAGTCAAGACAAGTGGTATATGTTAATAAAATATCACCCAATATATGATGATGTATTCATTATACCTAAGTCTTGATTATGTGTTTCGTGCCTTGAGTTTGGAATCTAGATGAAACTAGCGAATGAACAAAGTGAAAAGAATGGATTAGTGAATGAGATGCCATAACTAGGAGAATGAGTGATATGAATAGAGTATAAAATACATTGAAATATTATTCAAGGATATTTGACAAACCATATCATCAGAGTGAAGGCTATAAATCCTAGAGACACGTTCTAAGACATATGTTGAAAAGTGAATCTTGTGAACAAAGCAAACATCCTAAGCTTATCAAATAAGTCTAGAGTCAGGAAATGGTGGTTATAATAATTTTACCATACACCTATGCATCAATGTTAATCTCTAATTTTTAAGGGATAAATATAAAAATCAAAGTGGTGTTAACATCACAAAACATGGAAGAGTGTAAATCAATAAATTTCTACTTCTATCTAATTTTATGAACAATTTTTAAAAAAACCACACTTAATGCTCTCTACTACTCTTATTCATACTCACCAAATAACAATACAAGTGAATATTAATAACTATTGGTAGTTTTAGACACTATTTATAAATTATATATCACCTCAATTTTATACACTTGGCAAATACATCTCTTATATATACCTTTTGCTTTTAGACCTTTCACACTACCAAAAGGCTCACATACACTATCTCTATGTGCCTAATTTTTTATTTTTTAGTCAAAACTATTTTATTCGAATAACCCAAGCCTCATACTTTTCCCATAATATTATAAACCTAATTATCTTACATCTTTGTAATTTTTACACCTGCACCTATTTTCTAACTACCCAAACATTTGCATCCCAATCAGATGCTTATGTCAATGTGAGTGTCATATCCTAACGCAAAATTCTAGTGCCCTAAAGTCATCTAGTTCAAAAATGAGATGTATTCCTATGGTTAGCTAAGTGATTTAATGTGAGATATTCTCTAAGGGCATTGGTATAAATACAGGATCAACCTTCATTTATTTTCGACCTAGAAGAGACCTAGGAAACAAAGTCAAAAAACCAAAAGAATTAAATAAATCACTCAAGTGAGAAAAGATTCCCTATTTTCCTTTATTTCCATATCAGTCATAGGTAAAACACATCTATAGGTTTTAATTATTGAAGGATTAACCCAAGAGCTATATTTTCCAAGTTACAAGCTAGGTCACCATTGTACTTGATTATCACACATTACATGATTCAAAAACAATCCAAAATGTATGGGATAACTACACAAGTTTGAGGCCCTATTCAAATTATTGATCATGTAGGCAATGCTCATTGATAAAGGGGTCTTTGGGTAGCTCAACATTGTTCCCACTAACCCATTTTTCCCATAGCTAGTATAAAGATTAAAATTTTGGGTTTTCTATTTAACAAGGAGAAATAGTCCATGAACTAGATATGAATGCATGAAAGTGAATGTGACAAAAAACCCAAAATCATATAGGTGGTCATATCTAGTTTAAATAGGTATTATATACTAGGCACCTACATCCAAGTTAGATAGTAGTATTGATGTAACCATCCCATGTTGATGTAAGTGTCCATAGATACATACGTATAGTTTATATAATAAAAAAACTATTATAGAATCCATATTTAGTGTACTTTCTACCTGTTCTAGATCCAAATTTATAATATCATAAAAACCAACTAGATATCTTGTTTTCATTATTATTTCAATATCTAACATAGTTTTACTTTCTATTTTTAGCATCTCACTATATTTAATTTAATAAATGTTTTATCTAAGGTTTTACAAATATTTGGATTTTTTAGAGGTAGTCTACCATCCTTTTGTAATAGGCTATCTCCTCCCCCTTTAAGTTGATATCCCCCTCTATTACTAGATTTTAGAGTTAAACATTGGCAAACATGATTCGTATGAATGCAATTTTTCTGATTCCTTGGTTTTTTAGTCAGGTAGGGTTTTAGATTATTGTAATTTTTAATTTCCTTTTTCTATTAATTTTCATTTAACTTAGGCAATTCCATATATTTGGAGGTGTGCCTATTGAACACATTGAGTATCCCCTCATACCACCTAAGATTTCTAAAACCAATGAGGAATATAATCCTATGGATCATGATGATACCAATTTTGAGAATGAAAAGCCTATTGATGAGGTTATCATAGAATAATATTTTGATGATGACAATGATGAGTCTAATGAAAATGATGAACATGATCAAATATATCATGAGTAAGTGAAAACAATTACATTATTTCATGAGCATATTTGTCAAAACCTTAGATATCTTGATGAAATCCTAATAACCATATTAGAAACTAAAAAATAAAAAAACATAAATGAACAATTATGTCCATATATTAATCATTATATTTGAGATATGGGTCATCCCCATATATCAACAACCCTCCCCTTGAGCACATTACTACTTCATACATCTAGTGGGGGTAAGAGATATGTATGTCAACCTTTATTTCATGAAACTATTATTGCCTCATATTATACAAGAAACCTAAATCCTTTAACTAAAAACTAATTTCAATGTATATATCTACCTAACATATAGGTACACCTCCTTTGGTGAATACTCAAATATCCATCCTAACATATCAATAAGTACAAGCTCTTTTCCAATCTATAATGTTTTTGAAAACTAAGGTTATAAATATTGAAATTTTTTATATGAAATCACCTTATGATATTGATTCACAAGAGGTGTTACATAATCCTCTTACATCAGGGATATATTTTCACCCATTTCCAACTAGAATTGTTTCACATAAATTCACATTTTATGATGTCAAGGGTGATATTTAACAAGATCTCCAACCTTTTATGCATCATGCCTTGATTATGCCTCCAAAGATGAAATTTTGACCAAATTATTTACAAGGAGCCTCAAGGATTATGTTTTGATTTGGTTCTATGATTTACCAATCCAATCAATAAACACCTTCAAACCCAATAAAAATCATTTTTTGTCACACTTCTCTATCAAAACTATTAGAAAGGTTTCATATTCTCAAATTCAAAAAATTAAACAAGGAAACTATCAATGAATATGTCTTAAGATACAAGATAATATTAGCTAAAATGATCAATCTGATGGTAGATAAAGAACTTCAAGATATTTTACAATAGATTTTACTTTCCCCATTACCTAATTCAATTATATTCAAAATATTCAAATCTTTAGAGAATTATGCTATATTTTTTATGATCATGAAATGAAACTTATATCATTAAACAAACCTAAATATGTAGCAAATAAACCAAACACATTTACATCCAATACCAAATTTATTATCAAACCAAATATAATTTCAAATCTATTGAGCCTAAAAAATAAAAAATACCATGGTTAATGTGGTGTCACAAAAACCTAATCAATTTGTCTTATCTAATGCACCACAAAAATAATTTACATGCTTACCTGAGTCTCCCAGTTCAATACGTGCATAGCTTTTAAAGTGTCATATTATATCTCTCCTTCATCTTATATACATTGATGTGAGTATACTTATAATCAAAGGGTATGATTTTAATGCTTATTATGGATATCAACAAGTCCCTAGGAATTATATGAATATATTTTTTACTTTGAAGCATAAGATCTAAGACCCAATCAATAACCAAAAGATTACATTTGATGACCCTCAAAAGGAATCAGGTTCACAACATAGTGACCACCACAAATATAAGATATTTAATAATCCTTTGAAAGATAATTAAAATAAATATATAGAAGTGAAAATGAAATATAATGCACACCCTCATCCATCTCATTATGAGCACCTATTAGATGGGATTATTAGTACTTTTATGTGAAATACACTCCTATAGTTGAGAGACCCTATATTATTTTTGATGATAGTGAGATTAGGGATGATGAATTAGATATTAAATGCTTATTCATTAAAGAATACCTTTATAACTATCATTTACACAATGTTATCATTGATAATGGTGCAAGTGAAAATGGATGTACCATGACATTACTTATGCATTTGGGTTATACAAATCATGATTTACATCCATCAACAAGGTCAATTATTAAATTTGATGGGACCTCACAATAGGTTCTAGGGAGATTGAATTAAATTTAAAAGTGGGTCTTATTATTTACCTAGGTTGTACCTCTATTGAGGAAGACTATTAAAATCCTCCTTAAACTTGGAATAACATGGGATTGACCTAAATGCTATGGGCTACCTAAGATGCAAGTCAAACCTCTAGATTTTATGGGGATAGCTCCCCTAATTTATCACTTAGATTATCACTATGAGGCCTAATCCTATTGGGATGAAAAGGGTAAATAAATTTCATAAAAAAATATACACCAAAGTGTGGTGATGCACCTATGAAATCTTTCATCCACTTAACTTTGGACTCTTAACACAATAGTGGATAATGCCTAGAGTTAACACACTACCTCAATGGCTTCCAAAAAATAATGTTTCACCTAGAGATCAGTTTGAATGACTAAAAAAAGAGGGGAATGAGAATAAGGCCTAGTTTAAATCACCTATAATTAGACATCCACTTCAAGCTTGAGCCATGAACACCATGACACACTAGATAACCTATAAGGAAAGCTTATTATCACCTAGATAAAATTTGGACCTATAAAAGGTAATGTTACACAAATTTTTCATATTAAAAAAAGTATGAATGCACTAAATAATAATTAATAAGTAACTTCAAGTGTTATATTATTCAATCCAAGAGGTCTACAAGTATAAATATTGATAGAGTTTCCTCATACCAGCCTAAGGGATATAATACAAGACCACAAAACCCTCAATATATAGAAAATAAGGAGAGAAAAGGATGTAAATCAAGTGTGTAAGATAGAATAATCTATCATTAATGACCATAATAAATTAAAACTTTATATATAATAGCTACATAGTCTTCTTTCCAACCCCCTCCATGCATTGGTCCTCCTTAATGACCCCTTAAATGAGTTGTTAGCATTAAAATGAGTTGATGGGGGGTTATTAATTTTTATTTAATTTCCTATAAGGCTTAAACATGAAAAACATGGTTCATCACCCCTCTAATTTCAGTTACCAATTACAAATGGAGTGTAATTAACCTCCATGAGGTGTCGAGCATCCAACTAGCTCTCTCATGTGGACCAAGCCTTGAAACTACATTTTATCTCTAATTTTCATGAAGTGTACATTAATTAAACTTTAATTATTATTTAATAGGTAAAATATCTCTATATTAACTCACTATAGTGGCCTTCATATGCCATTCTTTCATGTTTCTTTGATCAAGCAGGACAAATAGGAGAATGAGGACTAATAGCCTAATTTTTGATGTTAAAAACCCATGAAATACCTAATAAAGCCTTAAAAAACTATGATAAAATTCTATTAATACCTAAAATAAAACCTTATACCATAATATGAGCCCTTTTGATCAAATAACACCTATAATTTTGTCACAATAGTTGACTAGGTTACTTTGTCATTCAAGTATGTACACTAGATCTTTAGAAGGGAGTTGCAAAGGTGTTTTTAGGAACATAATTTATAATTTTATTATTTTAGAAGATGAATAAATTCAAAAAACATTCCATCAAAGAATTATAATCACCTTGAACCATCTTTTACCTTTATTTCTACTCATTTCCTTAGAAAAGTATAGTTTTATGTGCATTCCATATAGTGTCCATACAATTCAAAGCTATGGGTGGATTCCTCTATAAGTGTACTTGACATTACAGGTGTCTTTTAGACCATTATTCTTTTACCCAACACACCCCATTTTGATAATGAGGACCCTTATTCAAAATTCTAGAAATTTGTTTTATAAATTGGACATTTAACTTGATCAGGAACTAGTATTGAATATCTTGTGTTAATCTAGTTTTAGCTGTCTTGTTAACACATAATATTCATTTGAATTTGATCTTATTTGATAACATTATATCTATATGTTTTAGGTTATAGGATCAATGGAGTCCATCTAGAATGGATAATGTTTCATCTTAATGATTTAATGTTAAATTGACTCTTTATTTTTAATCCTTGGTCTCTTATTTGATTAATTAGATCTATGTTTAAATCATGTGAAAAACTTATTATAATGTTTATCCTATGTCCTTATTGAAATAGATTCATAATTTATGTGGGGTCAAAATATTTAGGGATCACTTTACTGTATTATCCTAAGCCTTATTTTAAAAGTTTTTAATGTATTTATTAATATAACATAAAACTTTAGGATAAAAAATTATATCCTATGCCCTTAATTTATATATTTTGTTGTTCACAAGAATGGGTTAAATTACAAGTTGACACTTGTCATGTTATCAAAGATTAATTCAAAGATGAAATGATATGTGATCTCTTGCTTGGGTCAAAATGTCAAATGTTCTAAAGATTAGCATGAGCTTAACACTTGTCACCATCTCTAAGGTAGCTCATATATCTAATGGCATAGGTCCTTCCCTAAGTTACATACAATTAAGACCTTAATCTAAATTTTTATGCTAAGTCCTTTATTTTATGCCCATAATAATGGACTAATAGGTAGATTCCACATGGCAAGATTTCAAAGCTCAAAATTGAGATGAATGATCTATGTGATCAAAGTCAAAGTGAAAAAGTTTAAAGAAAGATTTGATGGTGTGTATTTAATCACCCATCAAATATCTAATGATGCAGATCTAAGTTCATACGTCAATAGATCTACGTAGTGACCCAAGAGTACAATGTCAAAACATCTCAAGAATTTAGATAATAAATCTATTATCTATGATGTTTTATCAGAGTTAATAATTCAATAGGCTAAGAGCTCCTTGGTGATACCAAGTGGCATGCTTGAGCATGAGCAATTTACTATATTAAAAATAAACTTAGCTCAAGGACTTTATCCTAAAGCTTTTTTAATTGTGTTTATGAACACAAATAAAAATATTAAACTGTAACTATGTCCGAATTTATTTTTTTAGGGAGATTTATTAAAGGCTATTTTATGTTTATAGGAGTGAACCTAGAGAAGAAAAATGTCAATCTCAAAGGTAAAGAGGGATTAAAAACTTCAAGCACCTAGATAAACAATGCACATTAACTTACACACCAAAGATATAATGATGTGAAATAAAAATTAAATTAACAAAAGTTTTTTAAAAGTAAATATGGTGCTAACAAGTGTCACCATTGTGGGAACACTTAAATAGAGATCCAATGGTGAAAAAGGTAGAACCTAATACATTGAATATTTATGGACCATATTGATCTGTGCAAGTGGAATAAATGGTATGAGATCAATAAAGACTTTTCAAAGGTCCCAAAATTAGAGAAAATCTACCACATGGCATAAGGGCATTTAAGATATGATTAAAAGGTGCATAGAGAGTCTTGAGGAGATACCAAGTGGCACACAACTAGCCAATCATGCAGAGGTAAGATTAAAGGTGTGTTATTGATTCATGAAATTGAGATCAATGGTGTAAATCAAGACATAATTCTCAAAGGTCCTAGAACCAATATAAAGTTTCCATGTGGCATGATCTCACGAGCTTGGTTTTAGTATTGCATGGGGAAGTGACACATGTCCTAAAAGGACAAATGGTCATATTTTTAGTATCAAATAGGAATCATGATATGGTATTACCACATAGATTGAACACATGGATCTTTTGGCACTTGAGTTGTACTAGGTTATTAAGATGTATAATAATAGGAAGTTAGTCATAGATAAATATGGTTATTAGAGGTATTGACATTTGTAAAGGGCCACTTGTCCTTGACACATGTCTGAGCTCCATTTGAAATAACTAACTTAAAGTATCTGATAGTTTGTTCTCATAAATTATAAAAAGATGTATTATCATTTAATGCATATTTTTTAGTTTTCATGTAGTTCAATATATAACTGTAAAACTGTTCCTTCTTTGTTCACATGCATATGTTGCATGGATTTTGTAAAGGCTAACTTAAACTGATAATTGTAAGTAAAATATTATATGGTTTTGACCACTTTTATAACTTATGTTCTAACTATCACATGTAATAACATTGCATGGACTTAGAGGATGAGGCAACCCCTTCTCCAAGCCTATTTAAACAATTGTAATCCATAGGTTGGGGGAGTTAGATTTTTTTTGATATACAAGATCATAATCAATTTTGATTATCAATGAATGTGTTTTTTTATTTTCTCTCCAATTTATATGTAATTAGGCTTATAATATTTTGGTTGTATGATTTAATAATTCTTAGTGTGCAATATCTACAATAAATTCTTTCTTGTCTTGATTGATATGCTAGCATTAGATGTGCAATAAATATTGAATGATTAATAAATTACATCAATTGTTGGGAATTAAGTTGATTGATTCATGTTCTTAAGTGTGTAAAAGTTCTTTCTTTTGATATAGTTTTCTATGTGTGTGAAAAATTTATCTCAGATACCTCATTTACTTAAGCCATAATCTCCTAATTAAGGGTGTGCAATAACTACTCCAAAAGGGCTAACCTTTGATTGAGGCTTGTGAGTTTACTATATCAATATCCCCTTAGACTTCTAAACCATGTCTAAATATTAGTTTACAATATCTACTTGCAACATGCATAGGTTTCGAAAGCACTTATCCATTTAGAAAACCATCTAGAGAGGCGATTCCTGAAAACAAAACATCTTTTCTTTTTGCCTTACCCTCCCCTCTTTTTTGAGTTTTTTTTATATATATCCACTTTAGATTAGGAACCCAACATATATCCAATTCACATAAAGATTCAATACATTTTAAGAGACCACATCTCTATCTAAAAACCTTATCAATAACCAACATGCCCTATTAGTTATTCCATCAATAGGTTGTTCAAACTGCATACCTATAACTCATGCCCTGGAGTAGAGTTTAATTCCATTGAGATCCTAAAACAGTAGAGGTTACCTTATTTAATATGGTGTGCATAAAAACAACATCAATAGTTTCACTGGTGCTAGAAGGAAGGCCTTAACCTCCATAATAGTAGTTGTCCTTTGCATAGAGTTACACTAGAGTCACCCAAAAGATTGACCATAGTTAATTTCTAGGCTAGTTTTTTAGTCTCACCTTGTCAAATCATAAGAGACCTATAACTATACCAATAGCCCTAGTTCACAATAATCCACCTCCTCCAACTGGGAACTCTTTACCTATAAGGAACCCTTTACTAGTTAATCAAATAATGGATCAACCACCTTTGTTAGTTGGATATGTTATTACCATCCCAGGAGACATGCATGACTTCTCTAAGAATATTGAGAAGTATCTACCATCCTTTTATCCTTCAAGAGTAAGGACAATGGAAAAACATATCAAATATTTAAAAGATACATTAAGATCAATAAATGTTGTCAATAAATATGTTACATGTAGATTATTCCCTTTTACATTAATGGATGCTACCTATGATTGGTATTTAAATCTAACTAAGAACTTCATCACTTCTTAGGATGGATGTCAAGATAATTTTCTTGTGCAATTTGGATAGGTCACCAACCCTGGTTTGGTATACCAACACTTTATCATCATGAAGAGAGAGCCTAATGAGCCTATTAAATATTTCAACATGCAATTTCAAAATGTGTATAATTGGTTATCCCCAAGTTAAAAACTAGATGTTGCATTAGCATTGGAGGTGTATATAAATTCTTTGGAACCAATCACTATCATCTTCCTAAGAAGAGAAGTTGATGTTGATAATTTGGAATTAGCATATGAGTAATCCATCAACATAAATATATAATCAATCCCTAGATGCTTGGCATACCTAATGTCAATAATGAATTCCCAATATTAAACACAATACCACATGTAAAGAAAAATGTTCTAACATTCAATTAGAACCAACTCTACACATTACCTCCATCAGCATTGACAACACATTCAAACTATAACTTCTTTAGTAATCATGCACCAATCAATGGTTACCAATAGAATCAAAAACTAATTTCACTTCCTACTACTACTTTACAAGGTAATGAATCTATAAAGGTAGAAATGGATTCTGTTCAGAAGATGGTTCAAAAGTTGATCGATAATTTCTTAAATATGTAATGAGGGATAGGTACTACTAATGTCCCAGTTAGTAATCAAAATGTTGGATTATAGAGATATAATATACCATTCAATAGGCCTATGAATAGTATGGAGAAACCTAACAAGCTTCTAGAGATCAACATGGTAGAAACAACTCTTCCCAATTGCTGTAAAATTCATAATACTTATGAGCATGGTGATCTCAACTACATTGAATTTTACACATCATTTGAAATATTTTAAAGAGAGGTCATTATGCAAGACCAAATGCATAATCTTCCAAAACATCATCTAGATCATGGCGCTTCTAACACTACCATGCTCTTTGAAACTCATGAATTTACCTTTCTATGTGAAGATGAAGATAAACTAGAGGACAACATAGAATTTCATGCTTTCTAGAAACTAAAAAAGGGTGGCTATAATCTAAGGAATATGTAACCACTCACAACATCTACTCCTCAAAATACTACTACAATTCCACCTAATACTAAAGCTGATAATAATCCACCTCCTCCAAGAGGGAGTGATCAACATTAGACAAAGGAATTACCTATCAAGGGAGGATACAACATTATCAAGAGATGAAGAAGATAAAATCAAATATATCTCTTCATGAGTTAGCTCAAATTACTGAACAAAAAGAGTCATTCTATAAGTCTATTATGGAGAAGACACATGTGGAGAAAGTCAAATCATATATGGATAAATTGAAAGCATTTAACACCAATGTTATCTATAAGATAAAGCCAAAATTTCCACCCTTCTTGTTGGCTATTAGGATATTTGGTAAAAATATTCATAATTATTTGGTTGATTCTAGATCATTTACAATTGTCATGCCTAATTCCATATGTCAAAATCTTGGTTTGAGGCCAAGCCCTTCAAAGAGGATAGTTTCATAGTTGGAAAAGATAATAGTGCTTGTAGTTGATGAACTCAAGGTTGCACATAGTCGAGTAGCATCTAAACCACACATTTAGATGACCATTGATATCCTAGTGGTGGACATACATGAAGGTTATGATCTACTACTTAGTAGATACTAGTCCAAAACACTCATTGAATATCTTTATATAGTATTCACTCATATATGGCTGCCATGGAGAGGAGTTACCAATCAAATCATAATTGATAAAGAGCCAAGAATGAAGTATCCCATCATGGAATATAATGCCAAGAATAAAGAGGTAAACTATAAGTCTCTTAATCTTAGTATTTATAATTTTAATACTCAAAATAAAGTACAAAAATAAAAAATCGAAGGTTACAAATAGCTATGGAATTTACACTTTGATGATGCTAGATTCAAGAAAATATCAAGCATGGGAATTGAGCTAATTGATCCATAAGGTAAAAATTTATTGATGACATATAGATTACAATATACATGCATGAATAAAAGAGCTAAGTATGAGGCTTTAATTTTGGGATTACAATTTGCACTTAAGAACAACACAAAATAGATATTAGTATTTGGTGACCCAAAGCTGGTAGTTAACCATGTCAAAAATAAATACCAATGAAAGTTGTCTTATTTGAGAAGATAAAAGCATAGATCATGGTACCTGATTGAGAGGTTTGAAGCTTTCAACATAGTAGCCCTTCTTAGAGAGAAAAATCAGGATACTGATTCATTAGCTACTACCATTTATGATCTAGAACCCCTTCAATAATCTAAGGTAAAAATGTTCTCCAATAAATTGGTTCCTTGTCCCTTTATTCCTGATAGCGTAGAAAATTTCTTAGTTTTTTATGATAACCAAAAAA
Source organism: Torreya grandis (assembly GCA_037957365.1). Classification (NCBI taxonomy): domain Eukaryota; kingdom Viridiplantae; phylum Streptophyta; class Pinopsida; order Cupressales; family Taxaceae; genus Torreya; species Torreya grandis. The sequence goes on along the minus strand of JARHVA010002279.1, from coordinate 2,493,803 downwards.
TTATTTAGTTTGTAACCAATTTATGGGAATATGAGTCTTAAATCATTGATGACAAGGATATTAATCACCTCTATCAAGAAGAATTAGATAGGGAAGGTATTCTCTAGCTCAAATAAAATTGCATTCCAATTGGGTTGGTCTCTTTGGAAAGGTCATTTGATATAAAACCTCAAGCTCAGTATCTCAGGTAGCCTAAGGTCAATGAATTATCCTTTAAAAGATAAAATCTAGGAAATAAACATAGCCCATGCTATGTTAATATCGATCTCATTTGTACCCCATAAGAGAGACAATGAATGAAGGACTTAATCACTTAATATAAGGATGTCATTTCTTGGACATATTAAGATTTGAAAGTATATGACCTATAGTTTATCATTCATATGATTCCATTGAAGACAAATCACAAACCATTTAGATAGAGGTAGAGACCAGTCAATCCTATTCTAGAACCTCTCATCTAGAGAGAAGTGGATAAGCTATTAAGTGCAAAAATCTTCTTTCTAGTAAGACATTCTACCTGGGTGGCCAATTTGGTCCTAGTAAGAAAGAAGAACAATGAGATAAGACTATGTATGGATTTTATGAATCTAAATAAGGATTATAAAAATAAAAATTATCCCCTACCTTCTCTAGATGAGGTGATATAAATATTAAGTGGTTTTGAAATGATGTCCTTCTTAGATGGATTTTTAGGCTATAAGCAAGTACTTGTGCAATCCAAAGATAGAATGAAGACTAAACTTACCATGAAGTGGGGGACTTATACATATAATAGGACACCATTTGGCATAATAAATGTAGGTTATACCTTTCGCAATGCCATATATCATGCATTAAAATGAATGCCAGGAAAATGCATAATTATTTACATGGATGATCTTATGGTGTTTTCAAATAATAGGGATGATCATATAAGCCACCTCCATTCCATATTCAAGAGATTCAAAAGGTTTGGTGTTTCATTAAACCCAAAGAAGAGAATATTTAGAGTCCCTAAAGGCAAGCTCTTGGGACATATCATCACCAAGAATGGGATCACCATTGATCTAGATAAAATTCAAAGAATTTCAAATATTGCACCACAAAATAACAAGAAGGAGCTCAAATAATTATTTGTAAAAATTAAATTTGTAAGGAATTTCATCTTAGGATTTGAAAAGATTGTTAGACCCCTAAAATCCATGTTAAAATAGGGTGCTAAAATAGAGTGGACAACTAAAGCTCAAAAGTCCTTTTAGGACATTAAATATGCAATATCATAGGTTCCAATATTAATTAGTCCAAATTTCATGAAAGATTTATACCTTTATTCATTCACTTTAGAACATACAATTGCTATTGTCATAACATAAAATAAATATGAGATTGATCATATAATTGTGTTCATGTGCACAAATCTAAAGGATGCAAAACATAGGTATTCCATGATTGATAAATAGATTTTTGCCTTTGCAAAAGTAGTAAAGATATCTCAATATTACATCTTGTGGAATAAAATCATTGCCATTGTGCCTAACCCTATTGTAATACTCACCCTACAACTGAATGAATTAGGAGAATGTTAAGGTAAGTGGATGGAAAAATTACAATAATTCAATATAGAAATCAAGCCTACAAAAATCATTTGAGGTCAAAGAATCATTTAGATCATGATTGAACCTAATCCATGCATCACCATTGAAGAGATATGTGAGGCTCAAGTATCCAAAGGAGAATGGTATACTAATTTAATATAGTATTTTCTTATAGGTACTTATTTCCTATAATTTAATAGAGAATAAAGGAGAGATTTGAGGCTTAAATCTATGCATTATATGATTAAGAAGGTAGTTCTCTACAATTTAAATTATGAAGGCATTTACCTCAGGTGTGTGTCTATAGAGGAAGCTAAATAAATTTTAGAAAAATTTCATTAGAAAATAGGTAGTGGTCATCCCTCTAGGAATATCATGGCCCATAAGATCTTAAAAATGGGATACTATTGGCCAAGATTTTTCAAGGATGCTCGCACTCATGTGAGGATGTGTCAGGAATGTTAATCTTTAACCAAAAGGGAAGTACATGAAACAATGCTTTTATAGTTAGTTATTGAAGAAAGTCAATTTTCCCATTGGGGTTTATAATTAATTGTCATCATCAAACCAAATTCCTTAGTAGGCTATAAATTTGTGCTTACTACTACTTATTACTACACTAGATGAACCGAAGCCATAGACATAAAGAATATCAAAGCACAAGATGTAATTCACTTCCTAGAAAAACACATAAAAACCAAATTTAGCACACCTATTTCTTTAGTTTATGACATTAGATTATCTTCCATATCATTAGAATTTATTGAGGGGCACATGATAACTATATCACTATCAGGTCATCCTCTAACCATTACCCCAAAAGAAATAGATTGGTAGAATCAAATAATGAGAATCTAATAGATGTAATTAAGAAATTAGAAAGGGATAAGCCTAGGGACTAAAAAAATTTATTAAATTATTCTCTTTTGGTAGACTAAATACGATATTAAAAACCCCTTATAGCTTCACCCTATATTTTGTTTTATGGATGCAAACTTGTATTCCCAGTTATGTTGAACTTGCCTACTTATCAGTTCATGCAGGACTCCATGGAACCATGCAATGAAGCAAAGTCAAGATTTTTGGACATAATAAAAATGGAAGATTCAAGGATTGAGGCCTTATAGACATTTAAAAAACACTAGGATGTGGTCAAGAGGTGGTTTGATAAGAGAGAAAAGGTCCAAGCGTTCCAGATTTTGGATCTAGTGTTACTTTGGGATAAAGCCCATGAAAATAAAGGACAACATGATAAGTTTTCCACATTATGCATTATACCATACCAAATTTTGGAGATCATGGGAAATAATTCATTTCATCTAAAGGATTTGCGAGGCAACAAGCTTACATATCTAGCTAATGGATAATTCTTGAAGCATTACTTTAGGGTTGTGCTATCTACAGATATTACTGATTGATGAGGGACAAATAAATGTAGCTATAGGATTAGTTTAGTTTCATACTTTATTAGTTTAGTTTCTTACTTTCAAATATTAGATTTCCTATTTTATTAGTTTATTTTCTTGCTTTCTTAGATTATTTTCTTTCTTTCTTAGATTAGTTTCCTACCTTTTTAGATTAGTTTCTTGCTTTCTTAGTTTAGTTTCTTGCTTTCTTAGATTAGTTGTTTTTCTGGTAATCTAAATTATGTTTGATTTGACTATAAACAATATAAAAATCTAACCCAACTAAGCTTATGACTTATATAAAAGGAGAAAATTAAAAATTTAGTAATTTGGGACTAGTGTACAAATTGGGCATATTTATATGTTTTGAGTCTTCAAGATCAAGGTAGGTAATCATGAATCATTCTAGATATTGTCACAATTGAATAATTTAACTAGATATGTGAAAGTTAATCTTAGAGTGCTTTGTAAAAATTTATAAATCTTTATTATTTTATTGGATCAAATACACTTATCATATTAAATAACTATTGGAAATGATAATTCTAGGTACAGCTGTGGCTGGCAGGGATGTTCTAGTAATGATTTATTTTATAATTCTACCAGATCAGTGGGGTTCCAACTCTTCTCTTTTCATTTAAGAATAAAATAAAAATAAAATAAGAAATGAATTAATGGGTTCAAACTAGAAAAATATAATTTAAATAAAATCAAAATGCTCGCATAATGAAATAAGGTCAATGCACCACACATCACGATTAAGAGAAAATAATGGAAAGAGAAGAAAAGGAGGTATCTCTATTAGGACTATGGATTCCTAGTTGGTATCAGATCAATGCATAATCTTCCCTTGATTTAATGAGATTTAAGATTTTTCTAGAATGAAACCTAAAGCTTCATCAAGCCTTTGAAAATTTCATCACAGTAGGGGTTAAATGAATTACATGTTTGACACACTCATATCTAAAAAATTGGAAGGCAAGTATGTTGTGTGAATCATCTTAGGAGTCTCTTTCATATTTATGATTTAAGTGTTCTTATATGAAATACTTAATGATTTATTTAAGGATTACTAACTGATTTAACTATTTGAGGAATATTGGGGTCTTATTCCTAATTTAGTTAAAGGTCTAAAAAAATAAATCAGTAAATGATATTGTAATAATTATAGTAATAATTTTTATAATTTATTTGATTTTTATATCTTTCTAAAAATAGTAATGAAAGAGAAAAATGTAACTTAGCTTAAAATTAGACTAAGATGATTGAGATAAATTCTGAAATTGGCTATGCAAGACTAGGATAGTGTTGTGAACTAGGATCTAGCTTTCATTTGGTGAAAGAAAAAGAACACTAAAAATAGGACACTTCAAAGTTTGGTGTTATAGTCTAAGTCCTACTATTTTTGTCCAAGCTAGTCATAGAGATCTAAGTGTGATATTGCCTATGAAATTTTGGATCTTGAATGTTGATGGAGCTCCTTATAGAGTTGGTTTAATATCCAACCTTAGACCTTCATAGTGCTTGAATAAAAATTGAGAAATAGGGGGGGTTAGTGTGTGTAAGATACACTAAACATGTATCCACACCCCTTGTATGGGCATGCTACTTAAATAACAATATTGTAAAGAGGGATCAAGCCATATGTAGTTCTCCCACTTGATGTGCTTTGTGTAATAGTGTTATGTAGATGCAAAAATTCTAAACTAAGAGTGCTTAAGGTGGTTAGAGACTAGTGTGAGGTTTTGAATATACTGGTAGTTATATTGGATAGATGTATGTAGAGAATAGAGAATTATTGGTCATGGGTTAAATGTATTCACACTAGGTTGACACAATGAGGAAGAGGACACAAAAGGAAATGGTCATCTAGGCTTGAATGTGATTGGATATAAGCATTGAAAATGGACACCTAGGGTCCAACACTATATTACAACCCCAACACTCTTGTCTTATAGGTTCAGGACCTAGGGGGATGAAACTAACATAGGAAATATAGCCTAGTTGAGCTAGAATTAGGTCTCAAAATTCTATAGATGACTAAAAATAAGTAAAAAGGTGTCTACAAGTCTCATGAGAGACATGCAAGAGGGACCTATGGATTGGGTGTCACAATCCATAATCAAGCTACCAATTTAGACATTTTATATGACTACATTTACCACCCTTTATTTTAGTGATGCAGAAAAGCAAAACATTAGGATAAAGTAAATTAGAAATCATACTTGAACTTACCTACAAGGGTGAATCCCATGAAGTTGCATGATGTTAAGTATGCATAGAGAGAGAAAATTATGAAATGTAAATCTATAAGAGAAAATAAAGAGTAGATCAGTTCTTACTAGATACACTATATCTATAATAAGAACATACACAAGTTGGGTAAGAGAGAGAGGAAGAGAAAGGAATGAATACACCTCACTATGTGCATGAACCAATACAAAACCTATTGTGATGTTGAGTGATACTGGGTGTGTGTTATACCAAAGTAATATCATGAACAGAGTTGAGTGATTAATTTCCTTAGAGTGGCTCAAGAATGCAAATTCTTTCCCTTTGGATCCATCATCACCTACTAAATGAAGCTATGTAATCATGTGTGTGTTAATTGATATTTAGACTATGTGTCTAATCCCTCTTCGTAGGTAGCTCAAGAATACAAATGCTAGCTAGTCCTTTGGCTCCCTTGTTGTCCACTAAGTGAAGCTATGAATTGATACCAATATGAATATGTGTCATATGAGATGGCTCTTAAATACCATAAATTTTATATAATCTAACAATGTGGCATGGATATCTGAATGTGTACTAGAAATTAGGCCAATCTTGGCCACTCTACAAGGAGGTGATTATGTTTGTATGAAAGTCACTCTGAAACTAGAAATTAGGCTTATGTGGAAGCCACTCAGGAATGCATGTTCAAATTCCACATACACATATAATTGAAATCAAGATAGGTTAGCATAAGGGCCATAATTACATAGAAGATTATAAGCAAAGGACATTGGAAAATATCCTAAGGTAGACACAAGAATAGAATCAAAGGACATTGGTAAATGTCCAAAGGCACATACATGAGGCAAAATAGGAAATAATAAATGTAATCACATCTAGCTACATAAAGTAAGGAAGGAAATCATGTAATATGTTGGAATTAAAATCAAATCTAACTAACCAAATCAATAAGTGAAATTATGTAATACATGTAGTACAAGACTAGGTATATGCAAAGAAATACACAAGTGTTATATACTAGTGAATGTAGATAGAGTAATCTATATAAGCTAGTAGGTAATGTACATCAAAATGATAACTAGAGTGTGTGGTGTAAGAATAACATATCCTAGATGGTGTAGTCATGTAGAAGATGCCCTCAATGGTTAAATATATTGATGCATGTCTTGAATGTAAAAGTAAGATGCCCCTTTAATGGTAGAGTGAAGCAATCAAGGATCTGGAAGTCATTGTACACACTCAAAGAAGATCAAGTAAAGAATGGTAATGTAGATAAATTGACAAATAATAGCATAGAAAAACAAAATATAATTCTATCATGGTAGTAAAAAGTAAATCATGGGAAATGCATATAATTTAATTATTTTTGTGTTTTTGAAATATTTGAATGTTTTTGATATTTTTGAAATTTTGTATTGTTTTTGGTATTTTTGAAATTTTGTATTATTTTTGGTATTTTTGAAATAAGATATGTACAATCAATCATAATGAGACTATGTACAAGAAATTGAAAATAAGCTATGTACAAGTAAGGCTAAGAAGATAATATACTAACTGATGAGTCTCATGGGAGACTCCTTATCATGGTGTCTTGTATCAAGGAGAGGGATCATGTGTGATCATGAAGCATGATGGAGAGGCTAAGACCATAAATTTAAAGTTGTGTATGTTGTAAATTATCTAAAATCTTTGAAGTATAAACCAAATTTTGGGTCCCCTTATAAATATAAGAAGTGGATATAACTATGGGGCTCTTAGGGACCCATCTAGTGGTAAGAGAAGATCTCTGAAAATGTGCTCTATGAGTAAAGGCATGAGACCTCAATGATACTACCCTAGGTGTGAATATTATAGCTAAAAACTATTTAGAGTCTTGAAAATTTGATTACTCTAAAAGAGGCCTCCATGAAAGTGTATGAGCTCTCTATGCTAGTGAGGAAGGCCTCAACTATGTCTAAATTTAAATTGGAGGAATTACAATAACTAGTAGAGGAGATAAAACTAGTGGAGAAGATGAAATTTGTGGAGAAGATGAAACTAGTGACTAAAAAGTAGAAGATGGATCTCAAGTGGGGAGAGGTAACTCATACGAAACTCCACCAACTATAACAATTTGATTAGCATGAATGAATTCCATACATTTATGAGATGTAAAAGGTACTATTTGAAGTTTCTAAATCCATGGTTGGTTAAGCAACATATTGAATGATCTTACACTAAGAACTATAGTAAATGGTGTGGCCACATGTGTTGGACCAACTTGTAAAAGAAGTATAATCTCACCCAATGAACTATGTATGTGCCTACTGAATCTTTTGTTAACTATGTTTGTCAGGTAATATCTTGCTTCAAATATCCTAAATGTTGTAACAATTTCATAGTGCATATGTTCACACTAGATCTATTATCTATGAGAACACTATGAATAGGATGATTATGAATGTAAGATCTGATAAAAATTGCATCATAATTTGAATCATCGTCAACTATCTCCTCCTCTAAGAAGGAGATCAAATGTCTAGCCAAAACTCTAGAATTGTACACAACAATCATGTTACTCAAAGGATGTGACTCAATTGAAGGTGTTTGGTATGTAGATGGTGGAGGATGTACATGATATGCATAGTGAACCCCTGATGTATCCCTTATATTTTGTTTAAAATGTTGTGGGAAAGGATTTGAAAATATTTTCAAAGCTTTGTCTTGTGTTTACTTTTCCTAAGGAGGCTCGACTGGAATGCCAAGATCAATAACATTGACATCTATCAAGCCATATATCTTGTGTTTCGAACTGATGCATCTATTTTTTGAGTGGCTTGGTGCCCTATGAAAATCACAAAATTCATTATGATCATATCCTCATGGAAGAGGATTTGTTGGATCAACTTCCTAAATAGGATGGAGAGATATGATATTACATTCCAATAACTACTATAAGACTATGGTTGAAATTACTAGTAGATTGGAAAAAGTTCACCGAGGAGGTGAAAATAAAACCACTCAATAAGGGGGATTTGAAGATGCATTAACTATTGGTTAATTTTGAATCTTGATATCAATGACCTTTACTTTATATGGGACTTTGTTATTACTCTTGATTTTTGTTTCTGTTATACTTGTGTACTTGAATTTGTCAATTGAAATTAGTTTGACTTCCCTTTCCTTTAGTGTATGACATAACTTAGTGAAGGAAGATAAATTTTTTAACATTATTGATTCATGTAAGGTTAGTAAAAGAATCTATTTGAATATATATTTTAACTCTTGATCAACATTGGGGCTATTCATCTTAACCAAGATAGTCTTGTAATTAAAAACATAATTTTTGAGATACTCATTTGAATTTTGTTTATGTTGTGTAACTTGGGCATAGGAAACCTTATCACCATTATTAATGCTAAAATTAGCTAGGAACATGTCATCTAAAGGATTAAATGCATTTATTGATTGATTTGGTAGACTATAGAACCATTGTAAAGCATAATCCTTTAGACTTCATGGAAATAGCTTGGTTAGTAGCTAGTCATTTAGCACATAGTCCAATAATTATATGTGAAAAGCTCTCAAGTGTGTCTCTAAATCACCCTTGCCATAATATAGAGTGAGCTTTGGTTGAACAAAACCTAGTGGCAAGGATGTAGAAGTAATATGTCATGCTAATGGTGTATGCAATAGAGCAAAAGAATTCAAGCCCTGTGTTGGTCTAGAATCACCTTGCTCAAGATGTAGCACCTTGGATTGAAGAGATTTTATCTCTTGCATAAGGGATGCCACATCAAGAGACAAAGATATACTAGCCATAACTGTTGGTGCTTCATAAGAAGGTTACGCTGCTATAGGGGGTTATTGAGACATAATTGTCCCCATAGTGTCATTTACAACTAGTTACTCTATGGTTTGAGAGGATTGACCATTATTTGCTTTTTTTTTCTCTTCTTGTAGTATTTTAAACATATCATCTTGTATGTCAAGGTGTTTAGTTAAGATTTCTTGAAGTTCCCTTTTATTAGTTTCATCAAAACTAATGTATTGGGCCATTGTTAAAGTAGGAAAACAAATTGAAAATTGATTGAATTTTTTGTAATATTTTTTAATAAGCAGAGTGCTATGGAAGGAACATACTGAATATAGGAAATGTAATGTCTTAAAAATAGAAAACTATAAAATGCATAAAAAGGATACGAAACCCACAAACATGTAAAGTGATATCTTATCTGTAATGGGACCTATTATATGCAACTAGGGTTTTAAAAAATGATATTTTTAAAAAATTACCATGGAATTTTAAAAAAATTGTGAATTTTTTATTTAAATATACAAGTAAAAAATCAAACAAAAAATTGGCAAAATTTTTCATTTAAAGGGACCTAGTATATGCAACTAGGGTTTGGAAGAAATTTAAAAAAAAAAAATTACTATGAAATTTTAAAAATTAAAGTGAATTTATGATTTAAATAAGTAGGTAAAAAATTAAAAAAAAATTGCAAAAAATAACAAGGAATTTACCCTAAGGTTTCTTGAGTTTTTATGCACAAATGAAGTAAGTCGAGTTAATTAAGTGATTTAACTATTTTGGGAATATTGGAGTCTTATTCCTAATTTAGTTAAGGGTCTAGAAAAATAAATTATTAAATAATATTACAATTACTACAATACTAATTTTTATAATTTATTTGATTTTCATAGCTTTCTAAAAATAGTAATGAAGAGAAATGTAACTCATATTAAAACTAGAATAAGATGGCTAATATAAAGGTTAAAACTAGTTGTGTAGCATTGGGATTGTGTCGTGAACTAGTATCTTGCTTTCATTTAATGAAAGGACATGAGTGTTAAAAATAGGATACTTCAGGGTCTGGTGTTATAGTCTAGGTCCTATCGTTGTTATCCAAACTAGTCACAAAGATCTAAGTTTTATGGGTTTTGTCTAATATCTTTGTATGAGCCTACCTATGAAATTTTGGATTTTGAATGTTGATGTAGCTCCTTGTAGATTTGATTTAATATTAAACCCTAGATTTTTAGAGTTCTTAAATAAAAATTGAGAAAGAGGGGGGATTAGTGTGTGTGAGATGCACTGAACATGTATCCATACCCCTTATGTGGGCTCTCTACCTACATACCAATACTCCAATGATGGATCAAGCCATATATAGTTTTCCCACTTGATGTGATTTATGTAATAATGTTATACTGATGTAAAATTGCCAAATTGAGAGTGTTTAAGGTGGCTAGGGACTGGTGTGAGGTTTTGAATATGCTGGTAGCTATATTAGATAGATGTATGTAGAGAATAGGGAAATTTTTCCTAGTGGTCTTGATTTTATTCTTTCTTGTTTTTGTAATATTTGCCATTCCCTTCTAACTAAACTTTGAATGGACTTTTATAAAGATCTATTGGTCATGGGTTAAATGTATTCACACTAGGTTAAGATAATGAGGAAGATGGACTAAAAGGAAATGGTTATCTAGGCTCAAAATTTGATTATACAAGAGTGTTATAAATGGGACACCCTAGGGTCCAATGCTATATTCCAACCCCAATGGTTTTATTCTATAGGCTCAAGACCTGGGCAGATGGAACTAACATGGGAAATGTAGTCTAGTTGAGCTAGAATTAGGTCTAAAAAGTATATGGATGATTGAGAATAATAAAAAATGTCTCTAGAAGGGTTAGGAGAGCCATGCAAGATGTACTTATGAATTGGGTGTCACAAACCACATTCAAACTACCAATTTGGACATTTTATATGACTACACTAACAAAAGTTTTAGGATCTTGAATACTTAGGAATATTCCCCCTATGAGTCACCATTTGTTTTACCCAACACACCCCATTTATATAAATAAGGACCCTTGTTAAAAATTCTACAATTTTTTGTCATAAATTAGACATTCAACTTGATCAAGAACTAGTATTGAATATCTTGTGTTAATCTAGTTTACAATTATCCTATTAGCAAATAATCTTCATTTGAATTTGATCTTATTTTATAACATTAGATATATGTGTTTTAGGTTATAGGATCAATGGAGTCCATCTGGAATAGAAAATATCTGATCTTCATGAATTAATGTTAATTTGACTCTTTATTTTTAATCTTTGGTCTCTTATTTGATTAATTAGATCTATGTTTAAATCATGTCAAAACCTTAGTCTAATGTTTATCCTAAAACCTTATTGAAATATATTCAAAATTTATATGGGGTCAAAACATATAGGTAAAAATTAATTGTATTAGCCTAAAGCCTTATTTTAAAAGTCTTAAATGTATTTATTAATACAACATAAAACTTTAGGCTAAAAAAATATATAGCATAAGCCCTTGTTTTACATATTTTATTGTTCATAGGAATGTGTTAAATGATAGGCTAATACTTGTCACAATCTTGGAGCTTAAGTCAAAGATTAAAATATATGTGGGCTCTCACCTAGGTCAAAAGGTCAAATGTTATTAATATTAGAATGATATTGACACTTATTACCATCTTGGAGGTAGCTCATAGATCTAACGACGTAGGTCCTTCCCCAAGTTACATACAATTAAGACCTTAGTATAAATTTTTATGCTAAGTCATTTATTTTTTGCTTGTAATAATGGATTAATAGAGAGATTTCAAGTAGTGAGATATAAAAGCTTAAAATTCAAATCAAGGACCCATGTGATCAAATTCAAAGTCAAAAATTATAAATCAAGATCTGATGGTGTGTGTTTATTTGTGCACCAAAGATCTAATAGTACAGATCTAAGTTCATAAGTCAATATACTTTTAGATCAACACAAGAGTGCCATATGAAAACATCCCAAGAGCCCAAATAATAGATCAATGGTCTGTAATATTTTCCTAGAGTCAATAAGTCAGTAGGCTAAGATCCCTGTGGAGTTGTCAAGTGGTACACCTGAGCATGAACACTTTACTATATTTTAAAAAACTTATCTCAAAGAATTTATCCTAAGGTTTTTATTAGCATGAATAGAAACCATACACTATAACTATGTCCTAATTTATTTTTTTAGGGAGCTTTATTAATGTCTATTTTATGTTTGTAGGAGCAAACCCAGAAGTGACAAATGTCAAGCTCATGGGTAAACTAAGAGTCAAAAATTCAAGCACCTAGAGTTATCGTACACATTAACTTGTGCACCAAATATCTAATGATATGAGATTAAAATCAAATAAACAAAGTAATTTTGAAAGTGAACATAGTGGTGACAAGTGTTACCATCATGGGAACACTTAAATAGAGATCTAGTGGTGCAAAAATCAAAACCTAGTATATTGAAGATATATGAATTATATTTATCCATGCAAGTGGGATAAATTATGTGAGATCAATGGAGACTTTTAGAAGGTCCTCTAATAAGTGATAATACACCACATGGCATAAGGGCATTTAAGATATGACTTTAAGGTGCACATAGAGTCCTAAGGAGGTACCAAGTGAAACATAGACATCCAATCATGTAGAGGTAAGATCGATGAAGTGAAATTGATTCATGCAATTGAGATCGATGGTGCAAACTAAGACATAATTTTTAAATATCCTAAAACCAATAAAAATATGCCACATGGCATGATATCTTAAGCTTAGAGATGAAGATTAACTTTGATCTAGTTTCAATATTACACAAGGAAGTGACATGTGTCTTAAAAATATAAACGGTCATATTTTGAGTATCAAATGGACATCATGACATGGTATTTCAAAACAAACTAAAAATGTGGATCTTTTGGAACTTGAGTTGTACTAGGTTGTTTAGATGCATAGTAATGAGAAGTTAGTAATCATTAAATAGGGTTATTATAGTTATGTATATTTGTAAAGGGTCACTTGTCCTTGACACGTGTTTGAGATCCATTTGAAATGACTAACTTAAAGTATTTGATAGGTTATTCTCACAACTTATAAAATGATTTATTGTAATTTAATGCATATATTTGTATTTTTCATGCAGTTCAAGATATAATTGTAAAATTTACCCTTATTTGTACACATGCATAGTTGCATGGCTTATGTAAAGTCTAACTTAAACTGATATTCTTAAGTAAACTCTTATACAGTTTTGATTGTAGTTAGAAGTTAAGTTCTTAATATCACATGTAATAAATTTGCATGGACTTGGAGGATGATACAACCCATTCTCCAAGCCTATTTAAATAGCTATAATCCATAGGTTAAAGGAGTAAAAAATAATTCAATATACATGAATAGAATTAATTTTGATTATCAGTGAATGTATTTGTGTATCCTCTCTCCATTTTTTGTGTAATTAGGCTTATCTTATTTTGGTTGTATGATTCAATAATTCTTAGTGTGCAACAACTGTAATGAATTCTTTCTTGTCTTGATTGATATTATAGAATTAGATGTGTAATATTTATTGAAGTATTATTAAATTACATTTATTATTATAAATTAAGTTGATTGATTTGTGTTCTTAAGTGTGTAGACATGATTTATTTTGATATAATTTTCTATGTGTGTGTAAAATCTACCTCAGATACCTCATTATCCCGAGCCATAATATCCTGATTAAGGGTGTGAAAAAGCTACTATAAAAGTTTAAAACTTTAATTAAGGATTGTTAGTTTCCTATATCAGTATCCCCTTAGAATTCTAAATTATTTCTGACTGTTAGTGTGCAATAGATGCTTGCAATAGGCATAGGTTTTGAAAGCACTTATCTATTTATAAAATGGCTATAAAGGTGATTCTTGAAAATATAGAACCTTCTTTTTTGTCTTACCCTCCCCTATTATTTTGAGTTTGTTTTGAGATATACCCACTTTATATTATAAAATATCCATCCATCCAATTCACATGGAGACTCACTACTTTTTAAGAGACACAACTCAATCCAAAAACCTTGTCAACAACTTGCATGCCCTATTGGCTATTCCATCAATAGGTTATTCAAAATACATACCTAAAACTCATTCCCTAGAGTGGATTTTACCTTTATTAAGATCCTAAAAAATTAGAGGCTAGCTTATTAACTATGGTGTGTGTAAAAATTTGATCAACAATTCCATTGTGTTAGGGTATCAAAATATCAAGATTTCTAAGATTGGGTTTGCTTAGGGTTTTAATGAGGTTTTAGGTATCATGTACTCTTGTTAATGATTCATAGGGTGAAGAACCCTAAATAAAAAAAGATGTCATATATTTTAGTTGCACTTAACCCTATAACTCCTTTAACAATCTCAAGATCCCATGCAAAGAGTGGTCTAAGATGTGGATGTAGAGAAGTGGGCTTATCTCCTTTTGTAGGTAGTTTGAATAGGATAACCTTCTTAAAATTTATTCATAAAGGTGGACCCCTAATTAACACTCAATAGTTCATGAATATTAATTAAATATGGGCCCTTAAATCCTCATAATATCATTTTTCTTAATTTTCCTTATGGTGGGAGATATAAGCATTTAAATAGGGACCTTGAATGGATTTCTAGGACTGTGAGCTTGAATTAGTCATCTAAGAAAAAAATGGACTATTTATGAATTTAATTGATTGGAAACACATTTTTTATGACATGTAACATTATTTTATACCTTATCATGGTGTTCATTTTCTTATAGGTGTCTAAAAGTGCCTCCATGTGATGGTGAAGCTTCTAGGTCTCAAGACTAGTTTTAGGCCAGATAGGCCTAAATTCAAATTCAAGAATATAAATGGTATATTTATTATTAAGATAATCAAAATTAACATGAAACAATATTTATCACCTATTTTCACCTTTAAAACTATCTCTTCCCACTCAACCTTCAATACTGTTTTCCCTTTTCCATGGTTACCTGTAGGTTCCTTTACCAATCTGTGTGTTTGGGTGAAGGTAGAGTTATGAAAGTTATTTATCTATTTAGTATAATGATTATAGAGGATTATAAATCCATTTATTCTCATATAATCACCCATAATCCATATATCTCTTTAGTGTAATGATTATAGTCACCTTAGGGTTTAGGCACAATCAAGAGTGTGAAACCTTGAAGTATGGGTCATAGTGATTTATACCTCACTTGGGATTATTATTACTATTTAAAACCTATTATAAATCTCCACTTATAATTTTACATCCTAAAATCACCTCTAAAACAAACATCTTTAACTTGATATAGGACTATGTATATAGATTAGTCTTACTAGGCCTAGTTTGAGTCTCCCTCTCTGTTTCTGAGATTACTTCCACTTGAGGTTATTAACACATATCCTACCATGTTTTAGGTTTTATAATTATAATATGACCTAAATCATAATATTTTAATGATTTATTTAATTAAATATACCTATTCATGTCTAATTATGCCTAACAAGCTTGCTTGAATTAGTACTTCATAGCCTATAGGTGGCACTTGAGCATTTGACTACATGCATGGATGCGGATGTATAGTCTCCTTATTTATATTAATATTATCACCACATAATTAAAATTATATGTAAATTTCAATTTTAATCCAAACATCATTCATTTACCTTTGCTTCTTGTTTAGGTCTGAGAATGCATCACCTTTTTAGTAGGATTGTAGGTGATTTTTCCTTTATCTAACCCTCGATCTTCTATTTTTTCTTGTTCTTCAGCCTATCACTATGAATAACACTTTATGTTAGTTGTAGGTGATGTTTTCAACATGAAGGTTAGGTCATGTTTTTATTTTGAGTTTTAAGGACAAATAATTTGGATTTCAATGGTTTATATTTATTTTATTACATCATTTTAATCTTTACTTATGTTGAATATATTCAATTATTTCTCTACCTACTTCTTAGGATTTTTCATGCTCAATTAGGCCTATTTGTCTTCAATCTTGTGTTGATTGCATTGTAATTTTTACTTTAGATAGAGTGCTCATTGATGTTTGTCCTCATCCTCAGTGTGAAATTTATCTCTTTAATTAATAGATACCTCCTCTAATTCTATACAATAGAGAGCTATCAACATGTATAAATAGTATCATATGCATTCATTGCCTATATTGATTATCACAAGGGTTTGAGAGATGAGTGTCTAGGAGATTAGGGTAATTATATCCATTTTAAAACTCCTAATGAACTTCCTCACATTATCCTATAAATTGTGTAGGTATTCATATATCCATGAGTGGCTCACACAATGTTACTAAAGACTCCTATGTAATAAGCCAAATGACTGGCTACAGGTGTTTTATAAGCTTCTCAATAAGATGAATGGCCTAAATAGATCCATATTTCATGACCTTATATTTTTTTTTGATTAAAAGTAGAATATAAGTTAATTCATATAGTTTATTCTTTGGTGAAGGGTGGATGGGTGGATAAATATGAACGTGGAGTGACATGGGGGGTGTCAAAGCATGAAACTATGGTGAAACATAGTAAAAAGATAGTGAAAACAATGTGAAATGATAGACATAATAAAGAGACATGAAATGAAGCATGATACTCATCCCAATACAATCAACATGAAACTTTAAGAACCTAATACATATGGTAATGAAAACATGGTGTTTTGGAGGTAGAGAAAGGACATATATAGTCAAAATAGGAAACCTAGGAATCTTTAAGGAACCATAGTCTTTGCTAAAAACTTTAATCCTTGCTAAACTAATTGTGTGAATATTTTGAGGAAATATTAATGGTTTTTAGGCCTAATGATTCTACCATGGGATTGAGATATCTATTTAAAGGAGTGTGATTATGGTCTATCATGTCTCTAACACTTTGTTTCATGTTCTTATACTACATTTGAAGGCTCTACAGATGTCATTAACCAACACATATTCATACAAGATAATAAACTCTAGATGCATATTAATTCATTTTATGAAGACACTTAGATATCAGAAGAGGCCATTATGTACATCATCCTTGAGTGAATAGGTATGAAGAATCTTGGAACAGTCTTCTAGTCCTTTAACACTATCAATTTCTTCTGATGACATCCTTCTTGTAGACTATAGACTATGCTATCTTTGATGTCTTTTGGTCTCATGAGACCACATGTGTGATTAAAAAACCTAAAATTCCATGAGATGATCTTTTAGGACCTGATAAAATAAGATTACTCATTAGTTTTGCTAATCAAGGTAAAAAACCATCAAAATTGTCCTACTCTACTTGGCCTATACAGATGAGAATAATGACTAGATCACTCAAATTATTAGTATTTGTTCATAGAGATGAGAGGAATAAACCTAAAACTAATGACCATTATTATAAGGTCAAGGGACCCCCTCTCTCTACCCAAGAGACTAGCTCATGATCTTCTCTCTCATCTAGTACTATGTATACACATAAAGAGCTATCTAGGTCTACAAAGGATATAGGTGAAGTGATATAGATGGTTTTGGGTTTATTTGACACCCTTTCACAATTAAAATATTTTTAATTACCTTCCATTACTTCTTCATTATTTTATCCTCCACTATATGTTATATTTTTTATATTTCTATACAAATGTAGGAAATACACAAAACTCTCTATCTTTCCATCATTTTCTCCATGTTTCAAGATGGGAACCACCATTTTAGGGCAAAACTATGATTATAACGAGTTATCATACATTTTCAAACATGAAATATGTAGGGGTAATTGGAAGAGTCTCAATTTGTCATGTGGGGTCCAGTTGACTAGTGAACGGGTGTGAGTGGATCTAAAAATGGGTTTTTAGTGACATGAAATGCATAAGGTTGGAAATGTGGCATGAATAAAACATTTAAAAGACTCAATTTTAATTAAATTCATCAAAATAATTACCCTTTCCAAGGTTTTACATGGTAAAATAGGCTTATATGAAGTGGCTTGAGGGGAGTTTGATGGTTTAGAAGGGGTGGTAAAGGTGCTAAGTGGCTTAGATGAGTATGTCATGGGAAAAGGACTTGAATACATTATTCATCTTCATTTTATGGACCCAAAAAATGTTCAAACATATTTACTAGACTTCCAAGACACCTCAAACTCCTCAAATAGGGATAAAAGCACTCATTTGGATTTTCAAGACCTTTTGACAATCATCTTTCTCATTCCAAGATCATTATGACACCTAACACATTACCAAAAATACTTAAAGATAATCATAACACAAAGGATTAAGAATGGAACTATGACACATCATGACCATTCCCATCATGGCTCAAAGACTCAAAATAGGACCAACAAGGGCATGATCCTACAATATATCATTATGAATAGGCTATAATGGTTGTCACTCAAACATTTTTGACATTAGGGGTTGACATTTGGCCAATGAGGCCAAAATGTCAATAGATCCAACCCATGTGATTACTATATTATTATTTATACCTGCCATAGATGTTTTTTATATGTTATTGGGATGAATATGGATACATATACTTCAATTAGTACCTTACATAGTACATGGGTATGTTAAATACATTTATGCCAATTAGGTAGTTATAGTTTCCAAAATTTTATATGAACATCCTCTTAAAGAAGATAAATTCATACCCAATAAATTAGTTATCAAACCTCACATGGCAAATCCTCCACAAAAATGTAAGAAACATGCAATCCCATTTATGAGGAAGCCAATACTTGAGAGACCATTGCATCCAATATCCATATTGGGTTCCAAATAATCCTCATATACTACACACCATATTCATATATCTAGAACACCTACACATGTTATTATTACTATTTTTCCAAAAAAAACACAAAACACTCAATTATAGGTTCTATAAACCCCTGCTCCTACTATTTATACTTTATAACCACAAAGTCATATTTCACATATGTGGAGCATCATAAATACTATAGTGATAAATAATACACCTATCATGTTCCTCATTAACATCACTAATTTCTTACACCAAGTTCATAGTGGGTATATATATGTGATCATCATTTATATGTTATCATAGGACAATCTTTTCCTTTCACATATTCTATAAATACCAAAAAAAAAATCAAAAATCCAAAAATATATTTAATATTTACATATCCTATTAGGTCCTTGCCATATATGTTTTTGTTTCCATGTTAGTAGATGTAATATCAATATTTATTATATAGACATGTGTTTTAAACATCTCTTGAGTGTTATTTAGGCATACATAGATACATGAACTATGCAATTTTGGATGTTGGGATTTCCCTTTACTCATATCATTAAGACATTGGCACTATCCACCGTTATGATCATGATGCATCTAGACTATATAATTATATGGTGATTTTACATTATAATGTTTGAGCTCATATATATAATTACACATGTCTTTGTCTATGATTATATATTTTACAGTGTACTTGATTTGATATATACTTAACTTTTTTGCTAACACATATATCCAAGGAATAATATGATATGCTTATGATGATTGATTATGCTTTAATTTATGCACTTCATTGAGTGTATCACCTTGTTATTTCCTTATTTTTTTGATAATTTTAATATGATCCATTATTTTCATCCTCCATACCTTTATTTTCTTCTATGACACTTGAATATGTCATTGCTTATTGTATGTTAAAATTTTAAAGTGTCATTTCTTAATTTATGGACATATGACTAAGTCACGCCCCTTCAATTGTGTGGAATTTTAACATGCACCTTGTTTGTGGTCTCTTTGTACCATTGTAATTTGAATTTATTTTGACTGTTCTTGTGTGTATGCTTGATTTCTTTTTGATATTGTAAACTTATTATCTGGACATTGCCATGATCTAAATAATGCATCTTAAGACTTAATGTGACCACATTCTTTGTGCTTCAATGATATATCTACCTATACATGTTCCCTTTATATGATACTTGGTACATTAATAGTTTAAATGATAATATTATCCTTTTGAGTTCATGTAACTACAAGTTTTTACTTATCCTCACCTCAAAGGGGGGCATATCAGTGGAGGCATGCCATGGAGGCATGAATTCGACATAACTCCAAAAAAAATAATTATAATGGGAGAATGTTTGGAAAAATTTTCTCCACACTTATTAAATATTTAAAATACCTATATTATAGTGGGGGAATGTTTTAGAAACATGTCCTCCACATTAGCACTTACACTATTTCTCATATTGTAGTGGGGGCATGTTATAGAAACATGTCCTCCATATTGTAACTTATATTAGTTTTTAAATTTATCCATATATATATACATATATATATATATATACATATATATATATATATACATATATATATATACATATATATATATATACATATATATATATATACATATATATATATATATACATATATATATATATATACATATATATATATATACATATATATATATACATATATATATATATACATATATATATATATACATATATATATATATATACATATATATATATATATATACATACATATATATATATACATACATATATATATATATATATACATATATATATATATATATATATATATATATATATATATATATATATATATATATATATATATAGTGGGGGCATGTTTTGGAAACAAGTTATCCATACTTACACATTTTCAAATTGGCCAAATTGCATAATTATATGATTTAGATACACATTTGTGGAAGAATTATATACATTAATACCATTTTTATACACAATTTAAGCATGATACATATAAGGTTCATATGTTATGAAATGTGTGCCTAATATTTGTAAATCAAATTAGTTTTAGATTTTATAAACTTATAGGGACTGCCATCACCCACTAGGTTAGACTGTCATCACCTACCAGGTTAGACTATTACTGACTATACTAAGCCAATCTACTATAATAGCTAGTTTAATTTTTGGTAAGGTTAAGGTGATTAAATCACTCAATCTTGCCAATTTTATAGGTTATAATTGATTTCACCATCTAACCTAATCACTTTATAGTTTTATAGTGTGAGTTGACTTGGTTCACTCACACTCACCATGTTATAAGTATGATTGGGTTGCGCAGTTGAACTAATCTCAACTACTGGGTGGAAATTCATATTTTATCCAAATTTGGGGAAATTTTCCCTCCAATATATCTCTATATCTTTATATATATGAAATTTATAGATTTATATTTCTCCCAATCTTATTTTTAGTGGTTTATAATGATACATATTTCAAATCAAATTGATAAAAGACAAAATAATTACACTGATTCATAGGTGTATTCCTAAAACTTACCCTTTTTTAATTTAAATAATTTAAATTTTATATTATATGCACTGATTATATTATGTAACATGATCTTGGTTATAAGTTAGTCACCAATAAATCACTCAAGTTACAATCAAATAAAGACAAGGTGTGTTATACACACCCAGTTATAGGTTTATTCTCCTTTAAACTAATAATTTCATTAATATATTAAGGTGGGAGATTTATACACTATTTTTGAATCATTTATCACCTTATTACTATACACTTGATAAAGACATATCATCAATGTACCTTCAGCTTTTAGGCCTTTCCCACTTCCAAAACTATCATATACACTATCTCTTCGTACCTAATTTCTTATCTCTTAGTCTAACCTATGTTATTTTGATGACACATGCCTACCACATTTACAATAATGTTATTAATTTTTTAATTTTACATCTCTTCATGTTTTGGATCTGCACCTATTTTCCAACTATCTAGACACTTATGGCCTAGTTTGATGCTTTTATTGATGAAAGCATCCTACCCTAACAGAAGTATTTAGTTCCCTAAAGTCATCTAATTTTCAAATGAATTGTATTATTATGGTCAAACTAATTTATTTAATTCAGTATTTTATATAAGGGTATCGGTATAAATATAATATCAATCCTCATTCATTCCCCACCTAGAAAATATCTAGTGAGACCAAGAAAACTTACCAAAATCATTATATCCAACACTCAAGTGATCAAAGCTTATTTATTTTCTCCTATTTATATATCATTCATAGTGATAACAAATATATAGGTCTGAAATACTTAAGGAACAACCAAAGAGTTATGTTTTCCAAGTTACAAACTAGGTCACTATTGTACTTTCTTATAACACATTACATGATTCATAGACAAACCAACACATAAAGGATAACTACATAAGTCTAAGGACATATTCAAAGTATTGGTTATGTCAATAACACTAATTAAAAAAGGGTTATTTGGTTTAACTCAACATCATGTTCCCACTAACCCATTTTTCCCATAACTAATATCAAGATGAAGAATTAAGGTGTTACTATTTGACAATGAGCGATAGTCCATGACCCAAATTTGAATGCACCAAAGTGAATATGACACATAACCTATAATCATCCAAGTGGTCAAATCTAGTTTAAATAGGTATTATTTGTTTAAAACTTTCATCTAAATTAGATATTAACATCAACATAAGCATCCCAGGTCAATGCAAGTGTTGGAAGTTATAGAGGCACAATTTCTAGAATCAAGTAATTATTTTAGAATCTAGATCCACTCCTCGTTATGCCTATTCTAGATCTAGATATATATTATAACCATAAATAAATAAGTATATTGTTTTCATTTTTATTTCAATATCTATCAGAGGTATACTTTATATCCTTAACATCTTAGAATAATAAATATAATATATGTTTTATATGAGTTTTTATAAATAATTCGTATCCTTTAGAGTTAGTCTACCATCATTATGCCCTACATTATCTCTTCCCATTTTAAACCTATATTATTCACATATATATTTTGGGGTTAAATAATAGGTTAAATAATAATAAAAATTATTACAATATAAGAGAAGTGATTCAACATGAATTATAGCCATCGTCATGAACTTTTCATTATTTAAGCATTGAGATAGATTCAATATTTTTTTAGAGAGATGATAAGAGGCCAAAGGCTTTAGGGAGTTCCATAAATATAGATAATTCTAAAATCTCAAAATATTTAAGTGAAGTCCACTTTCCCATGTTAGCTAGTAACTTCTCCAAAAGTGTACACCTGGAAAAAACCATATAATACATTGAGAATGATAACTCAAATCCTTATGAAAGGGAGGTTAGGTTTGTGTAAGATCTACTTTACAAATAATCCAATCTAAAAAATTGTCCCTATCCTTGAGGCAAATCCACCCATCAATAATTATATAGATCAACCTCTCAAAATTAGTGATGTAACCAAAACTTTCTGGCATTTGGCTAAAATTACCCATATTTAGAGTTAAGGGAGATGTAGGAAAATTGAGTCCTTATGGAAGTATGAACATAATAACCTATTAGAATTAATATCTTGTAAAGATATTAGATTTTAAATTAATAGCCTTGAAATATCTTCATAAGTGACATATTCATCTCTAAAATTATGTCCATATTATATATCATGACATATATAATTTAGATTCCGAGCAATTTGTATATGTAGAACATGAATAATAATATATTCAACTAAAATGAAAAGAATGATATTGAATATTATATAGCCACATAGATAACCAAACAACCTCCTAAAATATAGTAAGGAGGAATAAAAAATAAACCTAGAAAAGATTTCATGGTTGAAATAAAATAAAATAAAATAACAAAATAAAAATATTTTTATATGGTGAATTAATTACCAGTTAGAATAGTCTAACAATATCCCCCTTAATTCAGCATATATTGAAGTGAAAAAGAGATATTTTCTCTAAATGCCTCAAGTTTCTCACATGCAAGTGACTTTGTGAAGACATCTGCATGTTGTTCTTTTATTGGGTAGTATTAGAGTTGGATATTGTGTTGTTGTACATGTTCACATATGAAATGGAATTATACCTCAATGTGATTTGTGTGTTCCTCAGATAAAGTATTTGAAGTCCCATAAGCTTTGGTGAGCACTAGATTAGATTTACTAACATCACTTGTGATCTCACACCTCTAGAGGTTTGTAACATCTTCCTAAGGAGACCATATTTTATGATCAAGAAGCTACATATCAAGCCAAACACAACATTGGATTATTCTTGTGTAAGACCACTTCTACAGTTTATTTGAGTCAATGCCCATAACTAAAGTTACCTTGGTCTCTACCAAACAATGTCATAAACTTGTCTCACATTCACATGCACAAAATTTCATATTGCTCATGGTTCTCCCTCACACACCTACACCGAAGACAAAGTGCACTTTGATGGCACACCAATTATGTAACATCACAACAAAAATAAATTGACAAGTTACTAGAGTAGTGTAGTAAATCCTTCATAGACACTGGGACCAAGTGAAAAAAAAAAGAATGACCTATTTGAATTCCAAATATGAATTAATTTCAAACATTAGGTTTGAATTTACATGATGTGATTCATTAATTTGTATCATGTTTCATGTTTTATTGAAAGTGATTATAGTGCCAAATTCGGTAGTCTCTATTTAAACTTAATTTATAAATAATATGTTAGGAGATGATCATAGCCGATGTTATGTTAATATTGGTCTCAAGTGTACCCCAATAAAGAGATATCAAGTAAAGGATTTAATTTCTCAATATAGGGATGTCATCTCCTAGACATATGAATATCTAAAATTTTATGACCCTCAACTATTTCTCTAGTTATACAATCAAATGTTGAGGATAATAGCCTAATCTCCTAATGTACCTCTTCTTGTCTTGTCTCAAGAGAAATCATATTAGAGTTAAGCTGATCTTGATTTTGTAATACAATTTTCTCATTGGCTTCTAAATTTTCTATCTTTATATCAGTAGACTATTGTCGTAGTCTAATACCATTAGATTCACTATCAATTTTCTTAATAGGTTGACTATGCTGAGAAGAAGTATTATCATTTAGAATATTGATTGCTCTAGTAAGCTCTCCCTTTTGATACAAATCAATACTTGTCAACATTTTAGATACCTGGTCAAGAGTCTGTTGGATATCTGAAACCTTATTGTTTAGACATTTGGTTGCCAAATTATTCTAATTTAATAACTTAACTTTAGTGGATTGGTCAAGACTATTCTTTATATATATATATATATGTATATGTATATGTATGTGTATATATATATATATATATATATATATATATATATATATATATAAGACCCTTGATTCTATCATAAGGAATAAACAAATATCAAGGGTCTATATATAGATGAAGACTTTATAGGAGGTGACTAAAGAGAGATAAGGTCAAGATTTTAGGGCCACTATTGAACATGTATACACATACATGCATTTTTTTATTTTATCTTTGATATGTTTGAGTCAATTATTTTATACAAAGGTGAATTATACTGAGACATTATTATATAAAATTGACACTATTATGATATACATATAGAGACATTATGGTTTATTCTCAGTGACTCATCATTCATGTGTTATGGGCTTAATTTTCATGTAAAACACCCTCATTGTCACAGTAAAGGATGGTAGATGTCTTATGTGGTACTCCCAATCCTTCTAGTATGTGATGTAACCATATCACTTCACAGATATATCTTCTTACAACATGATATTCTAATTTAGTGTAAGCTGAATAAATAAAGTTTTATTTCTTTCTCCCCTAGGATATAATACCAAATCCCAAAAAGAACACATATTTAGAAGTGTATTTTCTATTATCAATATTTTTTGCATGATCTGAGTTTGAATATCCTATCAAGAATAAATTATCATTCTTATTATACTCTAGGATAAAATCCATTTTTCCTTTGATATATCTTGGTATTCACTTTGTTTCTTTCTAGTGAGACATCATCGACACCTGAATGAAACATGAAAGATAGCTAACTACATAGCTGATGTCTAGCCTAATATATTTAAGTAAATAAAACTCCCAATCAACTATCCTTAGAGATTTGTATTCACTTATGGTAGTGCATCAAAATGAGTCAATTGAATACTTATACCAATAGGTAAAGAATTTATATTAAAATCTATCATTCTAAATTTATCGATCATTATCTTGGGATATTTCATTTGGGACATAAATATGTGGTGTTGATTTTTTACATACTTCTAATCCAATACAGTAGAGTATAATCTCATGATATATCATGTCAAATGATTGGTTAAGGTATTTCTTAGTTGAATAAATCATCTTCACTAAATTTTTTGTGATGACTAGATCATCGACATATACTATAACAATTATAATTTCTTCTCTTTATTATTTAAGGTAGATATTTGGATCATAGGGAATACTTTATAATCCATGTTGAATTAGATGTTCATCAATTTTTATGTACTAGGATCAGGGATATTACTTGAGACCTACAAAGATTTTATGAGTTTACATACTTTTACTTCATTGCTAGGTGTGAGAAAACCTTTGGTTGTGTCATGTAAACTTTTTATTATAGATATCCATTGAGAAAAGTACTTTTTACATCTATTTGGTGGATCCTACATCTAATTTTAAATCCAGAGTAAATATCATTTTAATAGTCTTGATATTGGTCATATGAGTGAATGTATCATAACAATCTATGGCTTCTTTTTGTTCATATCCCTTTTCTATGAGTCGAGCCTTATGCTTATCAATACTACTATTGACTTTGCATTTTGTTTTTAAGACCCATTTACATCCAAATGACTTCTTCCATGGTGGAAGATAATTAGGTTACCATGTTTTATGTTTCATAAATGATTGAAATTCTACATCCATGGCATCTTTATAAGGTTTAGACTCTAGGGCTTCCTCAACTATAGAGGTCTCTTCTAATTATACAACTAAACTCATTAGGGCTAAATTAACCTCATCTCGAGTCATGATATGATTCCTTGGTCCATTACTCAATGTGTCTAGAAATTTTCCCAATTTAGCATTGCTTAATGTACTTATATACCATTTAGGAATACATTTAGTGGTACCTATGGGTGGTAGAGTAACACCATTTTTCCCATCATTATATTCATCTAGTTGATTACCATCTTCTATATTATATATGGATAGATTGATGTTCCATGTGAGAATGTAGATGGAGCTTATAGTTTTTTCCTCTAAAAACACTCAACATACCTACTTGTGTATATTTTATTGGTGTTTGGATCTATTAAACTATAGGTAAGTGATTCTTCATTCTACCCTAATAAGACATACTTTTATACTTTCATGTCAAGTTTAGTCCTTTACACTTTAGAAATATGCATACTTGATTTGCATCCAAAAAATTGAAGATGTGTTATATATGGATTGTGCCCTAACCATGTTTCCTATGGTGTTACCCCATCAAGAGCTATAATGTGAACTTTTTTGAGAAGATAAACTATGTTTTTTATTGCTTCTGCCTAAGATGCCTTTATAAAACTCAAATCATGTAGCATACATCACATTATTTCCACATTAGTATAATTCATCTATTTAAAAACAAAATTTTGTTGTGGTGTATGTAGAGGTTCCATTTGATGATAATGTTTTTTTCTTCAAAAAAACTTTGAATTTATTATTGGTGAATCCCCACCATGATTTGAGTGGAGGGTTTTGATATTCTAAACAATCTCTATTTCAACAACTTTAAATTTTTTGAAAATTTCAAAGGCTTGGATCTTTATATTCAAAAATTTAACCCACATTTTTCTATATAAATCATCAAAAAAGATCATGAATTACTTAAACCCAACATGACTAGGTTTCATCAATCTGCATAGATTGGTACACACTAGATTAAGTTTTCCATGAGCCTGATTTGTAGTTTTATGAAATGGAGCTCTGTGTTTATTTCTTAATAATCAATTTTGATATTTTTTTGTACCCTTTTAATATGTGGTAATCCTCTTATCATGTTATAATGGTGGAGTGTGTTGTGATGAATAAAACTAATGTGAGCAAATATTATATGCCATAAGTGTATTGAGTCTCTGTATTTTGCCATAAGTGCTTGATTGTTTTGTTACAAGAAGTTAAGTTAGAAAATTATCCCAAATCTTGAGTCTCATGGAAAATAATTTTATCAATTTGACTTATCTCTGATCAAACATAAATTTTTTCACCTTTGTATTCAAAGTTTGTAGGGTTACAACACATTGTAGAAAATCTTCTACTTTCTCACTCAAATTCAATTTGAGTGAATTAACTTGTCTCTATAAATGAATAATGGTACCTTTTTTTTGGCCTCATAGACTATTTGGAGATTATACTAAGCATATTTAGCTATTATGGCCTCATAGATATGAGGTTGTCCCTCATTTGATACTCTAATCATTATTATTAGTTTTCCCTTTTGGTTTGCTTCATCAAACTTATGATACTAATAAACATTAATATCATGTTGGATAAATGTACCATTAATAAAAATCCAAAGGTATTCAAATTATAAATGTGTCCTATTTTTTTTTCTAAGTGGTATAATTATCGCACCATAAAATTTGTGAGTCTGACAAAAATAATTTTGCGCCATTTCTATCCATTGTGTAGAATCTGACCAAAAGTAATGGAATGGTTCCTTATCAATCCAAGTGTTAAGGAAAAAATTTAGTTATAATTTTATTTTTATATACCAAACCTTTTTTTTATACATGCTCTTATCTTATACCCTTCATTATGTGGAATAAGCTCACCCTTTCTTTATACCTGATGGTACATGAAATAAGTGTAAACATATGTGAAAGAGAATGATACATGATACTTAGACAATACTAAAATATGTTAATCTAATAATTAACACTTGTGTAGATTAAATTCTTCAAACTTGGACATAACTTCCCTACATACTTAGAATTTTCACCTTTCAAGATTTACGTCTTTTGATTGAATCAAATGGGTAAAATGGAGGGATGGCTTAGTGACTATTTAGCCTTATTTCTCTCTAATAGTTTATAGGGATGATGAACATAAATTTTTGTTGCAATTTTTCTAGGATATTTATATAATAACTCATCATGATGGATTTACCCATAAATGTGAGTCAGAAGCATGGATTTGATCAAAACTGTGATTGTGCAAAATACATTATTTTATTTTTTTGCTTGTATTTAAGATGAAGGGACATCCTTTAGGGATGTCATCATGATGAAATTTTTGGTTTTAAATAGGTTAATAAGGTTTATATATTTATTTTTTGTCCTTAGGAATCTTTACTAGTTATCTAGGGTGTTAAAAATTTAAATCCTGTGTTTCCCACCAAAAGCACTTAATCAAAATTTGAACATCTTGTGAGTCCTTTTAAGGGACTATAGAATATGATTAATGAGGATTGAAGTCTGATGTTATGTTTATAGGATATATATGAGTATATATGGTTTATTCAATCTTAAAAGACTCACAATATGATATTATATGATTAATTAAACCAAAACTAGTTGTTTTATCCAAGACTCCTACGTGGAAGGAGATCTAACAATCAATTATGTATATTTCTAGGGTATATAGGAGTTAGTTTTGTTTTATAACCTCTAATTCCATTTTAGGATGATGATGAATGTATATTCAAAATAAAAACTTGTTGAAACAAAACTATTTGTGATATGAGAATTATGTGTGTAATCAATTTGCATGGTGGATAAAGTATAATGTCTGTATGGAATTTGTTATGAATGGTGAGTATTTGGAGGTTAATTTCATGTGATGTAAAATATTTTGGTTTAATTTTTTAGATAATACTCATAGGAATAAATAAAATAGATACCCCTTATTATTGAAAGACATATACAACCCTAGTTTTAGTGTGAATTTCTATGTCTGCAAGAATCAATTTTCATGCCCAAGGAATAAAATAATTTCTCAAATTTTTTTTTAGTGTTTATTAATTTTTTTATTATTATTTAATCTATAAGTCTCAATAAATTTTAGGAAGACCCATATATCTTAGTCTTTGTGAAGATAGACAATGTTTGGTTGATAAGTTGATCTTGTTTATAGATTGTGCATTGCAAGAACATTAAAGAAATGGAATAAAAAAATATTCAAGAATGTTCTTGAGGTTGTATTTATATTTTTTAAGGTTTTAATCTCTAATAATAATAAATAATCTTTGGAATTATAGATAACTATGTGATACACTGCTATTTTCTATAGCAGACTTTGTTGGATTGAACTATGTATATGTTTTGAGGAAAAGAATGAACCTTAAATTGAATTTCAAGTGTTTATTTCATTTAGTTAAGTCATTTGATAGTGTTTGAAGTTAATTGGAAATTTTTTTCTTTAAAATGTGTGTTTTTCATCTATACAGGAACACAAGCCTATAGATACACTAATATCTTATATAGTTACCATGTTTGGGACTAGAAATCCTTAGAAGATAATTGAAGGGCACTAAGTATTGGTTAGAAAAGTTTTTTAGGGTTAAGACAGACCTTTTAAACCTATTTTTGACTCTTTAAACTCTCTGATACATTTTCATTTGAATTATATTTTCTCTCAAGCTAGTTCAGACACCTAAAACCCTAAACTAGGTTTTGGTATGTAGAGGGAGTTCTAACTATAAAAAAAGATAAAAATTTGTATTTAGTCTATTTTCAATATGAATCAACTAAATCACACATTTAAATAAGGTTTATTTACATACAAGTATTTATTTTTAAGGTTTAGGGTGCATTAGGCCTTGAAAAGGGCTAATTGAATAAGTCTGAAAAGGAAAGTGGACCTAATGAGAGAGTTAAGCCACTAAATTTTACACAAAAGTGTGTCTTGAGAGGGAAAAAAATAATTTGACTTAGTAGATTCATAATCAATTTTAATTTGTTTATAAACTCAAGAAATAGAGATACAAGGTTACTGTGAAGGGTCAAAGAACCTAGTGAGTTTGGCTAAAAGCATTCAAAGTTGAACTTTGTGTGGGAAACTCTAATCATTTTGGTATCAAAGCAAGAAGATACCTTCGGTATAGGTAAAATAAGGATATAAAGTAATGAATATTTGATATTATTTTATATTTTAAGAATATTGTATTAAACAAACAAGAAAAGAGACAAGGTGAGTGATAAAGTGCAAGATAGTGCAGAGCAAGAGAAGACAAGAAGCTAAGCCAATTCATAACAAGTTATGATTGTTTATGATTAATTTGATAAGGTTCGAGATGTATTTTCTTAAATTATTTTCCTTTGGTTATTGATTTGAGGAAGAGGAAGGATAAGTGAGAGGTGGGAAAATATTGAGAGGTGAAGGTAGATAAAAGGATAGTGTGGCAAAAAATCCCAAAGCCAAGAAAGGCTATGGAGAACACAAAGAGTTATTGATAGCTTAAGGGAAAGTAAGATCAAAAGAGAACATAAGAATATAGTGATCAGTCCCAAGTGAGGACTAAGTAAAGAAGTAAGAGTCTAAAAGTGAGAGTCGAAGAGATATAAAGATAATAGAGGTGACCCAAGTGAGGTCAAGAAGAAAAGTGTGAAAAATAACTTGTAAATAAAGAGTGAAGGAAATAAAGGAAAAAATACTAATGGGCTTACTACAAGAATATTGCCACAAAAAGATGAAAAAGAAAGTACAAAATGAAGAAGTGGATACGAACAAGGAAATTGTTGAGTTTAGAAAAGAGTTAATAGGTATGTAAGAGATTGAGACAGATTTTAATGGAATGTAAAATTAATTTTAGTATCAATGTCAAGAAGAGAGTGCATTGTGAATTCAAAGATAAGATGAAAAATAGAAAAATCTAGCAGGTAGTTATTCATATGAGATATCAACTAGAGAAGATGATTGAATAGTTTTAAAAATATGAGGACAAGAGAAATGGATGGTCAAGTGAATATGAAAACATAACCTTATAATATATTGAGAAAGGTGAACAAATAGATGACATGGAAATAATAGGTGAAGAAGCTCAAACCTTCATTGAAAGCAAAGAAAAGGAAGAGTTAATCTCAGAAGAATATTAAAGGTCTAAAGAGGTAAACAAATGTGTTGATCATTTTGATTTTGATAATGTACATAAAAACTTGTAGGAGGTGGATGAATTAATTCCTAAAGAAGAGGATAATATTATTTTTATAGTTTCTAATATGTTGATTGTAGGCCATAAGAAATTTATACAACAAGATGAATAATTGGAGACAATCATTCAACCTAAGAAGACTATTGTATCCCAATAAGAACATGACAATTCATGACACAATCCAATTTTCTCATGTGAGTATGTGAACTAGTTGTTTACAAGCTTATCTAATCATATGACAATAATTTATAGTAATGAATATATACAAAGGATTGTGGATAAAGTTAGTGCTTTGAGAAAGTTTGTTGAAGAAGAAGAGGAGGACAATGGGATGACAAATGGATAGTGGGTCCATGAAAATAAATAAGTTGAATCACAAAATAGTGTTCAAAAATTTAAGGGTTAATAGTATGAGGCATTGATAGAATTTGTAATGGAAGAAAATGAAATAAGGAAGCTATACAATCACCCATTGAAGGTGGAGGAATAATACACCAATGAGTATGAGCAATAGGTTAAGAATTCACAATAATATGAAGCATGGAAAAAATAGATAGAAGTGGTGAAGAAGGTGAGGAAATTGTATGTAAAAAAGGAGGTGATAAAAGAAGATGTCAAGACACCTACATGACAAGTACAACATGAAGACAAATAATAATTTAAAAAATTTACAGATATGGCAGGGTGGAATAAACCCTCAAAGCATGCTCAAGATAGCAAGGCATATGTTTTATTTAACCTAATTATGTTATGTGTAGGAATTTCCATCAAGGGATTGATCAAGTGGAGGCTTAAATTCAGGGCCCAAATGTATGTACAAATCTATGAGAGACAAGTGGAAGTAGATCAACAAGGAGCATCAACTAGGTACACTTACAAGGGCATATGGGAAACATTATCCAGCTTGGTAGTATGATGTAGGGGCATCCTTTAGGTATGTACTCATGATGATTTTTTTTTTTAATAGGTTAAGAATGGTTATAGAGTTATTTTTGGTCCTTAGGAGTCTCTACTAGTTGTCTAAGGTGCTAAAAATTCAAATCTTGTGTTTCTCACCAAAAGCACATATTCAAAATTTGAACTTCATGTGAGCCCTCTGAAGGGAATATAGCATATGATTGATGAGGATTGAAGTCCAATGTTATGTTTCTAGGATTTTTATGAGTAGAGATGGGGTTTTTTGTCTTGCAAGACTCATGGTATGGTATTATGTGATTAATTAGACCAAAATTAGTTATTTTATCCAAGACTCCTACATGAAAAGAGGTATAAAAATCAATTATGTATCTTTATAGGGTATATATGAGTTAGTTTTGTTTTTTAACCTCTCATTCCATTCGAGGATGATGATGAATGGATATTGAAAATAAAAACTTGTTGAAACAAGACTATTTATGATAGGAGAATTATGTGTGTAATTAATTTTCATGGTAGACAGAGTATAATGTCTATTTGGAATTTGTTATAAATGGTGAGTATTTAGAGGTTCATTTCATGTGATGTATAATATTTTGGTTGCATGTTTGAGATAATAATCGAAGGAATATAAAAAGGAGAAATCCCTTATTCTTGAAGGACATATATAGCCCTTGTTTTAGTGTGAATTTCTATGTCTATAGGATATCTACTTTCATGCTTGAGGAATAAAAGAATTTGTAAAGTTTGTTTTAAATGTTTCTAAAGGTTATATATTACTATTTGAATCTATAAATCTCAAAAAAATTTAGGAAGACCCCTAACTTTTAGTATTTGTGAAGATAGACTCTGTTTGGTTGATAAGTTGATCTTGTTTATAGATTATGTATTGTAAAAACATTAAAGAAATGGAATTGGAAACTATTCAAGAATGTTCTTGAGGTTTTATTGATATTTTTGAAGGTTTTAATTTCTAATAACAATAAAGAATATTTGGAATTACAAATATCTATGTGATACACCCATGTTTTCCATAACAGACTTTGTTGGATTGAAATGTGTATATGTTTTGAGGGAAATAACGAACCTTACATTGAATTTAAAGTGTTTATTGCATTGAGTTAAGTCCTTTGATAGTGTTTTAAGTTCATTAGACATTTTTTTCTTTGAAATGTGTGTTTTTCATCTATACATGAACATATGCCTCTAGATACACTAATCTCTTACACAGTCAACATGTTTAGAACTAGAAAACCTTAAAAAATACTTAAAGGGAACTAACTATTGGTTGGATAAGTTTCTTAGGGTCTAGATAGACCTAGTAAACCTATTTTGGACACTTTAAACTCTTTGAGATGTTGGAATTTGAATTATATTTTATCTCAAGCTAGTTTAGGCACCTAAAAGCCCTAAACTAGGGTTTGGTGTGTAGGAGTGATAATTGTACAAAAATGCTAAAAAAATTGTATTTAGTCTATTTTAAAGATTAATCAACTGAATCAAATGTTTATAAAAGTTTAAAACCCTATAAGTATGGTTTTTGAAGGTATAGGGTGCACTAGGCCTAGAAAAGGTCTAATTCAATAGGTCTAAGAAGGAAAGTGGACCTAATGAGAGAGTTAACCCTCCAAATTTTACAAACAAGTGTGTCTTAAGAGGGAAAACAAGAATTTGTCTTAGAAAATTCATAACTAGCTATTCTTTGTCTGTACAAGCAAGAAACAAGGGTACAGGGATACTAAGAAGGGTCAAAGAACCTATTGAGTTTGGATAAAAGCATTCAAATTTGATCTTTGTGTGGGAACCTCTGCATCAATTTACTTACAAAAATAAAATATTAAAATGTTTTTTGAAAATAAATTATTACAATGAATATAAAAATAATAAATACATTTTGATAAAAAAATATCCCTTCCCCCTTAAATTTTTTTGGACTCTTTGGCCTCTTTTAAAAAAAATGGTTTATGACTTTCCTAAGTAAATTTATCTAGTTATAGATAAAGTTGGAGAAATTACCAAATATAGTAGAAATATTAAAGTTAATTTTTCTTCCAAAAAATTAATTTGTGGATTTGAACATGTTCATGTGGGTTTTATGCACACCATAGCTATAATGAGTTATCCTCTAAAAGTTTAAGATCTCAATGAAGGTAAACTCCACTCCAGGGCATGCATTGAAAGTATGCAAATTTGATAACCTATCGATGGAATAAATGGTAAGGTATGTAGGTTATTAACAAGGTTTTTAGACAGAGGTGTGGATCTCTAATAGAGTAAATTCCTATGCGAGTTGGATGGGTGACTAGACTTTAATATAGAGTGGTTATATCTCAATAATAAAACACAAAAAGAGGGTAAGGTAAGGTAGAAAATAAATCTTCATGGGTCTCAACAATTACTTCCTTGGTTGGTTTTTAGACATATTGGTGTTCTCTTAAAACTAGTGCTAGTTGTTAGCATCAATTTCACTCATGTAAATAAGCATGGCTTGAAAGTCTAAAGGAATAGATATGTAGGAAGTAAAATAGCCTTAGACAAATTTTACTCCTATCGAGGCTATTATTGCATGCTATTCAAATAGGAGATTATGGCTCAAGATAATGGATTATCTAAGGTAGTTATGGCACACACTTAGAAAACTAAACCAAGAAAACATCAATACACATCCAAAGATATGATTCAAATTAACTTAACTATTTCAATATATATATTTGCCAATCTCCAATAGCTATTACACATCTAATATTAACATATCAATCAAAATAATCGAGAATATATTTATAGTGTTTGCACACTAAATATTATTGAAATAAAATAACCATTGGAATAACAACTAATAACATGAAATGGAAAAGAAAATACTCAAACAAATTTATCATTGATCAAAATTGCTCACCACTTTTGTATTCAAAATTATCTGACTCCAAAAAATAAAGTTGGGTGATGAAATTATATTTATAGATCTTGGGGAAGGGGCCACATCATCCTCTAAGTATATGCATGATTGTTACATGTGGTAGTTAGAGCATGTAGTTCTAACTACGATCGAAACTGTTTAAGCTATAAAATCTATAAATAGACAAATTACCTTTACAAAGGTAAGGAACATGTCCATGAAAAAATAAAAAATTAATTTTATAATGATTTATCTATTTTAAATGGGATCTAAATATAAGTGCTACCAAGATTTGTACACACATACATCTAGGTTTGTGTCATTCAGAGTGCTACATGGGATTTAGTAAGAGTAGAAGTTAGAGTAGAAACTAAAGATTTAGCTCCAATACTAGAAACTTGCTTCTTCTTCACCTTATTATCCTTATAGGCCTTATATGCTACCCCATGTTGTTTGTGAATGATGTATAAGTTAAGAAATAAAGGTCAGTTAAGTATCTTGGTTTTCCTGAGGAGTCTTACATGTTCATCCTTAATAAGTTGGAACTTAATCCCAAAAATCTCCACTTCGGTCACCTTCCTTATCACTTTGATTAGTTCTAACTCTATATTTTACACCACCAAGCCTTGTATGATTTGATTGAAATTATAATAGCCTCATAGAAATGTTTATCAAAATTGATTCTACTAGAAAAAATTCTTGTATAATCCCTTGCTTTAGATAATTTTAGCTCATTCAAAACTTGGAGGATTTGGGCCTCATGTGCTTGATATTTTAGAATTAAGGTTACAATTTCCTTCAACCATTATTTGACCTCCCCATGTTTGATGAAAACCAAGTTTAGGGTATTAGATGCCTCAAATGTGGTCATTAGATCAAGGAGGTTGTACAATGAGTTACCCATGTAGGCAACTGAATTATGAGTTACCCTAGTAGATGAAATAGTAGACACATAGGGGGTTGCCATAGGAACTTGAATAGTGTTGGTAGCATGCATTTATTGCATCTTGTCTGACTCCTCATTAGAGTCCAAGTTGATTGGATCTCCCTTTTTTTCACCTCTCTATTTACTTGGCTCAGAGCCCAAGATCTTTTTTGATTGATTTCCATTTCAACTTCAATGGAAGTCCTTGGGATGAGGAAGCTTCCTACTCTTTGGATTTCCCTATCAAAAAATATGAATGTTTACATCCTTTGAAGAGAGCTCTTCTGCTATCTAGTTCCTTATTTAAAATAATAGGCTTAGCTTGGATCGTTTTCAAGTGATCCTCCTATACTCCAGTAATATGTGCTCACTCTAGCACCTCTTCATCCATCTTATCATTCATAAAGAGAAATTTATAACAATAGGCATGGTGGTAATAAGGAATGTTGAAGCCATGAATGTGTTGTTGGATCTTCCCATGGGGGACCCAATCTTTACATGCTATTGTATGGAAGCCATAATGATTAATCTTGCCTCCAACATCTCAAAGATGTTTTCTTATCTAGTAGACCATCTTGCCATTTAAAATTATGATTCCAAAGAATAAGCCTTTCTTCTTCCTAGCCATGTCTTCCTCAATGTTATTCTATAATTAAAAATTAATCTCTTATTCTACCAAATTTTTAGGTACATACCTTGGGAGACATAGGGGTTTGACCTTATTCCCATAGATCATGATAATAAAATGTTTGGGTATAAGAAGTAGTCTCCCTTTCCACTCAAGTTATTTAGAATGTTTTCTCTTATTTGAGTCATAGGTGAACCATGAAATGGCTTGCCATACCTGTGGATAAACATCCTTGTATATCTTGGCCATGTGCTTGATAAGTATATATGTGCATGAAGAAAATGGTCATAGATTCTATTTTTTATGCAATCTATGGTCAGAGACCATAAATTTCCCAAGTCCTTGTCACACATCCTCATGACTATGTCAACCAAATATGACATCATAAACAAGTCTTCTATGGGGATGGGATGTTTCTCTTTATGCGAAATGTGCTCTCTCAATCCTAAAATAATTACCTCCCCAAAGGCATAAGTAACATCATGTGATAGCATCATAGATAGTAATGACACCCAATCTAAGTTTACAAAAAGGATGTTGGGAATCTCATATGATCTATTGAGGAAGGCCATACCTATTTGGATTCCCATTATAAATTTTTCAATTAGAATAGTCCCCTTTATCTTTGTTCTTTTCCAAGTGATGGAATAGCCTAATATCACCTTTGGGATTGAGATTCTAGATTTTAATTTTACCTAAGTGTGCTTTTTGTAGTAGACATCTAGTATACTGAGGGATAGATATATTTGAAAGTTGTTCCTAATTATACACACGACCACTATGTCACTATGAGAGTGTAAGAGGTAGGCATCTTATGATATTTTGACAAAAAATAATGAACCCCTGAGCAAGTCTATACATGGCATGACCTCTAATTTTGTTGTGATTAAGTAAAACCTTTGGCACTTATAGGCTATAAGTTCCTAAATGAATAGTCTTTCTACCAGTACTATCTCATCATCTATTGAAAACATATCAGTGGAATCAATAGCCTCCTAGAGTTATGAGTAATTGTGATACTTATCTTGAAACACTTCTACATCAAAGACCATATCATTGAATTATATGGAATCTTTGATTGAGAACATAGATTTAAGATTTGTCCTTTGAAATGTCATAGATGAGGAAGACATAACTACATGTTCATGATTTCATCTTACTCAACTTGTTGTGTGATATGTATTCCTATATATTGATGTAATTGACTTAGCTCTAGCTTGATTATTGCTCATTATATACTCTTCAAAGTAGAAGCTAGGGCTCTCAGTCATTGTTTAAAAAATGAGGATTCTTTGATTACAAGATAATGTGGATGCAAATGATGTCTTCAATGACTGTGTATCATCTATAGAGGATCTTGTACTGAATATCAATTTATGTGATATTAAATATGCAATCTTCACTTTTCAAACTTGTTATCTTAAGTTAGTGGGGGCCTTTAGAACTTATCAAAAAGGAAATATTTTATCTTTATTTGGATGAGTATGGCATAATTTTAATAGTGTTTTTCATAATAAAGAACTTAGGAGCGTAGTGTATAAAAAGGGATTTTGGGTCTATGTTCATGTATAATTCCCTTGGGGGAATTATTTCAGATGAAGTGCTCATGGAAATTATTCTGAAAGAATCCTTTCATTGGTAAAAAGCCCGAAAACCATTATCCTTAAAGGTTAATTTAGGGATAAAGAGTATTTTCAAACTCCCTGAAGGGTACTTTTGTATGAATGGTTCAATTCATAGGGTATTTTGTCCATGACAAAAGTCCTAAAGGATCTACTTCAAAAATACCAAAGGGCACTTCTAAAATTCCTGAAGGGTAGTTTTGAAGGGTTGAAGGGCACCTTTGATCTCTAGAGGGTGCTTTCATATGGAGAAGGGTCACTTTAAAGGTCTTCAAGGGTTGGTGGTCACTTTGATAGGGCCAAAAGGTGACCTTCAAAATATATGAAGGGTTGGTTCAAGAAGTTCAAAGGGCATGTGCCCTTTAGAGGAATTATTTCAGGGATTTTCCATCAGAACAAAATGTCTAAAATAATAAGTCCAAAGGAAATAGTTTAGGGAAAAGGATCCTCTTAAAAGTTTCTAAAGGATTTAATTAGGGGGATTTATTTTGGAAAAAATGTTTGAAATAATTTTCAAAGGCATGGAACAAAAGTTTTGGAGGAAAGGGTGAAGGGAAATTTCAAAAATGGCAAAGGAATTTTGATGGGCAAAAAAACTACAACAATTATTCCAAAGGACACTCCCACAAAGATTGGAGGGTAGGTTGGGATAGAAAGGGCACTTGGAAAAGCTTCAAAGGAAATTCCAAAATGTTGAAGGATAGGCTACACAAAACTAAAGGGAATGTGCCCTAAAGTAAATGGTCAAGAAGGGGTAAATGGTTCAGTTCAAAAAGGCCAAAGGGATAGTTAAAAGGGTTTTGAAGGGTATGTGGATGGAAAATGAGGGGTCTACTTTGAGGAAAAAGTTTACCCAAAGGGTCTACTTCGGGAAGGTTGAATGATAGGTTCAAACTTCTTGAAGGGTACTCTTGTATGGCTAAGGGTCATTCCAAAAGTTCTAAAGGATAAGTTGGATAGGGAGAAAGGGATAATCCATTAGGGAATTTATTCTGGGGAATGTGGATGCAGTCTAGAATTCCTGAAGGAAAATATTACATAGACCAATATATTTTAGGAGAATTATTTTAGATGAAAAGCTCACAATAATTTCTATGATAAAAATAAGGTTGTCTAATCAATAATCCCAAAAAAATAGGACCAAATATTTCCTAAAACATAACATCCAAAAAGATAAACTTTCAAGAAGATTGAAGGAATTATCCTGAAGACTATGAACCCAAGGAGTTTACTTGTAATACATAAGTTAGTCTCATAAACATAATAAACATAATGCCAATATCATCCACAAAAAAAGTGAAATATCCTATAGACATCCCAAAATTTGCATAGACATATGAATAAGGTTCCTGATTAAGGTCCTATTTTCAGAAAAAAGGTGGGTCCCCAGTTCCTTATGGAAAAAGGGGGTATTGGATATAACAAATGGTGACTTACTGGGGGAATACTCCTAAGTATTCTAGAACCTAGAACTCTAGTTTACAATCATAAATCAATCAGGAAGTGTGCCATAAAATAATACTTAAATTAAAAACATGAAAGAGACTCCTAATTATATTCACACAACATAATTACTTTCTAATTTTATTGGATCTCTATGTGTCAAAATGTGTAGTTATTTTTACCCCTACTATGATGGGTTTTTAAAAATCTTCGATGGGGATATATGTTTCATTCTAGTATCCATTAAAGCATATAACAAGGGAAGCTCAGGCATTGTTATACTACTAGTTAGGCATCCATAGCCATGATAGAGATACTTGGGGCTCCTTATCTTCTAATTCCAGTATTTGATTTTGATCATTATGCATTGTATATTGACCTTACTTCATCATGTGAGCACCTTTTATTTTTTTAGATTTATTTTTCTCTTTTGAACTCATAAATTCTTTCCTTTCCCCTTCTTTTTTTTCTTTTCTTTGATTGAGTTCAAATTAATATAAAAGAGAACAGAAAAAACCCTAATGAGCTAGTATAATTAGAAAACAAATCATTACTAGAACATCCCTCTCAACCAAATCTAGACATAGAATTACCATTTCCAATATGTATTCATCATGATAAGTGCATGTGATCTAATAAAACAAGAAAATTTATAAATTTGTATGAATTACTTTGAAAGTAACTTTTATATTCTTGGTTAAAGTATTCAATTATGACACCATTCAAAATAATCCATGATTACCTACATTCATCCTAAACACTCAAAAACATAAATATACACCTACACTATAAACTAGTCCCTAAAGTGTCAAAATTTTATTTTCCCCCCTTTTCACAAGTCAGTTGTTTTGGATTGTAGTTTTAGAAATAATGAGATCAATCACAATTTTGAATGCCAAAGAAGAAAAAAAAAATGACTAATCTAAAAAAAGTAAGAAATCTAATCTGAAAAAACCTTGAAATCTATTCTATGAAAGCAAGATACTAAAAGCAGGAAAGATTAATCTAAAAAAAGGAGACTAGTCTAGAAAACACTAAAAATCTATTCTATAAAACATGGAAATCTAATCTAATCTTATTTCTAAACTCACATAAATGCTCTCAATCAATAATGCCTACAGATGGAACAACTCTAAAGTAATGCTTTAAGAACTATCCATTTGCTAGATATGTAAGCTTGTTGCCTTGGAAGTCCTTCAGATGAAATGTGTTATTGCCTAAGATCTCTAAAATCTAGTATGGTCTGATCCAAAATGGAGCAAACTTGTTAGGCTATCCTTTATTTTCATGGACTTTATCCCATAGTAACACCAAGTCTAAAATTTTGAATGCTTTGACTTTTGCTCTTTAGCAAACCACCTTTTAACTACATCTTGGTGTTTGCTAAATGTTTATAGAGCTTTTGTTCTTGAATCCTCCATCTCTATTATGTCAAGCAGTCTTGATTCTACTTTGCCATTAGGTTCCATGTAATCTTGTATGAACTGATAAGTGGGTAGCTTCAATGTGATAGGAAAAATAGGTTTGTGTTTATATACCAACAGGTAGGGTAAAGATTTTAAGACTTGCTTATATCTTGTCTAGTCTACCTAAATAATATACTTTAGTAGATTGTGCCAGTCTCTAGGCTTATCCCCTATTTACTTCTTAATTGCCTCAATCATATTTTTATTCATTGACTCAACTGATCTATTTCCTTGAGGGTAGTGGTTAGAAGATGATCTAATTATAATTTGATTGTCATGTGCCCACTTAGTGAA
Organism: Torreya grandis; assembly: GCA_037957365.1. Classification (NCBI taxonomy): domain Eukaryota; kingdom Viridiplantae; phylum Streptophyta; class Pinopsida; order Cupressales; family Taxaceae; genus Torreya; species Torreya grandis. The sequence continues at coordinate 2,451,645 of JARHVA010002279.1, read as the reverse complement.
CTCTAATGATATAAATGTTGGTCCATTGTCACATACTAGAGAGATGGGTGTGCCAAATCTAGTAGTAATGTGTTCTTCCAAAAAATGAATCACATCTTTCAATCTACTATTATTTTTGGTAATCACTTCTATCCATCTAGTATATTAATATATAGCTATAAGCACACATTTATGATTGGCTAAAGAATTAGGGTTGATTACACCAATGAAGTCCAAGCCCCACTATGAAAATTACCTTCCTTCAACAACTGCCTATAGAGGCATGGCTATGTGAACCTCCATTTTGGACAATGTTTGACATTCATGGAAATTCCTAATGTGCATATGATCATCCTTGAAGATAGTTCACCAGTAGTAACCCAACCTCAAGATTTTATGGGCTATGGTGTTTCCAGCTAGGTGACCACTGCCTATCTTTTGTTGTAAATTTTCTAGGATCTCATTGGTTTTTTCTATAGATACACACCTAAGATATATAACTTCATAGTTCTTTCAATATATAATTCCATTTTTTATCATGAAATGAGAAACTCTAAGCCTTAGAGCTCTCCTCCTTTCTCTATTATATTCCAAGGGATAAGTTCCCATAAGCAAGTATTGAATTATGTCTATATAAAATTCATCTTTAGAAACTTGTGCTTTGAATACCTCTTTAATGGTGATTTGAGGATCAGGCTCAATCATGAGTTAAACAATGATTTGTCCTCTGATGATCTTGGTAGGCCTGATTTCTATTGCAAACTCTTAGAGCTTAGCCATTCAATTTCCTTGATGTTTCACTAGCTCATTTTATGATAGGGTGAGATTGACAATAGGGTATGGTATAACATCAATGGTCTTATTCCTCAAAATATAATGTCTAAATTTATTCACTAATTTAATAAGGGTGAAGATAGAATTGTTGATCATGGAGTATTTGAGCTCTACATCCTTTAGATTTGTGCTCATGAAGGTAATTAGGTGCTTAATTTCATCCTTATTCTATGTGATAAGAATAGGAATTATGTGTTCAAAAGTAAAGGAGTATAGATATAAATCCTTTGTAAAGTCTAGACTGATTAATATTAGAACATGTGATATCACATCATTGATGTTCTAAAAAGACTTTTTGGCTTCAGCCATCCATTCTATCTTGACATCTTGCTTGAGTATGGCATTTAGGGGTTTGACAATCTTGGCAAACATAGAGATAATATTCTTGATGAATTTGATTTTTCTAAAGAATGATTTTAACTCCTTTTTACTATTTAGATATTAAACCCTTGAGATTGCCTTGATTCTTTTTGGATTGATGGTGATCCCATCATTAGTGATGATGTGTCCTAATAGTTTGCCTTTAGTTACCCCAAATATGCTTTATTTGGATTTAATGAAATGTTGAATCTTCTATACTGCTCAAATATAGACTACAGGTAAGCTATATGATCCTTTCTATTATTTTAAAATACTATGAGGTCATCTATATAAATAATTATGCATTTTTTAGTCAATCTCTTCAAGGCATGATCCATGACATGTTGAAAGGTAGCTCCTACATTGATTAGGCCAAATGGCATCCTTTTATATGCATAATTTTCCCATTTTGTTGTAAATGTAGTCTTCATATGATCCTAAAATTGCACTGATACTTGATTGTATCCTATAAATCCATCTAAAAATGACATCATTTTCGAACCACTTACAATTTTTACTACCTCATCTAGTGATGGCAAAGGGTAATTATCTTTCTCAAAAGCTTTGTTCAAGTTTTTGAAGTCCATGCATAATCTAATTTTTCCATTATTCTTCCTTACTGGGACCCAATTGGCCACCCAGGTAGAGTGCCATATGGGGAAGATGATTTTGGCACTTAACAATTTCCACTTCTCTTTGGATAAGAGGTTCGAATATATGATTCATGAGCCTTTGTCTTTGTCTAAAGGGTTTATAATCTTACTTGAGGAGAATGGTATGAGTGATGACCTAGGTTTCATACACTTTTAAATCCTCATATGTCCAAGAGATAACATCCCTATAATAATAGATAAAATCCCTAATTTCTTCCTTTCCTTAGGAGTATAATTAAGACCAATATTGACATAACATAGATTATGCTCATTTCCCAAATTTTCTCTCTTAAAGTCTGATTCATTGACCTTGGGATATTGGAGTTTTTATTCTTAAGGATCCAAGTCAAAAGGATTTTCTAAGGAGAATAAGTTGACTGGCATTTGATTTTATCTAAGTTGGAAAATGCCTTCTCTATTTTTTTTCTTGAAAAAGGTGATTGACATCCTTGTCATCGATAATTTGGGACTTAAATTACCCTAAATTAGTTAAGAACTTGATGATCTATTGGTCATCATAATGAAATTAGAAGTTTTATACATTATCTAGGATAGAGGGATAAGGAACCAATTCAATAGAAAATATTTTTACCTTAGATTCCTATAGTGGTTCTAGACTGGTAGTAACAGTAGCTAGTGAATCAACAACCTAATTTTTTTCTCTCGAGAGTGATACTATGTTGACAGATTCAAATCTCTTAATTAAATCCAATTATCTATGCTTATACCTCTTCAAATAAGACAATTTACACTAGTATTTTTTTCTTATCTGGTGAACTACCATCTCTGAGTCCCTAAATATATTTATCTATTTTAAATTACTTTTAAGCACAAATTGTAGTCCCAAGATTAAAGCCTCATACTTGGCTCTATTATTCATATAAAGAAACTGAAATCTATAAGTAGCTAATAAATTCTTACCTTAAGCATCAATTATTTCAATCCCCACACTTGATCTTTACTTAGACTTGTCTCCATCAAAATTCATTATCCATAACTGATTTGAACCATTATGTTTCATGCTCTATAATAAATTATGAGTGGTAAAAGTATAGATGCCCAGTGAAGGAGAATCATACTTTACTTTTTCATTCTTGACATTGTATTTAGTGATGGGATATCTCATTTTTGGCTCTCTATCAATTATGATCTAATTTGGAACTCCTCTTTATGGCAGCTAAATGTGTGAATATGGAAAGATATCCATTAAGCATTTTAGACTAGTCTCTACTCAACAGTTATTCATAGCATTCCAACATATACACTACTAAGATATTGATAGTCATCTTGAACCTTGATTCTGATGTTACTTGAATGTGTACATCATTTAATTCTACCATTATTTGTACTATTGTTTTGTTTTGCTAAGAAATTGACCTCTTTGAAGGGCTGGGTGTGAGACCAAGATTTTTGCATATAGAAGTAGGCATAACAATTACAGATGATCTAGAATCAACCAAATAATTATGAATATTCTTATTGAATGCTCTGATGGTTAGTAGGAATGGTGGTACTTTAAGCTTACTCTTGTAGATGACATTGGTATCAACCACTTTCACTTCTCTTGCTTTGTTTGAAGCTATTTTAGTCTTCTCCATAGGTGTATTTATAGTGATAGACTTCCAAAGTAACTCCTTCTATTTAGTGATTTGGGATAACTCATGGAACATGATATTTGGCTTTATTTTCTTCATATCTTTCATGATATTATATCCTTCAGATTTACTTGATTCTTCCTTGCTTGGTAGTGGATCATTCCCCTTTGAAGGGGGTGGATTATTGTCTACTTTTAGATTAAGTAGAATTGTTGTAGTGTTTGAAGGAGTCAAGGTGATAAGTGTCTACTTGTTCCTCAAGTTGTATGCACCTTTATGATATTTCTATAAGGCATGAACTTATTTTGAATTATCTTCTAGTTCATTGTCATCTTTTCATAAGAAGGGGAATTCATGAGTCTTAAAGAACATGGATGTGCTAGTAGATCTAGGGTCCTGATGAGATTCTTGTACATTATTCATCTGATCTTGCCTAGTCACTTCCCTCTAAAATATATTGAATGTTGTATAAAACTCAATGGAATCAAGCTTGCCATGTTGGGGCATATTGTATATCTTATACCAATTAGGGAAAGTTGTTTCAACAATGTTTATTTTTAGAAGTCTACCAAATTGCTCCATATTATTTATAGGCCTATTAAATAGCCTATTATATACTTGGAACCTAGTGTTTTGGTTTCCCATCCAAGTATTGGTAGTGCCCAACTTTTATTGCATATTCATAAAATCATTACTCAATTTATGGACCATCTTATAAATATAATTTAATTTAGATTTTATGGAATTTACACCTCATAGAAGAGTTGTAGAAAGCACAATTGCATACTAGTTCTATTGGTAAATATTGCTCACCACCTCATTATTCAAATAGCCTAGCCAAATTCAGATAGCCTAGGCTTGGTTGCATTGTTGTATTAATGTAGGTAGCATGTATTATTGATTATAATTGTATGCTAAAACACTTTGCTTCATGTATGGTATTAGATTGAGTGTTGGGATTCCATTACTAAGGTTAGGTATCCCAAGTGTATGTGGATTGATATATCTATCGATGCTAATGGCTTCTTCAAATGCTAGTGCCAAAGTATTGGTAACACATTTTCATCTTAAGAACACAACAATAATGGGGTCTAAGGCATTTTTATACATCTCCAGTGCTAACACCAATTGTGGTTTATACCCTAGGGTCAACCAATTGTAAATATTTTACCATCTTACATTGAAATCATGCATAGGCTCATTAGGTTCCCTCTTCTTGCAAGAAAAGCCATTTGACAATCCTCCCAATTGGTGATGGATTTTTCCATTAAATGTAAATACTAATCATAAGCAACATCCATTAAAGTAAAATGGAATAACTGACATGAAACATCTTCATCCACTACATTCATCAATCTTAAGGCAAATTTAATAGATTTAATATGCTCTTATATGGTCCTTGGCCTTGAAGGAGAAAAGGGTGGCAAATATTTTTTAAGGTTTTGGGGTCAATCATGCATGTCCCCTATGATGGAAAAGGTAGATCAAAATAACTAGGGTTGTTTTTGGGCCACTAGTTGATTAACAAGCAAAGGGTTCCTTACAAGTGAAGGGTGGCCTAGTGGAGGTGGATTGTTCTAAACTAGAGCTAATGGCAAAACTCTAGGTCTTTTATGGCTTGCTGAGGGTGATATTAATAAACCTTCTTGGGAATTGGATCTAGTTACTCACTTGGGTGACTCTAGTGTAACTCTATGCAAGGACTAACCTATATTATTGGGAGGAAATTCAAGCCCTCCTTCTAGTGTTAGTGAAACTATTGATGCAAGTTTTATGCACAACATATCTGTAATGAGGTAGCCTCTAACATTTTAGGAGCTCAATAAAGGTAAACTCCAGTCTAGGACATGAGTTATAGGTACGTATTTTTGAAAATGTATTTATGGAATAGATGATAGGGTATGTAGGTTGTTATTAAGGTTTTTGTATGGATCTGTGGATATCTAATAGAGTGAATTCCTACATGAGTTAGATGGGTGAATATCCTTTAATATAGAGTGGGTATATATCAATAAAAAAACACAAAAGGAGGGTAAGGTAAGGTAGAAAATAAATCTCTATGGGTCTTAAGAATTACTTCCTTGGTTGGTATTTGGATATACTAATGTTTTCTTAAAACCAATACCATTTCTTAGTATAAATTGCACACATGCAAACATACATGGCTCATAAGTCTAAAGGAACATACATTTAGGAAGTCCATTAGTCTTAGACAAAGGTTTCTCCTATTGGTTCTACTATTACACACCCTTCAATCAGAATATTATGGCTTGGGATAATAGATTATCTAAGGAAACTATAACACACACTTATAATACTACACCAAGAAAACACCAATACACATCTAGAAATATGATTCAAATTAACTTGACTATTTCAATCAATATATTTGCCAATATCTAGTAGCTATTGCACATCTAAGATCAACATATCAATCAAAATGATCAAGAATATATTTTTAGCATTTACACACTAAAGATTATTGAAACAAAAAAACCATATGAATAATGACTAATAATAGGAAATGGGAAAGAAAATACTCAAACATAGTTATTGTCAATCAAAATTTCTTGTTACTCTTATATTAAAAATTCTTTCACTCCAAAAAAAATAAGTTGGGTGATAAAATTATATTTATAGATCTTGGGGAAGGGGCCACCTCATCCTCCAAGTCTATGCATGATTTTTACATATGGTAGTTAGAACATGTACCTCTAACCATGGTCAAAACCATTTAAGCTAATAAAGCTATAAATAGAAAAATTGAATTTACAAAAGCATGCAACATGTGCATAATAAAATACAAAATCAATTTTAAAATGATTTGTCTATTTTACAAGGGAACTAAATAGAAGTTCCACCAAGATTTGTACATGCATACATCAAAGGTTGTGTCATCTGAAGTGCTGCATGGACTTTAGTAGGAGTAGAAGTTAGAGTAGAAAATGAAGTTGTAGCTCCACTACCATAAACTTGATTTTTCTTCACCTCGTTCTCCTTATAGACCTTGTGTACTACCCCATGCTATTGGAGAATGATGTCTAAGGTAAGAAATGAAGGTCAGTGAAGTCTCTTGGTTTGCTCTAGGAGTCTTGCATGCTCATCCTTAGTATGTTGGAACTTACTCCTAAAAATATCCACTTTGGTCACCTTCCTTCTCACTTTGCTTAGTTCTAACTCTATCTTTTCCACTACCAAGCCTTGTATGCTTTTCATGATATTCTTAGTGGCCTCCTAGAAAATTTTATCAAAATTGATTCTATTAATAAATTTACCTATATAATCCCTTACATTAGATAATTTTAGATCATTCAAAACTTGTAAGATTTGAGCCTCATGCACTTGATATTGTGGATTTAAGGCTATAATTGCCTTCAACCATTATTTGACCTCCTCATGTCTAATGACAATCAAGTTTTTGGAATTAGATGCCTCAAATGTGGTCATTAGATTAAGGTAGATGTACAATGAGTTACCTATGTAGGCAACTAGAATTTTAGAGCCAAAGAACCATAAGGTTGGTTTTATTAGCTCAAGTGAGGTGTTATTTTAGCCTTCATGAATTCCATGGCCTCTAAAGAATTATAGGATTTAGATGCAACCTACCAAACCTTATCTTTAATACTTATAGGAATATGCACTATACTATATTGTTCCTTGAGCTACTCAATTTATGCTCATAATTCCTACACCTCCTCATCTATTTCCTACCGATCTAACTCTTTGCCTTCATGTATGGCCACCACTACATCTTTGTGTGCTTAATCTAGGTCTAAAAGATTTTCTTCATATATAGATTCCCTTAGCTACCTGTTCTACCTCTTTATGAGGGATAATATCATCTATCATTCTTCAAGGATGATGCTTACACCTTGGTAATCCTCAAATTTTCTCTTCTTAACTCTTTATATTAAATTAATTAAGGGGTCAAATAAAGTGGACATAGAGGAGAGCTTAGTGACCTTATAAACTGGCATTTATGTCTTCAAGTCTATATCCTAAGTCAAAATTTTGAGGGGTGTCTCAACAATTATAAAAATAATTTCTTACTCAACCTCCTCTTCTTATCTCTATTTCTTACTAGCTTTGGTTAAGATGTTAGACAAGGAAGGCCAAATTATTTTTGACTAGTCCACTCCTTCAACATGAGGAAGTGGATGGACTAAAAAAATTTGAGGTTTTTCCTTCCTCCCCCTACTTGTATTAGTTATTTTGGTTTGTTCTATAGAAGTGGAAGTGGGGAGTGGAAGGGAGAGTTATGTAGATTAGACATGAAGTTGGGGGGTGGGTAGAGTAGTTTACACTCTCGTAGTTGATTTCTTCTTTTTATGAAATCTCATAGTATAAGTCTTAGTATGTATAAAAGGAATACCATGGGCAATGGTATGGTAGTGATAGTGGAAGGGTCAATGGTGGTTGTGAATATGGAAGGGATGGATGAGGTAGAGGTAAATTCCATAGAAGAGATAGGTGTTGAATCAATAATCAAAATTGAAGCCAAAGAGAAAGTGGATAAGGTGTGAGTACCTTGAATTTGAATTTATATGGGATCGCCTTGAAGGCTTAGATCCTTGGCCTCTTTTAACTCAATCTCCTCATCTGAATCATCTACCAGGTCCTTGATGATGACTTCATCTCCTATAATTGGTTATGAACTTGAAGGTGGAGTGGGAAAACTTTAAGATGTATGCATTATGGGGCTACCTATAGGATTCTTAGGCTTTTTGGTATAGACCAAAGGGGTGTTTTATTGAATGGACAATCCGTGCGAAGTAGATGTTATTGCTTATGAAGTATCCACCCTAATAGATGAAATAGTAGATGCATAGGGGATAGCCATAAGAACTTGAATAGTGCTGGTAGTAAGCATATCTTGAATCTTGTCTGACTCCTCATTAGAGTCTAGGTTGATTGGATCTCTCCTTTCTACTCCTCTATGTGTACTAGGCATAGAGATCCCATGATCTTTCTTGAATTATTTCAATTTCAATGGAAGTACTTAGGGTGAGGAAGCTTCCTTCTCTCTAGATTACCGTATCTAAAAATCTAAATTCTACCATATTTTAAAGAGAGATCTTATGATCTCTAGTTCCTTATTTGAAATAAAAAGCTCAGCTTTGATCATTTTCAAGTGATCCTTTTATAATCTAGAAATTTTTGCTCACTATAGCACCTCTTCATCCATCTTAACATTCATAAAGAGAAATTCATAATAATAGGGATGGTTACAATAAATAATTTTGAAGCCACATATGTGTTGTTGGATCCACCCATAGGGGTCCCAATCTCTGCATGCCATTGTAGGGAAGCCATAATGATCCATATTATCTCCAACATCTCTAAGATGTTTCTTTATCTAGTAGACCATATTGATAATTAAAATTAGGCTTACAAAGAATAAGCCTTTATTATACATTTCTAAGTCTTTCTAAATGTTATTCCATAACTAGAAAATAATCTCTTGGTCTGTCGACTTGTCAAATACATACCTTAAGAGACATAGGGGTTTGACCTTATTCCCCTAGATCATGATAACAATAATGTCTAGGTAGAAGAAGTAGTCTCACTTTCTACTCAAGTTATTAAAAAAAAATTCTCCTAGTAGAGGCATAAGTGAGCCATGAATGGCTTACCATACCTTTGGATAAACATCCTTGCATATCCTGACCATGTGCTTCTGATAATCATATATGTGCAAGAATTGAAAATGGTCATAGATTTTATTTTTAATGTAATCTATGGCTAGAATGCATAAATTGCCTAAGTCCTTGTAACATATTTCCATGGCTACATTGACAAAATATGACATCATAAAAAAGTATCTAATGGGGGTGGGGCATTTATCTTTGTGTAGAATCTACTCTCTCAATCTCAAACTAATTACCTCCACTAAGGCATAAGCAACATCATGTGATATCATCACATGTAGTAATGGCAACTTATTTAAGTTTATAAAATGGATGATGGGAATCCCATATAATCTATTGAGTAAGGCCATACCTATCTATATTTTCATTCTAAATTTGTCAATCATAATCACCCACTTTAGCTTCATTCTTTTCTAGGTGATGAACTGGCCCAAGAACAACCATGAGGATAACACCTTTGGGATTGAGGTTTTGGATTTGAGGGATAGATATCTTTGAAATTCATTCCTAGAGATACACATGACCACTTTATCACTATGAAATTGAAAGAGGTAGGCATCTTGTGATATTTTTCTAGAAAAGAATAAATCCCTAAGTAAGTCTATACATGCCATGACCTCTAGTTTTTCTATGGCAAAGTACAACCTTTAACACTTATAGGTTAGAAGTTACTAAATGAATAGTCTTTTTTCTAGTACTCTCTCATCATCTAATGAAAACATATCAATTGAATCAATAACCTCCTATAGTTATGAGTAATTGTGATGCTTATCTTGAAATACTTTTACATCAAAGACCATATCTTTGAATTTTATGGAATCCTTGATTGATAATTTAGATGAAGGATTTATCCCTTGAAATGTCATAGATGAAGAATCCATAGCTACATTTTCATGCTTGTATCTTACTCAATGTGTTATGTGCTATGTATACTTGTATATTGATGAAATCGACTCGGCTCTAGTTTGATTGTTGCTCACTGTATACTCTTAGAAGTAGAAACTACAGATCTTGATTGCTATTTATAAAAATGAGGATGTTTTTATTCTAAGATAAATTAGATGCAAATGATGTATTTAATGGATACATATAATCTATATAGGATCCTGCATTGAATACCAGTTTGTGCGATATTAAATATGTAATGTTCACTTTTCAAACTTGCTAGCTTGAGTTGGTGGGTGCCTTAAGCACTTATCAAATAGGAAATATTTTATCTTTACTTGGTTGATTATGATATAATTTTAATAGTGTTTTTCATAATAAAGCTCTTGGGAGAATAGTGTTTAAAAATCAATTTTGGGTCTATGTTCATGGATAATTCCCTCAAGGGAATTATTTTAGATAAAATGCTCATGGAAATTATTCTAAAGGAGTCCTTTTATTGGGAAAAATTCTTGAAACCATTATCATAAAGGGTTAATTTAGGGATAAAGAGTATTTTTAGACTCCTTGAAGGGTAATTTTATGTGAAGGATCCAATTCATAGGGCATTTTGTCCATGACAAAATTATTGAAGGATCTACTTTGCACATGTCAAAGGGCACTTCTAAAATTTATAAAGGTTAGTTTTGGAGGGTTGAAGAGCACTTTTTATCTCTAGAGGGAACTTTCATATGGTTAAGGGTTACGTCAAAGGTCTTGAAGGGTAGGTGGTCACTTTGAAAAGGCCAAAATGTGACCTTCAAAATATCTAAAGGGTTAGTTCAAGAAGTGTGAAGGGCATGTTCCCTTTGGAGGAATTATTTTAGCGATTATACATCAAAATAAAATGTCTAAAATAATAAGTTCAAAGGAGATGGTTTATGGAAAAGGTCCTTAAGGATTTATTTAGGGGGATTTATTTTAGACAAAATGTCTGAATGAATTGGTAAAGGCACGAAATAAAAGTTTTGAAGGAAATGGCAAAGGGCGATCACAAAAATGTTAAGGGAATTTTGAGGGGCAAAAAGGATGTAATAATTCTTTCGAAAGACACTCCCACAAATCTTGGAGGGTAGGTTGGGATAGAAAGGGTACTTGGAAAAGCTCTAAAGGAAATTATAAAATGTTGAAGGGTAGGCTACAAAAAATTGAATGGTATGTGCCCTACAAGAAATATCCAATAAGGGGTAAATGGTTCAATTCAAAAAGGTTGAAGGGCTAGTTAAAAGGGTTCCAAAGGGTAGGTGGAAGGAAAGTGAAGGGTCTACTTTGGGGCAAAAGTTTGCCTAAAGGGTTTACTTCATGAAGGTTAAAGGGTAGGTCCAAACTTCCTGAAGGGTACTCTTGTATGACTAAGGGTCATTCTAAAAGTTCCAAAGGATAATTTGGATAGGGTCAAAGGGATAATCCATTAGGAAATTTTTTATAGGGAAAGTGCATGTGATCTAGAATTCTATAAGGTAAATATCCCATATACCAAATTATTTTATGAGAATTATTTTGGATGAAAAGTATGCAACAATTTCTCCAACAAAACTAAGGCTATCTAATAAATAATCTCAAAAAAATAGGATTTAATATTTTCTTAAACATAACATCCAAAAAGATAAATTACAAGAATACCAAAGGAATTAGCCTAAAGACTATGAACCTAAAGAGTTTACCTACAATACACAAGTTAGTCTCATAAACATAATACCAATATCATCTACAAAAAAAATTTAAATGTCCTATAGACTTCCTAAACCTTGCATATACATATGGATAAGGTTCCTAATTAAGATCCTATTTTAAAAAAAAAAGGTGGGTCCCTAGTTCCTTATGGAAAAAGGGGGGTGTTGGGTACAATAAAACCTCTAACCTCTTATTTTCTAAAATACATACCCACCACCTCACCCATGCATTATTTAAAATATGTAAGGGACATAATATATATTTTAAGGCATTAAAACCTGATTTCTTATTAAAACCACGTCTCATGAAATACCATGATTTTATTTAATAAGTTATTTTTATTTAAAATTGCAAAAAAGGATATTATTATGTAGGTGGTTTTGAGGATTTAATAGGTGGTTTTAATGAATTTTCATAAAAAAAAATTAGGAGGTGGTTTATAAAGTGGTTTTAAACAAAAAAATGATTTTTTGGTACCTTTGGGTAATTATAAATTTAAAAAAGTGACGTTGTTTTTTAATTTATATATTAAAAAAACACCAACATTATTATAACATGCCTCATTGGTTATATTATATGTTTTTTGTATTTGACACCAATTCTCCATGCTAAGCTTATGTGACACCTCAATCAATAATTAGGTACTCTTTTTTTATTACAAAATGTCCTCCTCTTCTTAGACTATGTTTATAATTCCAAGATGTCAGTGGGTGTGACAACAAGGAATGGATTTGGTAAGGGGTATAAGGATCTTCTAGATGTTTCAATTTCTCAGTCTTCTCTAAAATTTTCCTACATTAGACCTATACTCTCACAAGCTCAAAAGTCATAGCTTGGGCTTTTGATTCTACAAATGCTTCAATAATATTTATGATCTGATACTAATATTAGATCAAAAATAATAAAATATTTAGTTTAAATTCAAATTATTACATGGGCTATTATATATCCACATATATATCCAAACAACCTCCTAAAATATAAGGAGGAATAACAAATAAACCTAGAATAGAGTTCATAGGCAAAACAAAATAAAACAAACTAACAAATTAATAATATTTTTCTATGGTGAATTAATCACTATTTATTATAATCTAAAAATATAAAAAGATAGTACATGAGATGAAGCTTCATAGATTTTTCGGAAGGTAGGTTCAAAAAAATATAATAGATCAACTTTTATAATTGCTACCTTCCTAGAGTGAAATCTATGCCTCATTTAAACATGTTGAATTCTATGAGAGTTTTTGGTTTTGAAGCATCTTGTGTTAAAATATTATACTATTTCCCCTCCACCTACCTCTATATTTCTTCCACAACATCCATTTAAGCTCAACAACCACATTTAATGAAAAACAATTTGAAATTTAAACTTAGGCAGTTGTTTAGATTGGAGGGGAAAAAATTGGTAGGTGGAGAAGTCTAAAAATAAATAGAGAAAAAATAATGAGACAAGTAAAATGAAAAAGGAGAGAAATACACAACGTAAAACTAGTCTATGGGAATATAGAAGAACAAGAAAAATATAGGGGAGAATGTATGCAATAGAACATGGATAAGATAAAAGGAAGAGATAACAGTTTTGAAAAAGGATGTGGTAGTAGAATATAATATTCATAATACAAGGACAATATAAGAAACATTATGTGGGAAAAATAAAAATATTAGAATAAATGATATAAGTTTATTTTAAGTTAAATACAATAGGTTTATTTTGAAGGTTGAATACTACAATAGTTGTTCTTAAAAGGTAGTTGTAATTAGTTCATGTAATAATTGTTTTAAATCATTTTAATCTTAATATATGAAAATGTGTTTTGTTTTTAGACTATCCCGCTATTTTTTTGAGTATTTAGCATGTTATAATGTGCATTTTCTGATTTATATCTCTATATCTAATATTTAGCTATAGCTGCACATTTATGTTGTTCTATTTTTCATTCTCTCAATTATGTTAAGTGTTACACAACTTAGATTTTATCCCAAATAATAGTATTAGAGCCCTTAGGTTCGTAGGGAATTAAGCATGGTATCCAATAGTAGTAGAGGTTAATGGTAACATCCTCCAACATTTTAAGGACATAAATTTAATGTATGGTGTATTAATATGAAGATAATATTTTTCTCACTAGATCTATTTGAACTTGTAGAGGGTAGATACACATAAGTTGTATACCAAGCAACATTCAACACCCTCACTCAAGCACAAGTAAATATATTGAAATAAAATATAAATAAGGATGACAAGGATGTTAGATACATCCAAATGAAACTAGCTAATTTGGTTTTTCTAAGGATGGTAACGACTATCCATTCCTAGCAAGCTTGGAACATTCTAAATACTACCTATCAAGGTATTGACAAGGTGAAACTTATCAAATTATAGTTATTGAGAAGGGACTTTGAGACATTGATGATGAAGTAAAATAAGTCAATCAATGACTTATTTATAAAGATAGTGAGCATTATTAATAAAATTAATAAAAATGGAGACAATCTTGAAGATCTATTGTTCCCAAAATTACCTATGCTCATTTTGTGGACAACTCCTATGAAACTTGTTCATTTGATAATCTACACTCTAAGTTCATCATTCAAGACAAGATTATCTTGATATCAAGTGAAGTTGATTGACATCTTGGGAAAGTATACAACAATCCCTCGTCATGATTTCTCAAAAATCACAAAACCAGTTGTAGTTTTGATTTGATCAAAATGTCAATTTTGATCATTTAAAAGGTGTTATAAAAATTTAATTTTCTCAATGCATAAGCAACATTTTTCACCACTATTGTATGTTTTTAATTTTCTCAATGCATAGGTGGCATTTTTTGCCACTCTTGCATTTTTTTATTTTCTCCATGCATCAAAAGCACTTTTTACTGCCAATGCATGGCTTTCCTCTGGCATTTGTTAGGGCAGTAATTTTTGCTACCCAAGTAGAGATTTTTAATGCCTTTTGATTATGATTTATTTTCAATAAGAACAAAAATGTCATAGGGGATTGTGTAACAAATTCTAAACATATACATAGAGTGTAGAAAGTTATTCATACTACTAAAAATCAAAATGTCTCCACTATAAGGGTACCAAGGATAAAACTAAAGCCCTAAATGGGAAATAGGCCTATAACTAGTCTTGGTGTACTTATATAAATGGTCATGTAATAACTAATTGTTAATAATATGATTACTCTCCCTAAAATTTGACCATTGTATGATATAAATCCATGACCATATTAGTATTCCAAAGGTGAATTTTTCCAATGTAACAAAGTCAAAGGACATGATACCAAAAAATGCATGTAGTTAAGGCACTACATCCAAGATTTAATTTAAAAAGGAGAGATAGAGTAAAAAGAGAGAGTTTAACTAGTTAATCTAAGAACCAGTAGTTAGGTATATACCAAGATCCCTCACCTAAGCATGACTAGAGGTATAAGAAAACACTAAAGGATCAGGGTCAAGATGACATTTTAAATAAAATAAACTATCATTCCATCCCATACCATTACATTAATACCATTAAAATATGAGGCCCCAAAGATCCCACACATCCACCATCCACCATCCACCATCCTCAAAATTAGTAGGGAAATAATTGACTGTGTAGTTACTATACCATATGGCAAGATCACCATTATTGAATCACCTCCAAAATACATTCCACCTATACATCTCCAAAATTCACCATCCTTAGAAAAGTCTTGAATTATTCTAAAAAACCATATGAAATCATTTAATAGCTTGAGAAGAATCTAACTCAAATCTCTCTCATGGATCTTCTTAAGACATCATCGGTACATTAGGAGATTTTTAATCAAGTCCTAAATGAATTAATATTCCCATTCCCTAGTGATATTGATAAAATTCAATTTTAGGCATTGGTGGGTCATTTATCTCCTTCCCAATAGATTACCTTTAGTGCCCAGGATATTCCACCTTTAGGCCCTCACTATAACTATCCATTATTCATTGAAATTTCCATTGCCAATCATAAGATCCTATGGGTACTCATAGATGGAGGGTCAACCTTGAATTTACAAAATCTTGACTTTCTCAAGAAATTATGGTACTCTAAGTCTTCATTAGGACATAATTTTATAATGATAAAGGCATATGATGATAATTAAAGGCCATCTTTAGGCACTATTTATCTTCCTATAGTTGTGGGACCCATTGTCCACCAAACTCTAATTCATATAGTGGACATTGATCTCCCATGAAATTTACTTCTAGGATGCCCATGGATTCATGAAATAAAATTAGTTCCCTTTACCCTCCATCAATTATTAAAATTACCTCATTCAAGAATTGAGGTTACCATCCCATGGGAAATATAACACTTTCATAGTTGTCAAATGGACCAATCTAATATTACTTATTATTTCCCCAACATTCAAGTTCCCCTTATAATCCTAAAGCTATGAAATATATGCACCATGATGATCTACCACCTACTTCAAATTAATCCACATATATCACTTATCTTAATATCACTTTCAAGGGTTGTGAAGAGTATGAATAAAAAATTGTGTGTTAAAAACTTACCACTCTCCCTACATAGCTATAAGTCCTTGGACATGAAGTAAAATAATCCTATTATTTACCAATTCAAGTTCATGACCTTTACTAGTGTAGGCATGTTATCAAAATAATAATTCAAACACTTGATGATTTATGTCTCATTATTGAAAATTAGGACTCAAAATGTCATAATCAAAAGTACCCCCAAATTTAAAATATGATTTAGAATATGAATTATTATGGAAAAGGACTAAGGAGAGATGAAAAAATCAGGATTAAACCTATATGGGTTTAGGAACACCTAAAACATATTGTCTTAGGGTACAAACCTCTAGTCAATGACCTAAGAACTATCATCATGGACACTTATTTGGTTCTTTAGGTGTCTACCTCTAACAAATAAGTTGAGACATGTTTATTTAATAGTATTTATAAAAACTTAAATTTCACCAATCTCTTTTCTGACACTATCATCTCCAACATTAATGTCTCCCTCCATTATCCCACACTTATAAACTAGGAAAAAAATAATGAGCCTAATTTCGATATATTCTAGAATGATGAAGCCATCATAGAGTATCTAGGAGTAAGATATTTTATGGCATTAAGAGACCATAAGAAAGGGTTCTTTATCAGTATAAATGAGTCTACATATTTTGGAGAAAAATAAATGTATCTAAATAACATAAAAAAAATAAAATGAATATCATTATCCCTCTCCAAATATGGAAGAAATAAAACCCACTCCCAATGAACCAAAATCTCATTTGGAATTAGGTATAGAGATCCTTGAAGAATTTACTTTAGAAGGGGAATTACCATCATCCCTAACATTTTTACATGACCAATAACCTTCTCTTGTTGAGGAGGTTATATAAGTAAATCTTGGAAGAGATAAAAGTCCTAAAATAGTTGAATTGGGTGAAATTATTACACCCAAATATAAACAAATCCTTAGTGATTTTATCAAAGAAAATATAGATTTGTTTACATGGAGTTATTCTCACATGTCAGGGATAAATCCAACCTTAGTAGTGCATCATTTAGTGGTTCATTTGAATGCAAAAATGGTAAAATAGAAATTACACAAAATACACCCCAAAATGGCCCTCTTGGTCAAAGAAGAGTTATATAAATTCTTGGAAGATAGGTTTATCCATTCAATTAACTATTCTACATGGATATCTAATAGTGTCCCCATGGATAAACCACAGGGAAAAATCAAAATCTAGAATGACATCCATGGGAAAGAATTACCAGAATAAGGAATGTCTCAAGGATGAACCTCCCTTACCTAATATAGACATGATCATGGAATATACCATAGGGTATTAGATGCTCTCCATCTTGGATGGTTTCTTTGGATATAATTAAATTAAAATTGCTTTTAAGGATCAACACAAAATGACATTTATTACTCTATAAGGGACCTTTTATTACCAAGTGATGTTTTTTGGTCTAAAAAATGTGGAAGCCACTTAACAAAGGGATATGATAGTAATATTACATGATATGATGCATGATATTATATAATATTACATAGATTATATACTAAGAAAGTCAAAACTCTGATCAAAGCATCTAATGGTGTTAAGGAAATATTTTGAGAGGCTTAGAGAATACAAAGTTATATTAAAACCTTAGAAATGTGTGTTTGGAGTCACATTAGGTAAAATATTTGGGTTCATAGTCTCCAGAAGAGGCATTGAAGTATATCTCACTAAATTAAAATCAATTGTTAAAATGCCTCCTAAAAATATGATGCAGTTAATAAGCCTTCAAATAAAATTATAGGACATCTATTAGTTTATATTATAATTGGTAGATAAGTGTCATACCTTCACCCATATCTTAAATAAGAGATCCCATTTAGATTGAAACTCAGAATTTCAAAAGGGTTTTGATAATATAATGTGTAATATCTAGTTAATCTTTAAGTTTTATCACCACCTATCTTAGGAAGGCTACTTTTGTATATCTCTACAACACCTTGTGTTATAGGGTCCTTACTATCTCAGCATAATGGTGAAGGTAAATAAAGAAAAAATATTATCTAAGTAGAATTATAATCTCATATGAGGTTAACTACACCCCTATTGAAAAAGGCTTGCTTGGCTGTAGTCCTTATCTCACAAAAACCCAAGCATTATATGATGAATATCTAATTCAAGCTTACAGCAAAGGTCTATCCCCTCAAGTATATGCTATGTAAATAAATTTAAATGGTAGAATGGCCAAATGTATCATGTTACTAAATGAATAAAATATTTAAATCAAATTTTATTAGAGGACAATCCATTGTAGATCAACTTGTAATAACACCTATTATAGACGCCAAGCCTCTAATCAAGACCTTCTTGTATGAGTCTATTTTGACGAACTAAAGAATCAAACAGATGGAAGTTATATTTTGATGGAGCTTTTACCACACATGGTTAGGAACAATAATCATTTTTATAACCCCACAAGGTGACCTAATCCCTAAAGCCTTTATAATTGCTTTCATGTGCACAAATAACATTGCTAAATATGATGCATTCACTGTCAGACTACATCTCACCATCCAATGGAATATCTAGCATCTATAGGCCTTTAGTGATTCTCAATTGATTATAAAATAGGTGAATAAAGAGCTATAGATAAAATATGGGAAAATAATTCCTTATAAATAATTAATGGACTAATTGAAGAAAAAAATTAGTCCACAATATTTGAAAAAGCTCTTAGGAGAAGTAATAAATTTGTTAACTAAATGGCCACTATTGGTTCTTGGATAAATATTATAAAATATGTAATTTAAGGCAACTTTATAATGGAACAATTATTACTATCATCTCATCAATCATGACACATTATCAAATTTTTACTATAATCGATCCTAGTCTACCCTAGCACCACACTATTTAAACTTACCTTCATGATAATATTCTACCACCAAACCTCAATCACCACCAATGAAAAGCCTTCATTCATTACACATCATGTTATACCATATTTGGTAACATGATCTATCTATGAGGATATGATGAAACCCTATTCAAATGCCTAGCATTAGAGGAGGTTACTCATGTAATAAAGGAGGTTGATGATGGTATCTATGGTGTTCATGTTAGTAGGATTGCCCTAGCTAAGAAGTTACTCCATACTAGATGTTATTTACCCATAATGGATCATAATTCTTGCCAATATGTGCATAAATGTGTATCATTTCATAATCATGGAAATCTCATCCATTCCCCTGCATAGGAGCTATAACCTATAGTGATCTCATGGCCATTTTCCATATGGGGATTAGACCTAATTGTAAAGATTAATCCTACATAATTTGATGGACATAATTTTATAATTATAGCTATAGATTAGTTTACCAAATGGGTCAAAGCAATGCCACTAATCTATACCATAGGTCTACAAATATCAAAATGCATTTTAAATTATATTATTTGCCTCTTTGGAATCCCAACCAAAATCATATCAGATAATGGAAAATATTTCAAAAATTAATAATTCGAATACTTGTGTAATAATTATCACATTGAGTAACATTTCTCTACACCCTATTATCCCTAAGGCAATGGACAAGTAGAAGTAACCAATAAAACACTTCTAAAAATTCTCAAGAAAATTCTCAATGATGTAGTTAGAAATTGGCATTTACAATTATATCCTACTCTTTGGTCTTATAGAACCAATTCTAGAACACCTATTTTGGCCACTCTATATTCTCTCATCTATGGCATAGAAGCAATCTTTACCATTAAAGTTAATCTCCCCTCCTTATGAATCTCTTTGTGGGGCATGATTAATGATCATAATTGTAGACACTAAAGTTTACAAGAGATTGGTCTACTAGATGAAAATCATCAAAATTCCTTAGATCACCTTAGGGCATATCAAAAAAAACTTAATGGCCAATATCTCAGAAATATTGAGTGAAAATAATTTAAAATTGGTGACCTAGTCCTAAAGGATATTAAAAAAACACCAATGCAGAGCAAGAAATGAAAGGTAAATTTAAACCAAACTAGCTTGGGCCCTATGTTACTATTACAAAATTTAGATCAAGATCTTATAAATTGGCCATATGAGAGGGTGATGAGCTTAATGATCCCATAAATATTATGTATTCAAAGCATTTATATACATAAGGGATTCCAAATAACCTTTGTCTATGTGTTCCCACTCTTGAGGGCACATCCATCCATCACCACATCACCTCTCTCATCTTTTCATTCCATCTTATCATATGACCTTGGTCTTAATAGTGGGTATATAATATATGCTTAGGATAAAATAAGGAGATATGCATTTTAAAAATGGGGCAAATCATTGCTAAAAGTGTGAAGAGGATAGTTGTTGAGGAGTCATCTAAGACATCTACTCCACTTTCAAACATTTAATCATTTCATTTTAACATCTTAATACATATCCTAGTCACGTCTTCCTCGATGACTTTTCTTCCTATTATCCTTAATTGCATCCAAATTTTTCCATCCACATTTACCCCATAAACCTAAATTTGCATCACACCCACTAACTTCATCACTAAAAAGGGGTCATATAAAATTCTTACTCTAGGATATGTAATATAATTTGTAACTAAATCCTAATCATTCACTTTAGATCCCATGTTTGTCATAATAACCTATCTTTGATCCTTTTCTCATTTATCCTAATAAGTTTTGAGCACAATCTACCCCTATAAATATTTAACTATATCCCTAAAGTTAGTTATCTTAGGGAATCATATATATATTGCCTTTAATAAACATATTAATTAAGTATTTTTAGGGATTTTGTCATATTACTACTATTGTTCCTTTATTTTTCAGTCTTAACATATATTTAAAGGACTCAAAATGTATATACTTAGCCTCTATTTTGTATCAAAATCCATTTATATTATCTGATCAAGTAATAGATTCTATACATGTGTATGCATGTTATTTATCACAAGTCAATATATATCCATATGTAAATATTGTCAATCAGTTTATTAAAACTCCTTAAGTCTTGTAAATACTTTTTATTTTCTTATGTAATAGTTAATAATCTTGTTTTCTTATCTTTTTATCTCATCTTTTTAATTTTTTCCTTTTTTGACAAAAGGGAAAGAAGATGGCCTTAAGTGACTACTCAACATGAAAACTAGGTAAAGTCACCAAAACAAAGTTCCCACATAATTTAAGTCCAACGTGACCATGACCATCCTCATGTCATGGGTACACATATACTCAAAAATGTAACAATAAAATATATTTCCTATATATTTAATGGCTTCAAGTTCACACCCATTCCATCCCCCTAATCATTACACTATCTAGTCTAACAATCCTATCCTACTACCCAACAACCACCCACATCCTTGGTGTACGAGGATTTTACCCTACATTAATTTGTGAGACATATGATTCAACCAATGGATTATTTACTAGCACATGTTATCAATCATTACATGTCATTATACCATCACATTATAAACATAAGACAATAAATATCATTTGCATCTAAACCATAACACATATTAATCATCTATATCATCTAATCAATAATTTAAACATATTCATCATCATAATCATCTCATCCATAATTATTCATCACATAAAAATAATAATATATAATCACATAGTCAAAATCCAAAAAATAACATCCATGATCCATATATCCATAACTAATAATCACATAATTAAGTCATCCATCATTAATCACATAATCATAACATCATATACAACATCATAATAACATATATTAGCATTCCATAATGTCCATAGGAGCCATGTCAAAATCTATAACTTAAAAATGGTCCTCATGGGCATTCAATGTGTTATAATAAATACATGTCCATAATATAACACCTATCTCATAAATACAAATCCCAAATAACTACTATATAGGTGGTCTCTTATCAGGTTGATGCATGGACTAGGAGGAACTAGCTCTAAAAGTTAGGGCACACTAGTCTACTGGAACTACTCCCTCATATAAATATCTATAATACTAAGCCTCTCATGGTTGATGACCTATCTATCTCATCACCATCCTTATACCCCATTTTTATATTACTATATCACCCTCCTCTTTTGCATTCTTGACCATCTATAGCTCTACATCTCTCTCCCTTAGCTTCAACTGAAGCATCACATTCTGCCCCTATAATGATGTTATTTATGTATCATGTCTCTAATTATAACTTTAGAGTGCAACTATATGTCCATCCTAAGCTTGTATTTGACTTGGTTACCCCTATAAGGCTACCACCTATCTTTTCAAACTTGAAACCTATCCAAGTGCCCATGCCATCTATATATCTCTCTAAGTAATCTATCCTTGTAAATATGCAACCATCTTATCCCAATAAACTATGATGCATGTAACCTATAAATCCTAGGCCTATATCTCTCTCCTCATCCTTTCCAAAAATGCCTAATCATCCTCACTCAAATCTAACCTAGATGGTCTTGCATCATCTACACCTAATCCCCTCTTTGATTGATCCCTACCTCTATGCTAGTCTCCACCTAAGACCCCCTAATCTCCACCATTAATAACCATCATGTATAGTCATCCATATGCATCCTATTAGCCTTATGCCTTAGGAAATGGTATCTATTCTTGCTTCTTCCCTAACTAATTCCAACCCTATACAAATCTATGTACAACCCCCCTCTTCACTTTGGCTAGCCATCTAATTAGTCTATGAGGCCATCTCTAAGCCCACCAAACCACATAGGTTGAAATCACTCTTAGATCTGGTATGTGAGTCTAATAATCACATATAATAGGTCTAATATTCTCATAATCCACTTGAAATAATGATATGTCTATTAAATCACCCCATTTTGGCCTCTTGCTATCACTACAAGTAAACATATGCTCCTCTCTGGGAGCATTTTGGTACCTCCTGAACTAATATTTGACTTGATCCATCTCTTATATCTCAATAATGTAATGATGATGACCAATCAAATATCACTCGATGATCATGAATTGTGTAACATATACATTCTCAGTCTATCCCCACTAGATCTATCTATATGACATCTAATTGATTTGATCCACTTGTAGACTATAAAATGCATGTCTATAAAATGCATCTCACTAACATGGGATTTATGCAATCCAAGAATGAAATGCCATCTAAATACTATCGGTTGGTTAGGATTTCTATCTACACAAGTACCCATTTGTCTTTATATCATGATGTGCTCCCAAATCCATATCTGTAATAATAGAGAACAACCTAAGCTTATTGCTCCTTTATAAAATCCCATATGAATCTCTCTATATAGGTGGCCCAATACCATGGGACCAAAATAAAAAACTTGATAATCTTGAACCATATCTAATATCACATCCCCAAATCATAGATGGAACCACTACCTACTCTTTTATGGCAATAATATGTTGATAACAAGATACATAAACACAAGAGTCAACCTATCAATAGTCCCCTCTCTCAAGGATATATCAATATCCACCCTAGAATCATGAAATCTAATCTAAAGTTATCCACATAGTCTCTACATCATCACACTCAAGATATATGATCATTAGTATATCTTATTACCCCTCATCATTAGTAAAAAAAAACACAGTACATCCTCAAGTGTCACTGTCATCTCAATAATCACAAAGTGAAATATGTTGGTCTCTAAATACCATCACTAAACTAGGTATATGATTAATTACCTATTTATCTACACTATAATCATCATCATGATATAATAAAGGCCCATAATATCAATCACTCCATATTCTATAGGTGTCAAATGATGCATCTCATCCAGTACCATTGGCTAGCATAATCTAGATACCAATATGCCTAAATCATCTTGCACCAATCAACACCCTATCACAACATGACCCCCATTAGTTTGATCACAACTATTTAACCTATTACATCCCACCTATGTATTACCTATCTATCTAATCCCCCATCTCACAAATCTCATCCATATCCCTAGTTTAATCACCACCTAATTTCTAACTAATCTATCTTATTTACCTAAGTATAATTCTTAACTAGCTTTTCCACCCATCAAACTAAATATTTTACGTCATATATCCTCATTATTCAACCCAAGCCTATTCATTCCCATTTAATCCCTTATCTCACTAACTTTTCTTAGTTCCCTAATCTAACCACCAATGGATAACATATCTTATCTAGATAATTACCCTTCCCCATTAACTTATTATCCACCCAATTTATTCACTAATTTACCCATCTAATTAGATCTCATATCCTCTCCTAACCCTTAAGTCATTTAAATTCCAACCAAATCATCCCCATCCCATTCCCTTCTTAACCTATTAAACTTTCATCCTTAATTCCCACAAAATTATTTATCATGATCCTACCTTAATTCATAGTTTTGGTGATATTGCTATTCGAAACCCATAATTTTATAAAACCGTTAGTCTAACTATGCAGTTTACAAAATTATGGTTCCCCCTTTGTGGTATTTCAATATTTCAAGATGCGAGTCATGATTAACAAAACATCAAGCCACCCCTTGCAATTTTTCAAAACCATCACTTGTGTTTGCATTACATCCATTTGTGGTGGCTATACCACGACTGAGGGAAATGCCCTTAGTGGTGATATTGACATGATGAAATGTATACACCATAAATGTAATAATAAATATGTAAATGAAAAAACTAAATAGTTAGAGATGGAGTACTCATCATTTGTCTTATGTTGGCCACCCTCTAGTGCTCTCAGACTTTCTTTACACTATGATGAGCAAGAAATGTGATCTATCTCTTGGTCTCCAAAGCACAAAATTCACTACAGCTAAAAAGACAAAATGACCCTTTTACCTCACTTTTTTCCTATTTTACCCCCAATTCATCCCCTTCTTTACCCCTTTCATCCCATTTAACCCTTTCTAACTATATAATATAACCTAGTCCACTAATTTTTATCCTTGAATCCTTTTTCACATCTTATTATCTCATTTAATCACCTTATCATCACCCCTAAGTCATCCCAAATCACTGTTATATGGCATAGTGTCATATTCCCCATTTTAAGTCTAGAATCCCATGTCAAAACTACATCAACACGATGTCTCTTAATACTATGTAGGCAACACCTAGCCACTTTTTTTAAGTGCCTGAGGATAACTCATCCACTACTAACATCTAATCTGATCCCATCCCTTATGGGTCACTCAACATAATTAATCATATTAAGATATGAATACTATATTAAAATAGCTTATTATCAATAATAACTTTTTGAATGTCCTTTATAGGTTTCTATCTATCCCTTGCATGTGTCCTTGCTAGGGAGTTATCTCCAAATCATGGCTTATCACATATTTTTCATTTCCCAAATAATGTTAAGGTCTAAAAAATTTTAGTCTTATCATCTTAATAAACCTTCCTCCCTCCTAGACATTGGTCATTATCTAGTACTTATCTTATAAGTTTAAATCACTTTAATCCCCTAGCAATTCTACTTATGGAATCTCAATCTTTTCACCCTTATCATCTTGGTCTTATCCCACCCTAAGGATTTATTTTTAAGTGGCCATTCAATTCTTTCCTCCCTGCATGTCCCATCGAGGGGACATCATGTCTACTAACATCATTTATCAACCCATACACATAATGGTTTTTATTTAAAAGGCCATTATCTAACGACTTTTCTAAATTTCAATTCCATTTCAAAGAGGGGAAAAATGTATGCACATAAATCCACTCACCCTAATCATTCTATTGATTCTACTAATTTATCTAATAACCATAATCCTAGCCAATTAATTAACATCACATTTATGATATAATATCTCCAATACCCTATAAACCTTTCTATACCCCCTATGACCAATTAATCACCCTATTATCTTTATAATAAGCCTACTTAAATACTAATTTTATTGCATTAAATACCCACTAGCCCACTTAAAAATTGAAAATTCCTATTTATTCAACTACCCCTAGCCAACCTACCACCCTACCTCTCTTATACCCATATGAACCTTAAAACTCATTTAATCCTCATATAATCCCCATTATCCCTTAAACTAACTAAGAAACCTGTATAACTATAGAATATCCTCTAAGATTCTATAAGTCTCTAAACTAGAGACTTCTAAATAATTTAAAATTTCCTAAAAATCCCTTCACTATCATATAAATACACATGCTTGGGCCATGGAAAAGCTAATAAGAATAAGAAATTTGCAAATCCATAATATTTAATTATACTCTCATATTTATCCATATTATAGCATTCTCATACTATTTAAAATCCATTTAAATATCCGAGGGATCCTTTTAGAGCCATCTTGAAGCTATCATCATGCAATCCACAAATAAAGCATATTACATTGGAATCAGTTTGAAAATCTTAGAGAGAAGATACAAGGGACAAGGTGATGGTAATATTTCACTCTTGAATTTATTATTTTTCCTTTATTTACCTCCTTTTGATGTTATTGTGTTGTTGCATTTAACTTACTATTTATATTAGTTTTAATTAATAGCTTAAAAATATAATCATATAGTGTGCTAATAAAATCTATGCTTAGAATTATAACTGGTGCCTATTGTATAATTCACTATGAAATAGGTAAATGATATTCGTATGAAATTCCCTAAATTTTAACCACTTGATTAATATTTATATACTTCAAACATATATGTATGGTGGATGGAATGGATCAAAGATGTTGTATCCAAGGCCTACCCAATAACATATCAAATGTGCCTTCACCAGGTACTACTATGAATCTTGTGGCCACATGTGTATACCTAGCCTATAATTGAATTATAATATCCCTAATGGAAGTATGGACATGGATGCTAAATCCATAAATAATTGTATCTATTTTAGAAATATCTTACTCTGAGTAACCAAGTGATGTAGAAGTGTGATAGTACACATGTTAACCCTTGAATCATTATCAACCATGACACTCTAAATAATATTATGATCAATGTAGTCTCATATAAATATTTCATATAAATATGTGTCATCATCAACTATTTCATGATCTAAAAAAGTTATAAGAGGTCTAGATATCATTATAGTATGATACACCCCAATGATATTATGTAGAGGATGTGGATCCACTATATGAGTTTGATAAGATGTTGGTGGTAGATGTGCTTGATATGTATAAATAACACCTAAAGTTACTATTATCTCATTAGTTATATGCTTTGGAAACACATATGAAAATATTTTCAATGCTTTTTCTTCCATTGGTTATGGTCTAGGTGCCTCTATAAGAGTTCTAACATCAATGATATTAGCTTATATCAAATATTATATCTTATGTCAAAAGTTTCTACATCTATTTATAGTATGTCATGGTGCCTTGTGATAGTCACATAATGCATTAACATCATATTTCCTTGGAAGAGGCATAGTCATATCATTCTCTTTGATGGGAGGGAGAGATATGACATTGCATTCTAAGAGTTGTTGTAGAACCCATGTTGGTGATTGAGGAAGAGTGGGAAAGGTCTCCTTCGAGACACTTATAAAACCATATGAGGAGGTGTATTTGAAGCTGAATTAATTATCATTTTTGGATCATTATTGTTATCACATGGTTTCACCTTAGATGGAGGCTTATTATAACTCTTAGTAGTTGAATATGATCAAGTTTTATAGTTTAATTTGACCATAGAGAGAAATTTGACTTCTTATTATTTCACTGTATGGAAAATATCTATGATTGATGGAAACTTATTGGATATAATAAATTCATGTAATGATAGTATAAAAATCTACTTGAATATGTCTTAGAGGTCTCTATCCACCATGGGGCTAGTTATCTTTGCTAATATAACTTTATATCACAAGCCAAATTCAACAATTAACTTGTTATATTTTTGTTTAAGTTGTTTAACTTGAGCATAATAAACCTTATCACTGATGTTGACTAAAATGTGTACCAAAAACATATCTATTAGTGAATTAAATGGTTTGATAGAATGATTAAGAAGATCATAGAACCATTATAATGCATAGTACTTTAAATTATGAGGGAACAACTTAGTGAGGAGTCAATCATTAGAAATATAGTCTAAACATGCTAGATGTAAATCTCATTCATGGTGATTTAGGTTACCCTTACATCATATAAAGTAATCTTGGGTTCCACAAATCCAAATGGAAAAAGAGTTGTCTCTACATGTTGTGCCAAAGGTGTATGTTAAATAATATAAGAATATAAGGCATGAGGTGGTTTAGTGGTACCTTGATGAATATGTAACACCTTGGCCTATAGATCATGAAAATCATGTATAATGGATTGTACATCTGGATTAGATTAATTATTAGTAGACATAAGAGGTTTTTTCATTGCTAAAGGTTACCAAGTTAGAATTAGTTTTTGTAGAATCTGAGTTTCCCCCATAATAAGTGTAAAAATATTAGCATTTGGGGGATTAGAATATTAAACAATATTGGATTTATGAATCTCTTTATGGATAATATGGATAATGTCATCTTTTATATCTAAATTGTCTCTCATCGATCTCACTAAATTGGTTATTAAATTATGTCACTATAGGTTTGAAATAAGGGGGAAAAATGTTGTATATTTTAAACCTTTTAATAAATTTAATCTATTAAAGATTTACAAAATAAAAAAATATATTAGATCTAGGATTTAAGAATTAATTTTTTAACATATAAAATAAAAGAATACAAACCCTCTGAGCATCTAGGTCTAGGGTTTGGGCAGTATTCAAAGTAAGATGGGTTCACCAAATGATTTAGCTTATAATAACTTGGTGTATGTAAATCCTAGGTTGTTAAAGGGTTTGAGTATAGTAAATTAGGGAGACATATGCACTAAATATATCTATTGATTTTTATAAGAATTGACCTAATATGATATTTTAAAAAATAATAATGAATGACACAAATAAGTACTTAGCTAGAAATCAACTAAGATAGATGATTTAGGGAATGCAAAACTAGTGTAGAAGCTAATCTTAGTGTTTTAAATAGGATCTAGGTGTCAAAAACCCTCTTGTATAGTAGCATGGTACCTTCGAAAATATCACACTATGTAAGTATCCTACCTATTATGCTAATGTCCTTTATGTAGAAAACTACGATCTTCTGGGTGCACCTCTAATTGAGTATAATATGCATGTCCATATGTGGATGAGCCCTGATTCATTGTTTATGCACTATTTTTGACAATTTATGAGCAAACCCTAGACTTCCATATTTCTAGTGTATTTGAAAATTAAAAGTATCAAAATTATGATGTTAGTTGGGTAGGTTAGACATCCCCAACACTCTACTATGTTGAGAGTTTCCTACGTACCAATACCTTGAGAGTGGATCAAGCTCAATGTAGTTCTCCCAATCTAAGTATTGGTACAAATGCAAGTGAATAGTGGTATGCATGTTGGTATGAGTGATTTGAGTGAAGCTTGATATTGTAAATATATTTAATCTAATATTAAGATGGCTTTAGATGATTATATATAGAAGTATGGTAGAATAGGGATCAATAACTTTGATTGTGCAACATTGATTTTGAGTTTGTTTGAGGGTATTTGCATCTGATTTCCATTTAGTGGATAAAGGGATAAAATTGGTGTATATATATATATTGATATGGTGCTTGTGTGGAGTGTGAAATAGGTATAGGATGGCATTAAGTGTCTTAAGAATTGAAAAACATTCATTTGGGTTGAAAAAAGGTAAGGAACACTAGCATAGCCCCTTGGTAATTAGTATAATGAACTAGTGTCCAAAGGGGCATGCTAGTGTCTAAGTGGCAAAATCTGGGGCATTAGGGGCTTAGATCCCTATAAGAAGGTATGGGACTAATTTGGGATGTCTAGGGATGCATAATACCCACATAAACATTGGATAAAGATAGAAAGAGGTCCTAAGATAGGTCCAGGGCTAAGCTAGGGATGGGTGGTCTCAAGTAACACTCATTACACTCGAGTGACATTTTATATGACTAAAATACTCATTCATAATAAATAAGGATCCATAACATGCACTAAAATATAAAATACATTATGTCCATATAATATCCATAATCTATAAGATTATACAACACATATTCCATAACATGAATTAATGTATATACTATTCAATTCATACCAAATAATATAATGATTGTATTTAATAGGCCTTAAGCCTAAACAACTCATAAAGAGTTTCTTAAAGTTGCCAATATTTTCCTCAACCCAAAAATTTTTGGTTCTCAATATAATAATATTAAGTTTATTATTTTTCTATTTGAGATTTATACAAAACACTCAACCCATATCATAGTACATATACTATATGAAATATAAGATTTAATAACAAACAAATTTCTAAGGTCATTAAACAATCACATACTATGTATTTATTAGAACCTCACTTGTATATTCCTTTAAACACATAATTTTAAAGGAATATACTCTCAAAATAATAAGTTTACATTATCCATGTTTACTCCATAATAAGTTCCCATGTTTTTATATTTATAACTTAGTCTGAAATCAACCCTATATGGTTAGTAATTCATCAAAATTAAATTTATTAATTGAAGTCTTTAATTCCCAATCTAAACTTAAATCCCTTAGTTTAAATTTGGCATAACCACCTTCATTTAATAACTTATTTGTGTGCATGTTTATCCTCATATTTTACCATATATCTTAACCTTCCTAATTAACCCTAAATTATATTAAAAAATCCTAACTTGGTGATAATAGGGTTAACAATATAGAAATGACAATGCAAAAGGGTGATAATCATATCTAAAATAGGCTAATTAAATGCTAAACTTAGATCTAAACATACATCAATTTTTTTATGTTGATAATAGGCTAAATATATAAAGTACAACTAAGATATGCATGAAAATGACAAAAAAGTAATATAATTAGTTGCTTTTGATGCTAACATAGTGTTGGATCTAAAACAAAAAAAATTAGGTTGCAAGTAGATTCTATAATAGTTGTTAGATTTTAGATTTAACACTTCTATAACGCTATATAGTAACATCTATAGGGACCACTTTTTTTTCATAATTGTGTTTCAATCATACTTTAGATTAATTTATACCAAATAATGCAAATTAAGCCTAAGAATCACTGAATGTCCCAAATTTGTCTATTCATCAAACATTAGTGCTCAGAATCACATCGATGAATCTTTCGGGTATTATCCTATATGTAAAAATATCCTCTCAAAAATTCATCTCCAATCAAATTTTGATCTAAAAAATAAATAGTTTGGCCTTTGGACCCATTAAATGGGGTAATTAAAGAATTCCTTAAGTGTAAAAATGCTAAGTAGAATGAATTAACTAAGCAAATCAAATTAAATGATTAAGTGAATTTTCCATGTGTAATTAGTGAAAATAAAATTTGTAAAAAGGAAATTTCAATAAAAATGAGGTCATGAGGATGCCATCATCTTAAAAGTCAAGAAATTAAAAATATCTTCCCTAAAGCCTTAAACTCATAAATGGAGAGCCATGTTTAATAAATGGCATCTCTATCCCAAATATGTAATGTACCTAGATAGAGGTAGAATAGTGAATAATAGTGAATAGTAATGAATAATAATAATAATAATCCCACATGCATAGAAAAGTATAGTGGGATAGATTATAATAATATAAATAAGAGGGAATAACCCATCGTAAGATCATCAAATAAGAAGAATTGTAATTGAGATTGCTCAAATGAGGTATCCCCTCCAAAGTGGCAAGTGATTCAGAGTGTTTCCTTTTATAATAGAAATACATTTTTAATATATCCAGTATTTTTATGATTTTCCATATTTTAGCATATAGGTTCCTCTCATCTGGTATCAAAGTAATTTTCAAGGCCATTTATGTTATCATGATTTTTATTGCAAGCACATTTGGAAGCTTCATAGAGAAAATCTAAGAAGTGCAAATTTATGTTTTTTATCCTAAACAACCTAACTATTCATCTTTGAGCTGCTCTCAAAAGGTAGATAAATGAGCCAAACTATTTCTATATTATGTGTATCTTATTTCTAAATTTCCAAAATAGTTTGAATTTCTAATTTTCATTTAGTATTTTTAAAGTTATCATAGTTTTAGTTATTGCCTCTTTTTTAAAACAAAAAAATGATTTTTCTTCTGCATACTACTCTCACATAGTAACAAATCTATTTATGATGAAAATTGCACTATCAGCAAATCAACCCTTTTGTCTATTATGAATGTTAATTTGGAACTGTACCAATCTAATCATGGGGTTTTAAAGGTTCAAATATAATCATAAAGATGCGAGGGGTTTTTAAATGTTCTAGGAAATAATGAATAAGGCATCAAATGTAACATATTCCATTACAACCTCAGATATCCACTTATCAAATCATGAGTTAGTTTAGATATGAATCTATAATCTATCTTATTTGACAGAAAAACTTATGAATAGATAATTTGCTGAAGGAATGAAATTTAATATAGTAAAATAATATATTTCAATTAATAATTTACTTTTGTTAGAATATTTCCAAGTCACTTCAAAGGATAAATCAATAAATAAATCTGAGATAAAATAAAGGCAAATAGATATTTAATCAAGTAAAGCAAACATGCAAGAGACACAAAAAACAATATCTAACAAACTAATTAAAACAAAATAAATATAAAATATCTAAATTAAACTAAAATAAAAAACAAATTACTCTAACTATCTAGTAAATAACAAGCTGATGAATAATTAACAAGTCTAATAAACTTAAAAGAAAAAGGTAAAAAGAGTCTAATCAATAGTCTAAACTAAAACTATAATCTAAAATGTAAACTAAACTATAACTAACTTACAAAAAAACTAAAAACACATTTAATAAATAACTTTAAAACTAAACCTAAAACTATATAAAAGGAACTAATCTGTGAACAAACTATATTAAAGCACACATAGAAAGATCTATATAAGAAATCACTAAAAGAAAATAGAAATAAAATAGTAAACTAACTAGATAGAAAGATAAAGTTATAAACTAATAAATAGAAATCAAAACTAACTTAATATAAGATAAACAAAAACTATATTTAAAATTAGAGTAAATATGAAATACAATAAAGTCTACGAGTCTCAAAAGAGAGTCTTCTTATCAAAATAAGATATATTTTATTAAGAGAACCAACATGTTTCTTTATAAATATCTTGAGAGACAAATTTAAAAATAAAATAGATCAATGAGATGTCATAAACAACAAAGTGTTCATCATTATTCATGTTGAATACTTGGATTCTGTACATAAGACTACAAATAGCAATCATCAAAATATTTTAAACATGACAATCTTCAGACAATCTATTATAAATGATAATAAAAACTAGATATACCTATGTTGTCTAAGCAATTACTCATCTATCAGATAAAGTACCATTGGGTCTATCTACAAAAATCATGCTATATCAGAGAAGTTGCATAGAAAAGAGAAAGATGAATGATGGACTTCACAAAATGTATAAGTCTTCAATACATGTGTTGTTATTCTTCTCCAAATTAATCCTTGATCTCCTTTTATGATTAAAACTTAGTTGAAAAATAGGTTATAACTAACCTTAGTTAGTTATTATTTTATGTTAACTAATTTACTTAAAATATAATTAATTATAAATAATTATTGGTTAAGGATATGCTTAATTAAGACTTAAAAAGTCTTAATAAATCAATTTTTTGAATATAGACTAGGTACTTATCTTAACGGGTGGGGACCCTCATCAATTAATAATAAATAGAATACATATATCAATGATAAATAGATGAGTCAAAGTTTAATAAAATTCTATTTATATCAAACCATAATTCATATTACAAAATTAACTTAGGCATACATACATACATATATACATACATACATACATACATACATACATACATATACAAATACATACATACATATAACTTCATAATTTTAGACTTGATATTTTGGCTTGCAGTTTTTATTCATGAACTTTCATATTTTTTATAATTAAGTCTATTTTACTTCTCAAAATTATAAAAAATATGAAAACTCATGAATAAAAATTGCAAACCAAAATATCAAGTCTGAAAGTGTGAAGTTCCATCAACTATAATTCAATTGAAAAATAAAAATTCTATCTAAATGACATATAGGAGTCATCAAAATCTAAAAGGTCTTCAATTATAGGCTTCCCTTACTCAGTAAAACATTCAATATACTCCATTTCAATGGCTATAAGATGCACTATGTTTGTGCCTATGTCAGTTGAGAGATCATCAATTTACAACTAAATCCATTTAAGTACTCTAATCTCAATAGGAGTATTAAGATCAATCTAATTATTTAATCTTTTATTTAAATTAGTAAGATGAACCTCCATTATACATTTTCTACCAGTATAACTAAGTTTTTCCAAACTCAACTTCTTGCTTCCCATAACAAGTTCACTATGAGAAAATACTAGATCTAGCTTCTTACATCCTAAAATAGGCTCTCTATGAGGAGATGAAACTTCATTAGAAACTGAAGGAAGGGTGAGATTAACATAGTTTTTGGAATGGATTGTTTTAATCTCAAGTTGGGTGGTTCCATGAATAGGATGTGCCTCAAAAATGGGCTCATTTCTTTCAGGAATGGGTGACTAGATTAGTGAATGATGTAGATTGATTTGCAAATGGTGTGAGGAGTTGTTGTGTGAAGGGGTTTTGGATCCAAACCTGCACCCATAAAATCCTCTATTTCCCTTATTATTGGTTGGATTATAAGGCAAATTATTTAGGATATTCCAAAATTCAGGGTCTATTTCATCAAAATGAATAAACATCCTATCCCCTCTATAAAACCTAGGGTTAAACCTCCTTTCATTAAAACCACCCCTCTAATTATTTATATTAGGGTTATGTTGGTTGACAATGTTACCATAATTTTTCCCCCAACCTCTATCATCATTACTCCTATTTGACCTGGGTTGATCCCATTCAGACATCTTAAACAATCTAAAATATATTCGAATTAGATGACTAAAATTTAACATATAATCATTTCAATTGTTATAGAACTATATTCTAAAAACACATTCACATATCAATAAAAATTATAAACTAAATTATACCAATTTTATCCAATATCACTATATCCCAGTAATCTTATCAACTAAACTTCAGAAATAGAGTTATAACATCATAATTTTATCTCAAACATATTCTGATCTAAATGAAGTTTCAATCTTAACTATATCAACTTATCTAAAAATCAAAATAAATAAACCCAAAATTAAAATAATATTTATAATATATATTCATGAAAGGTAACTTCTCAGAAATTCTTATCTCTTCACATGCCATATTTCAAACTAGAAAACAACTTATGAACCTTTGAAATATAAAATGTATTTTTTTCAAAATTTAAATGAAACCCTGATAAAATTTCATAATAAATTCAGCTTAAATTCCTGAATCAAACCCAAAATAGTTTTGCAACATGATTTTAGACTAATACTTTTTAAAAAGTAACAACAAATAATATTTCAATGTAGAAGCCACTTGTTCAAAATATAACCCTTATCAAAATTTCAATTGAGAAAAAAATGAATTCTTTAAAGAAATATTATTTCAACATCTAATTTTAAAACAAAACCCAAGACTTTGACATTAAGGTGCACATTCAAAAATAATTTCATTTTTATATATATGTCTTTTTGAAAACCTAGAATTATAATGGAAATTTATGCATGAAATCTTAGGTTTTGAGAAAGAGTTATATATATATGAAATTATTTTGTTTTGAAGTATCAAAAATAGTCATATTTATATGCTTAGTAACTTCTTGGTGTTTATGGCTAACTCAAAAAAAATTATATAGAAGCCATCTCGATCCTTACAAAACAAACAAATAATTTTTTTTTTTAAATAAAAATCCAAAATACATGAATTTTAATGACAACTAAGATTCAAGAAACAAATACCCTTAAACTCCTTTCAAGATAATCATGGTGAACACAACTAAAAACTTAACGTCAATATCTTAGAGCACCTATAGATTCATATTATGTCAAAACCCTAATATGGCTAAACAAGTTTCCAAACCCTAAATACCCAAAGCTATGGTTTTGAATAACTAAAACATCATATACTTAAAAAAAAAATGAGCCATTAAATCCTAGAACTTCAAAAAAAGATGAGAAATCTTTCCTGAGTTTTAAACTTCACAGTCTCTACTTCAATAATATGCATATAACTTTCTTTATTTTGAAACTAAAACTAAGATGCACCATAATACTATTATGTTCATCCTTTTCAAAACCCATGAAACAAATAAAAAATGAGAGTATTTTCCATGCTTCAAAACCTTTCAATATACCCATGAAAACACATAGAGAGGAATCTTTGAATGAAACTGAAGGAGGGTACTAATAAACACCATTTTATGTTCAATGTACTGTGAAATCATTTCCTAAAACCCATCAAATATTCATGTAAATAGATGAACCTCTCCAAACAATGAATATATATTCACATAATCAATCATGTAGGCTTATTCACAAACTAATGTTTTAATGAAACAAGAAACTAAAAATAACATGTTCAAATAACACTATAATGTTCTCATAGTAATCAAGAAATAAAAGTATATTTGACAAGAAAGACCTTTAAATCTCAATATTCATGCCAAAACTAATTATCTTTATCTTAAATTCTAAGAATCTATCATGATTGATCTATTATAACATAATCATCTATCCCAAAACATAAATTTACAAGACTAAAAGCACCATAAAGTCTTCTCAAACATGCATGCACAAAATTAACTTTAGAATTCATCAACATGTAGGTCGAGACCATATTCTTCCATACAACCATTTATATCTATTTGAAAAAACAACAGAACCATTCTTCAAAATTATTCATGTTATTCAAAACATACTTGGAAGTGTTTCTTTGTAATATTTATGCCCAAAATCTCTTCTCTACAACTCAAAATGCAATTTTATAGAGCTTTACTTCTGCAAATAGGCTTCACTAATGACTAAAGAAAATGAAAAAGAATTATATTTTTAATTATTTAACCTCCATAACTAACCTAATAACATGTTGGATTTTTAGTGGCTTATCAAAACTAAGGATGTACTTAGCAATGCCTCTAACTAGATTAGAAAAATAATCAAATTTAGTCATCACCATATTTATTACTAAATATTTTACCAACTTTCATGAATCGAGGCATGTCATCTCACCATAAATTCTTCCTTACCACAAAATCTTCCATCATGATCTTGAAGCATCAAATATGCTTCACATTAAATTTATTGCTAACTGTTGCCATGAAAATATTAAATAGGCTACCAACTAGATGATATCCTTCAACTAAAATCCAAGTCAAATGCCAACTCACCATCACATGGAGTTCCAATAGAATGTCAACTGGTCATTGATAATGTCTTGAAACATAATCCCATTACTTACCTTTCAAAATACCATGTACCTTAAGACTTAGACTTAGGAAATCCAATTGACATTCCAACGAATCCTTATGCCCTAAAAAATACCAAATCCTTAAGACTTTAGACTTTATCATGGGTCAATGGGTTTATAAATATTATTTCAAGACTTAGGATAAATAATCCTAAGGTAAGATGTTTTTTGAAATCACTATATTACCTTTAGAACTTAAGCATAAGAAATACTTCAAACTAGGAACTTTATTTAAATAGGATATATAATTACACACTTATAATTTTAATATCCCTTTATATCCTTAAAATCAATTAATCCAAACAATAAAT
Source organism: Torreya grandis (assembly GCA_037957365.1). NCBI lineage: Eukaryota > Viridiplantae > Streptophyta > Pinopsida > Cupressales > Taxaceae > Torreya > Torreya grandis. The sequence continues at coordinate 2,413,714 of JARHVA010002279.1, read as the reverse complement.
CAACCTTAGTATCTCATGAATTTCAAAGTTTCAATAGATCACAAGATATGAAAATGAGCCCTCAATGGAATTTATAAAACAATTATAATTGTTTTTCAAAATGAATTGTATGGTTTCAAAATGATCTACCTTATGACTGAAATCTATCAAATTAATGTTTATTTTCAAACTAAGAACTATATGATTTCCAAAATAGATGGAATGATGCATTTGACCATAAACACATTGTTCTCTCAACTTCATTAATTATGACTTCACAATTCAAAAATCAAACTGAAAATGCTATATATACCACTTTATCTATTTTAAACCAAGTATCATATTATCCACATACACCAAATAGTCAAAATAAACTACTCAATCTATCAAAACTAAAAGTATAATCCATAAACTATTATGATAATCCATAATCATTGGCATCAAAAAGATATTTGAAAATATCATAAAAAATATATGTACCTCCAAATATGAAACCATTCTAATCTAAAATGTTGCTTCATAACTTGATCATGACTAAAAAGTAAGATAACTAATCACAAACATTTACAATGATAAATATATACACATTTTATTCATTTATCCACTATGCTTTTTGAAACCTCTTAAATATAAATATGAATTCATCAACCAATCATCATCAATTCATAATTTAAAATATGCATCCAAATATATTACTAATTCACTAGGTCCATGACATAGTTTTAAATTTCATGACAGAGTCATCTCTATGGTAGAAAGTATTAGTTTTTGAAAAAAAATTGGGGGTGAGTGAAAAATAGGCATAACACTAGCGACCTTGCTAATCAGTTTTGAATTATGAAATTGAGTAGAAAACAATTACCTATAGATAAAAACATATTCTTGAGTGTGATCCAAGCAAATCATTTTTCAAGTAGCTATGTGTGAACCCCTTAAATAATAAATTTCAGCAAGGGATGGATTGTTCAGCTAGTGTGGCATGAAGAAAAGGAATGATATAGAAAGGAAGTTTGGGCTAGATGCACAATCTAATAATTATGCATTAAGTATATAATATAAAAATTAATCAATATTTTAACAACTTGATACAGCTCAGCATATATTATCCACATATAAATAAAACTAAATTCATGAGGAATAATATCAAAAAATAATCGATACTTACATCAAAATTGTAGAATGCTTGCACTCTTCTTTAATAATGTGAAATTTATCTATTTATAACCTTCATTGATATTTTCAAGAGTAAAATTATAGCAAGATAAACAAAAAATCAAATGGAAACAACAAAGAAAGAAGCATCAAACCAAAATAGAAAAATAAAGAAACAAACAAATAGAAAACTAGCTAATCATGAAACAAATTCAAATGATGGCCATTAACTGAGTAACATAGATAATTCCCTTTAGGATATTTTAAATAAAAATCATTATTTTCAATTACAATATAAATTCTATAAGGACCAAGCCATAATGAATCAAATTTATGATGTTTACTAGGATCTTCGTGAGCCTTGTCCCAATATAAAACTAAATCTCCAATCTTAAACTTTTTTTTAAAAACTTTTTAATAAAATTTTTAAATTTTTTTTTTAGCTCTTTCTATTTTTTTTAATGTTTTTTGGTTTAGATTTGTCAATATGTACTGAAACATGTAATTTTTTTTCAATTAAATTTGTATCTTTAGTAACATTGAAAATTTGTTCTAGCTAAAAAAAATCTAAAGTTATAATGGTAAGGTGGCCTCAAATTTATAAGTTAAAAGAAATAGGCAATTTCTACCTTAAAAATATTTCGATCATCCCATAAAGCTTCACAAATTTTGAGATGTTTTTATTTGTTGACTCAGCTTTACCATTACTTTGAAGGTAATATTTCCATGAATGACTAGATATAATAGAATATTTTTCTAAGAATTATAAAAATTCATTTGAAATAAATAGAGGTCTATTATCATGAATTATTTTTTAAGGGACTCCAAATCTAAATAAAATCTGATTTTCTAAGAAAGAGATCACTTCACCTGTTATCAAACTCTTAAGTGCTTTAACCTCAGGCCACTTAGTGAAGTAATCTGGGCTATTAAAATATACCTATGGTCTACAGATGAAGGTGGGTGAATATCTTAAATAAATTCAATACCCCATTTTTAAAAATATTTTTCAAGAATAATAAGTTTTAATGGCATTATAGGTAACTTATCTCTTCTAATAAACAATTGACATGACATGCAAGAATGAACTAGATTATAAACATCTTGAAAAGGGGTAAAATAATAATAATCTAATCTTAATATCTTATAAGCAGTAGTTTTTATAGAATAGTGCCCATCATAGTTTCCTTCATGATAACCTTTAAGAAATTTTTGTTTTTGATTGTGCGTAAGACATCTAAAAAAAAACCCATCTCTATTTCAATAAAATAAAATAAAATCTGACAAACATAAATTTTAAGATTTTAATTTTAAAAAAACATCTTTGATTTTTATCTAAACTATTAGGATAGACCTAATTTTGAAAATAATAAACTAATTCATGGTACCAATCATCTTCAGTCAACAAACAGTCCCATTCATTCATTTCAAGACCAAACTTAAATTTTTTAGAAAAATCAGCAATTTTAATGACCTTTAAATGTGTCTTTGCATTCAACTTTTCATCAAATGATAAAACTAAAATATTAATATTTGATGAAGCATTTTCAACTAAATGGTTTTCCAATTCATTATCTTTGATCATTTTTGAAGTTTCAAATTCAAGGTGAAACTCTTGAATACGTAAAATTCATTTAGCAATCCTTTCTTGAATGATTGGTTGTTCTAAAACATAAGACAAAATAGGCATGTTAGATCACACAAAAACTTTGTTTCCCATAAATAAATAGCAAAATTTAATCAAAAATCAAAATAATGAGAAAATAAATTTTTGAATAAGGGTGTACCTAGTTTTAGCAGCTTTTAAAACTTGACTCATGTAACCAATTAGTTTTTCTTCATTATTTTGAAATTATTGAGTTATTACAGCTGCAATGACTTTTTTTTATAGCATTAATGTAAATAATAAATGATTTTTTTAGATAAAGTTTATCAATAACTAAATCACTTGTAATGGCATCTTTAACATAATTAAAAGCTAAATCAACACCTTCATCCCAATTATATATTTTATTTTTTGATCAATAATTTTAAAGGATTAAATTTATCAACAAAATTTGATATAAATTTTCTAACAAAGTTTATCTTACCAAAGAAATACCTCAAAATAGATTGATCTTTGGGAGGAGATAGTTATTTAATAGCTTTAACATGTTCAGGATCAATAATAATGCCATCTTTAGAAATAATATGTCCTAATAGTTTACCCTCGGTAACACCAAAAACTAATTGATTTGGATTCAAATAAATGCCATGCTTTTTTCATCTTGTGAGAACTTCACGAAGATGGTCTAAATGTTTTTTTCTTCTTTCTGAATACATGGTGAGATCATCTAAATAAACCTAAATAACAATTCTAATCAAATCATGAAAATAAACATGCATAACTCTCTAAAAAGTAACTCTTACATTCATCAATCCAAAAGGCATTCTATTATAAGTGAAAGTACCTTTACAAGTAGTAAAAGTATTTTTCTTTCTATCTTTAGGATTTAATTTTTTTTATTATAACATAAAATCCATCTAATAAAAACATCATTTTTGATCATGTAACTTGTTACAAAATCTGATCTGCACTTGGTAGAGGAAAATTATTCTTAAAACTAGCTTTATTTAGATCTCCAAAATCAACACATAGTCTAATATCACCATTTTTCTTCCTAACCAACACTAAAGTAGATATTCATTCTGAATACTTTATAGGAAAAATAACACCAGCATCAATCAACTTATCTAGCTCTTTGTTAATGGTGTCTTATAACAAAGGGCTAATTCTTCATTTTTTATGCCTTATAGGTTTGATACCAAGATTAATTGGTATTCCATGTTTAATAATTTTAGTATCATAACCCTTAAGATCTTTATATGACTAGGCAAAAACATCAATGAACTCTTTAAATAATTTAATGAATTTAACCTTCTCACTTGTAGTAACTTGAATTTCTAAATAAACATATTTTCGATCCTTTTTAGTACCTAAATTAATGAAAATAATTTCACCTATTATTCTCCTTGATGACTCTTCCATTCTAGAGATTTTGCTCTGATCATTTGGTGAAAACATAGATTCTAAACTCACTAAACCAATAGGTAATTTGTTAGTATTTAATTGAAAATAATCTCTATAATTTATCACATAATCATCATGATCAAATAATTACCCTTAATAAAATAATCTGTGTTCATCACAATTAAAAATAGGCCAAATATTATTTAAATCATGAATTTTAGGACAAATTTTTTTGGCATAAGAGAAATCTATGGTAGGTTTAGTCTCACTTAGAGTTGGATTAGATGCAAAAATAGCGACTTTATCATCTATAACATTATATTCTCTAAGAATATGAGTGATATTCAAAAATTCAAAATGTTCAAGTAATGATCAAACCTTTTGTGTATAGATATTTAGATTATTTTGATTAGTCTTATATATTTTACAAACTTATCTAACAACTACTTCAGAATCTTCAAAAAATTCTAAATTCTCAATGTTAATGTTGATGGTTAAAATTACACTTGTTTCTAACACCAACAATGGGAAGTTTCAAGATGTGGGACTTGCGACTTGAAACAAATTCCAGATTTTTAAGAAGTTGGTCTCTTCTTTATATCAAGTGTATACTGGGAAAAGGGATAGGAATTTTAATAGAAACACAAATGCAAGAAAGAAAATCTAACTATGGTGATACGCCAAAATGTAATTCGACCTTAATCAGATTAGACTACTTTTGCAGTGACATAGAAAATATCAACAAAGGCACAGGATTCAATCTTCTTATTAATTCTCTAATCACATAAGAGGCATAGAAACATACACAGTTATATAAACTTTCCAACTCAAGAAAATAGAACAAAGGCAAATGATATTCCTAATCACAGCTCTAGAAAGCCTAAAACCCTTGACAACATAGCTTAGACTACTTTTGCAATGACACAGAAAATATCAACAAAGGCACATGATTCAATCTTCTTATTAATTCTCTAGTCACATAAGAGGAATAGAAACATGCATAGTTACATAAACTTTCCAACTTAAGAAAATAGAACAAAGGCAAATGATATTCCTAATCACAGCTCTAGAAAGTCTAAACTCTTGAGAATAATTCTCTCAAAAAATTCTCTCTAAGTATTTGATGATGATATTTCTTGGTGATCTCTGCACCCTTATTTATAGCCTTGGATTCACTCTAGATTGTCTATATGTTCCCAATCTAATGGCCCAATTGAAATCTAACCAAACTAGAAGTGTCTAACAAAAGATATTTCTTAGATTCTGAAACACTTTGTCTTCCAATAGTTCATTGGCTGAAATAGATCACAGGACACTCCCTTCTATTAAATGGAAGAGGACACTTGGCCAATTCCTTGAAAATATTCTTATTACTTAGGAGACACCAGAGAATGACAATTGGCATGTTTTGCAACACTTACCAAAGACATGTGGCACTTTCCACATAACTTATACTCTTTTTGTGTCTTTGCTTATGAGTGTTCCGCCTTTGACAATTGTCACAATCCACTTCTTTGAAACTTTAAAAACTTAATAAAAATAAGACCCACAACATTTCTTTCCTAAGAAACTTTTAAAAAGGGGCATAGGGATAGGTGGCAATCTCCGCTTGCCTCAACAAAACACACCTAGCAATCTCCACTTTACTTAACTAGGGATATGTGACAATCTCCACTGCTTTTAGCCACCTCTTAAGAAACCTTCAGAAGGTGACACGTGCTGGTCTCTACATCACTCTATTTATATTATAGAAATAATTGGGCCTCATTTCATATTTACATGGACATCGACACTTGATGGCTTTTGCTTGCTTTAGAAACAAAACCTGAGACCCACCATAGTCTTTGCTATATCGGTAAAATAAAATGAAGATAATTCAATTCTCGACATGTGGTGGCTTTTGATCTCTTTAGCTAGTATACATGGCATCTTCTGTTGCTTTTAGAAAATCAAATTGAAACCTTTTGTGATTGCCACTTAGCACCCTCTACCTGATCCTAATACTTAGCTTATCGAAAGAAACCTTTGAAACACATATGAGATGTGGATATCGACACTTGTTGTGCTCTGCTAAGTTACTATGAGACAAGTGGCACATTCTATATCCTTATTGAAATTATGAAAAGTGCCTCAAAAAATGACACTTGGTAGCTTTTGCTTGACTTTGACACTTAGAGAAAAATGAGGCAAAAAGAACATCAAGTCCGAGCTCTGAATGTAAACTTCACCATCTCGAACCAAAGTGTGTGGGGATAGTGATTTGGATCACGCACTGCTGAAAATCAAAATTAAACATAGAGTATATTTTTACTCTATAGTTATTGGTGACCCCAAGGACTTTTGAACCTGCTCAAAAAGAAACTACAACTCCCACATGATCAAAAATCGCTAAAAAACACAATTTAACTAAAATGTTTCAAATAGATTCCATTCATAGGAATCTCTTTAGATTCACCTTCCATCATTTCTAGCTCAAACTAATTTTTTTGTTTACATGCACAAATTTTATAAGGGCCAGTCCATAATTCTTCAAATTTAGTGTGTTGACCTGGTTTGGCAGCTCTTGCATCCCATTTCAAAATAATTGAGCCTATTTCAAAATGGGGATTTGAAATACTTTTATCAAAAAGGTCTTTAATTATTTTTTGATGCTTTATCAATGAATCATGTGTTGCATCCCTCATTTCTTAAACTTCTAGAAGTTTCATGAGTCTAACCTGCGTGGGGCCATTTTCTTCAATTTCAATCTGTTTGATCAGCTGGAGAGCAGGAATCTCTAAGCTTAGGGGAATTACAATAGATTTAACATATACCAATTCATATGGAGACATTTTGATCACCTATTTAAGCATGATTCTATCAGCCCATAGTTCTAAATTAAGCACTTTATGCCACTGTTTGTGATGATCAGCCCCTATTCTTTTGATGAGCCTAATCAGATTCTTATTAGTTGATTCTGCCAAACCATTACCCTAAGGGTAATAATTAGAATAAGTTTTTAGATATATTCCATGCCTTAATGCAAAGTTAGATACTTTAAACCCTAAAAATGCTTTATTATTATCTAAAATTATAGTGTGAGGAGCCCCAAAATGAGTAGTGATACTCCCTAGAAAATCTAGGATCACATTTTCTGTTGCTTCCTTGAGTGGCACTACCTTGACCCATCTAGTGAAATAATATGTGGCTATTAAGATCCATTTGTGACCCATACTAGACACTAGATTTATCATTCCAATGAAGTCAAGACCCCATTGAACAAAAGGTTCATCCATAATTATAGGACTAAGAGGCATTTCTGCATTCCTTCTCATCCCCAAATAATATTGACAAGATTGACATTTTTTAACCAGCTGATAACAATCTGTAAATAAAGTAGGCTAGAAATAACCTACCTCACTTATCTTTATAGTTGTAGTCTTTGCAAAAAAATGTCCACCTGATACTCCATGATTCATTTCATGTAGTATTTTCTTAGCCTCATCCTTTTCTACACATTTTAACAATTTTCCATCAGAATTTCTTCTAAAAAGAACCTGTTCAATTAAAACAAAATGAAGTCCTTGCATCCTATAGTATCTTCTCTTATTTTGAGGGAGTTCTCTTGGGTAAATCCCATTTTTCATAAAAATAATCCTACTTTTAACCTAGGATTCTTGATCAATTTCTTGTATTCTCAATATAATTTCTTCTTCTGTTCTTGAATTTATCTCTTCAGATATCATCTTTTCAAGCTCTTGAGTCATATATTGGCACAAACCCATACCTTTGACTAATTTAGTGGGTTTGACTTCTACATCATATTCAAGGATCTTAGTTATCCAATTTGCTCTTTTTTCAATAATTTCACCCTCCATGATGTATTCTTTGACACTTGGATGGGCTACAAGTATCAAAATTTTACTTCCTGATACTATATGCCTAAACTTTTTGAGGGATTTTACCATAGCATATGCTTGTTTTTCCACAAAATTATATCTTTTTTCATATTCCCTAAGAGTCCTTGAGAAAAAGGCTATTGGATTCTCTACCTCTTGTTTATCATCCTTCTATGTTAGGACAACAACAATACTTAGCTTTCCTCCATATACATACATTACAAAAGGCTTAGAAAATTCTAGGTTTCTAAGTACTAGAGCTATTGAGATAGCTTTCTTTACCTCTTCAAAGGCTTGCCTTCCTTCTATAGTCCCCTTGAAAACTAGGTCTTTTTTAGCAAGAGTGTCACTGGTCTTACTAACCCTGCAAAGTCAGATATGAATTGACTGACGAAATTAATCTTTCCCAAGAAAGATTGAATAACTTTCTTATTTATTGGAAGAGGTAAATTCATTATAGCTTCCACTCTTTCTGGGTCTATGGAGACTCCTTCTTTAGATACTATATGTCCCAATAATTTGCCTTGAGGGACAACAAAGATACATTTCTTAGGATTCAAAGATATTCCAAATTCTTGACATTTTTTAAACACAGCTTCTAAATGATCAAAATGATCAACATCATTCTTTGAAAAAATAGTAAGATGATCAAGATAAATCAAGATGATTTTATTTATAAGTTCCCCAAATGCTACATCCATAGCTCTTTGAAAAGTGGCTCCAGCATTTGATAGGCAAAATAGCATTTTAGCATATGCAAATGTTCCACATTTGGTAGTAAAAATTGTGTTGTATTGTTCTTCATTAGCCAACCAAATTTGATTGTATCCAGAGAAACCATCTAACAAAGAAAACCTCTCGAATCCAGCCACAGTGTGTAAAATTTGTTCCATGGAGGGCAAGGGATAGTGATCCTTCAAAGATGCTTTGTTTAGATCTCTAAAATCCACACAAAGTCTTATATCACCATTTTTTTTTCTAACTAGTACTATATTTGATACCCAAGTTGAGTGTTTGATCAAAAAAATTATTTTAGAATCTAAAATTTTATGCAAGTTTTCCACCATTAGAGGCTCAATCCTTGGATTCACTGGCCTCTATTTCTATCTGACAGGCTTAGATCCTTCATTCAGTTCTATTTTGCATTGAATAATATCTCTATTATATCCATGAAGGTCTTCATAGCTCCAAGCTATGACTCTATCATATTTTTTGCATAACTGAATTAGCCTTTCCTTTTCTACTTGAGTTGTAGAATTTCCAACTTTTAATTTTTTCCCTTCACTCACCTCTATTTCAGAATAATCTGCTTTGTTTTATTAGAACCTTTTCTTCTCCAGGCTTACATCTTCTAGATCAATAATGTCCTCTAAAGTGATTAAACCTTTGGGAAGCTTATTATTCTTTAATTGTATAATTTGATCCCCATATGCCTCTTCAATCTTTGGTTGCAATTGATCAACAAATTCCCCTAATTTTTGCAAGAATGAGAGTACTTGAAAATCATTCTCAAATACTTACCAATTCTCATCATTATCTAAGATAGTTGGCCTTACTATAACCTTTACTGACTCATTATTAACTAATAGGCCAGTTGCTAGATCAAACTGCAAACCAATCTATGTCATCCTATCAGCTTCAAAATTTTAAATCCTAAAAACTACTTCAATATTAAAATCTTTAAAATCTTCTATTAAATCCCAAATTATGTGCTTATAATATTTCATCCTTACATTCTTTGCTATTGCCTTTTCTCTAATTTGCTTTATTACTAGTTCTGAATCTCCTTTTACTATTAGATTCTCTATTCCCTTTTTCTTGGCTAATAAGAGCTCATGTACTAAAGATTCATACTCAACATCATTATTAGTACAAGCAAATTGAAAATGGATGGCCCTTAAATTTTTTTCACCATTTGGAGTAGTAAGACAAATTCCTACTCCAACACCATTTTTACTTCTAGCCCCATCAAAATTTAAAGTCTAGATTTCTGAATCCTTTTCAGATTCTTGAGTAGTTGGCATTTCTTTCCTTAAAACATTTGGGATTTCATGGTTTTCATCAAAAATAACATAAGTGCCCAGACCAATAGAGTCATAATTTCCATATGGGTCACTTTGTATCATAGCTAACAACTGGTTATTTTCTTTTTCTTGATCATGCTTAGTCTAGTCGCCTAACTTTTCAGAAAAAACCCTTTCTTCCTTATTTATCATAGCATGACCTGCCTCTAATTTTGATATTGGTTCATTAGTGATGTGATCCTTTGATAAGTTTTCAGATAGAATTTTCATCTTTGAACCATATTTAGTTCTTAGAATTAAGTGAGACCAGTCAAGAGACATATCTCCTCCTATCTTGGCTATAAAGTCTCTTGATAAACATAGGCCAAATATAGAAGGTATATCTATAACTAATATATCTTAATTTACAATTATATTTGGACAAGTATATAATTATAATGGGAATTGTTTAATTTTCCCTATTATTTGCACTGATTTGCTATCTAGCTACATAACTCCTTTAGTGAGTGGCTCATATTTTAACTTTAAAGCATCTACCATTTGCTTTGGCATTACTATAGTACTAGCCTCTAAATTTATAATTACATTATGTAGCAGTTTCTTTCCAACTATCACAATTAAATAGAATGAATCTAGTTTGGATTTGCTTACATCTAGTGTAATGTTCACTAAGGTTGTTGTCTATAGATGAATTGTGTCTTTGAGCTTTCTTTTATCATCAGGTCCTTTAGTACATTTGGGCATTGCTTGGCTTTGAAGAGCTTCTTGTAATAGTGTCCTTTGTTCAGGAGTAGCTAATATGTCCCAAATTGATACTTGTGCTGGAGTCATCTTCAGTTGATCTACCACATTCATTTGTCCCAAAGTTTAAATTCTTGGAAAATAAGGGTATCTTGCCTTTTCTTGAATTTTTCTAAGAACTACTTGATTCTGCACTGGCTGAAGCACTTCTTGTCTAACTGCTATATTTTGATGAACTTGAAATGGAATATTCTCCATAACTTCATTGTTTACAACTTCAAGCTGTTCCAGCATTCTTCTCTTTGATCTAGTATAGTAATCTGATTGCACCACTGGTTTCTTGGATGCAGAAGCTTCATTCAAGAAAATTGATTCTTCATCTTCAACCCATGAGAACAAAGCATATTCTGGAGCTATTTTTTATTCTTTTTGTAAAGACATCCCTTACATCTGAGCCATTAGGACTTAATTTTGCACACCAGAAGATTGGTAGACTTGATTGTCATTGGAACTTGAAAACTATCCATCCATTCTTCCTTGCTCTACCACCTTTTGTTGTAGATTACCCATGGGACAATCTCTAGGTGTATGAGCATTATTTCAAGGGAAACACTAGGCATTGGTACTATCTAAATAATTATTTTGCCCTAGAACAATCTCTCTATTTGAATTGGGAGGAATAGTCTGTGAGGGTGTAAGGACTGCAACTAATTGGTTTGCTAGCTGAGGGTTATTTTGCCTTGGAAGACCCTAATATTGGTTTGGCTATGATGGAAATATATTTCCTTGATAACCTTGATATGGAGGCCTAGTGAAAGGATTCTACTATCTCTTTATATTAATCATCTCATTAAAAAATGTCCTTAAGATATTCTTGATATCATCCAGCTCAGATGACTGGGCAGGGACAATTTCTTTAGTAGGTGGTTGAGGATATGTGTACATAGACACATGTGGGGAAATGGATTTAGGTGCTTCTTGAGTAATGGCAAGGAAATCTCTAGAAACATGGGCATGGGAGGCCTTAGAGACAACTTTCTAGCATCTATCAAATTATTTTTAGCTCTGACTATATAATCATAAGCCTCTGGCAGAGTCTGACCTCCAAGTGACTGAATCACAATAGATATGTCTAAATTTAAAGCCTTAAGATAGAAAACTATAGCCATACCTGGTAATGGTCTAGCTATAGCAGGGATTCTTTCCCAAGTCTTTTGAAATATAGAATTGAATTCAGTCATTGCTTCTTGTGGTGCTCTTTAGATGGTAATTAATTGTTGTAATAAAGAAGAGTTATCACCTTTCTCTTCAAATCTTTGAAAGAAAAGATCTCTGAGTTGATCCCATGTAGAGATGGTATTTGGGGTCAAAGACCAATACCATTCTAGAGCTTTCCTTTAAAAGAAGATGCTAATAATCTTATGGCGACATTTTGCTGTGTGAAAACATGTATAGCACAGACATCTATTACATCGTATAGATGTTCTTCAGGTGTTTTAAAATCTTGCCCACTAAATTTGGGTAGAGCTTTCAGGGCATTCACTGGGATAGGGTCCCAAGTGGCTGGTGGTATTGGGAGAATCAAAAGACTACCAGTGTTCCAACTTGCATAATTTCTTGGGGGTATAGGGGCTCCCATATTTACTCTTAGTATTGATATAAACTGGTTGACTCTTCTTCTTGGACTAGTTATCAAAGGTGGAAAAAGAATACCTAGATTTATAGCAGATTGTGTTTTAGTTACTGGTCCACAGCTCTGACTCCTTATAGCTCTCTGACTCATACAATCTTGAAATAAACTTCAATATAGTGTCCCACTAGGCATGCCAAAAACTGTTGATGGTTAAAATTGTGCTTATTTCTAACACCAACAATGGGAAGTTTCAAGATGTGGGACTTGCGACTTGAAACAACTTCTAAATTTTTAAAAAGCTGGTCTCTTTTTTATATCAAGTGTATACTAGGAAAAGGGATAGAAATTTTAATAGAAACACAAATGCAAGAAATAAAATCTAACTATGGCGATGCGTTTAAATGTAATTCGACCTTAATCAGCGTAGACTACTTTTGTAGTGACATAGAAAATATCAACAAAGGCACATGATTCAATCTTCTTATTAATTCTCCAGTCACATAAGAGGCACAGAAACATGGATAGTTATATAAACTTTCCAACTCAAGAAAATAGAATAAAGGCAAATGATATTCCTAATCATAGCTCTAAAAAGCCTAAAACCCTTGACAACACAGCTTAGACTACTTTTGTAATGACACAAAAGATATCAACAAAGGCACAGGATTCAATCTTCTTATTAATTATCTAGTCACATAAGAGGCACAAAAACATGCATAGTTACATAAACTTTCCAACTTAAGAAAATAAAACAAAGGCAAATGATATTCCTAATCATAGCTCTAGAAAGTCTAAACTCTTGACAATAGTTCTCTCAAAAAATTCTCTCTAAGTATCTAATGATGATCTTTCCTAGTGATCTCTGCACCCTTATTTATAGCCTTGGATTCACTCTAGATTGTGTATATGTTCCTAATCTAATGGCCCAACTGAAATCTAACTAAATGGAAGTGTCTAATAGAAGATATTTCTTAGATTTTGAAACAATCTATCTTTCAACAGTTCATTGGCTGAAACAGATCGTAGGATGCTCCCTTCTATTAAATAGAAGAGGAAACTTGGCCAATTCCTTTAAAACCTTCTTATTACTTAGGAGACACTGGAGAATGACACTTGGTGTGTTTTGTAACACTTACCAAAGACACATGGCACATTTTCCATAACTTATACTCCTTTTGTGTCTTTGCTTATGAGTGTTCCACCTTTGACACCTGTCGAAATCCACTTCTTCAAAACTTTAACAACTTAATAGAAATAAGACCCACAACATTTCTTTCTCGAGCAACTTTTAAAAAGGGGCATAGGGATAGGTGGCAATCTCTACTTGCCTCAATAAAAGACACCTAGCAATCTCCACTTTACTTAACTAGGGATATGTGGCAATCTCCGCTACTTTTAGCCACCTCTTGAGAAATTTATGGAAGGTGACACGTGATGGTCTTTGCATCACTCTATTTATATTATAGAAACAATTGGGCCTCATTTCATATTTACATGGACACTGACACTTGGCAGCTTTAACTTGCTTCAAAAATAAAATCTGAGACCCACCATAGTCTTTTCTATATCGGTTAAACAAAATGAAGATAATTTAGATCTCGACATGTGGTGGCTTCCACTCTCTTTATCTGGGATACATGGTGTCTTCCATCACTTTTAGAAAAGCAAATTGAAACCTTCCATGATTGCCACTTGGCACCCTCCACCTGATCCTAATACTTATCTTATTGAAAGAAACCTTTGAAATGCATATGAGACATGACTTCTGACACTTGTTATACTCCATTGAGTTACTATGGGACAAGTGGCACACTCTGTAGCCTTATTGAAATTATGAAAATTGCCTTAGAAAATGACACTTGGCAGCTTTCGCTTGACTTCGGAACTTAGAAAAAAATGAGGCAAAAAGAACATCAAGCTTGAGCTCTGAATGTAAAATTTGTCCTCTCGAACCAAAGTGTGTGGGGATAATGATTTGGATCATGCACTACTGAAAATCAAAATGGAACATAGAGTATATTTTTACTCTACAATTAAATTCTATGGCCTTTTCTAATCCTAAACATAATGCTTTAAATTTTGTTATGTTGTTAGTGTTCTCAAATAATAATTTGAAATCATAATGAAAAATTTTATCTATAGGATAAATTAAACATATTACAACACCATTACCTTGTTGAGAACAAGTTCCATCAAAGTAAAGTGACCATAAAATATTCTTTTCAAATAATTCTTCACACTGATTTTTTAGTTCATCTAAATTTATAATTTCATAAGTTTCAATCTTAGTTTCAACATAAGAAATAGTTGAAGAAGTAGATGATTCAATATGTGTACTAGACCAATCATATTTTTTAATGAAAATAATTTCATTACTAATAAGAACCCATGTGAAATCCTTTCTAACAAAATCACCAATTTTTTTAGACCGATCTCTTCATAATAACATAGTGTAAATACTAGGGATATGTAAAATTTGAACATTACTCATGCATCTAATTATTTCACCTTGTACAATTTTAATGACTATGTTCGTAAACTTACCACAACTCTCAGTTTGTATAGAATCAAAACTAGTAAGATTTCTATTATCCATTTCATAAGATATGCCTAATTGATTTATAATGTATTTAGGCATAATATTTTTCAAAGCACCTATATCTAAAATACAATTATAGATTATCTTATTATAAATTTTAACCATAACATAAAAAGGGGGAATGTAATCAATAGGAGGATCATAATTTTGTGAAAAAATATTTTATTGCTCATTGCTATATTTTTTTGTAAACCTACATCAGCTTTAAGATTCTTAACAACTTCATTAATCTTATCAAGTTGCTCTAGAAGACTAACTACTTAAAATAAAGAGAATCTAGCTTTAGTTGTTGATAAATAATCAATTTTTTTATAAGTTTTAATATCACTTTATCTAAAACCTTTAGGCTTAGAATGATGATATTGACTCTTGTTATAACCAGTTGATACAGGAATATTTTGATTGACATTATTAGTCAAACTAATATCATTATCTTGAACTATTTTTACTTTATCATGAAAATAATTATTATTATTTGTTGTTATATTATTTTGATAAGAACCATAATCTTTATTTATAGTATTCACAATATAAACATTCTAATTTTTTGATGGATAATCAAGAGTGTTTATATTGTCTACTAGATCTTCTGATATAAGATCTTTCCCTTAATTTTTTTTTTAAACTTAATAACAACAACATATAAATCTAGATCATGATCTAATTCACATACATTGCAATAATAATCAATGTCTAACTTTTTATTTTAATTATTATTTCTATTTGACAAAGAAGTTTTATCATTAAGCTATATTTTAACAATGACTAGCTCATTTTCAAGACTTTGAATAACCTTTAAAATTTGTGAATTATTTGAATTTAAACCTATATAAGATATTTCATTAAACCTAATGCATTTAAGATTATTTTCATATTCAATAATGTTATAGTTTCATTGTATTATATAATATCTCTATTTTCTAGAGTCATTTTAAATTTTAAAGGTAAAGCATTATAAGGATAAAGTCTAGATTGTGAACTAGGAATTTGACTAAGAAGAGGAGATTAGTATGGTGTTAGTGAATGAAACCAAATAAAAAACACACTAAGCTAACATCTTCATGACTAGTAACTAGGGTGAGATTAGTAACAAAAAAGAAATGATAAACACTACTAAAAATTAAGGAAAAATAACAATAATTTATTTACCTTCCTTGGATGCTCCAAATACCTTTGTAGTAGTGGCTTTCTCAACTTTGTGCTCATGAAGTCCTTGGCAATCGAAGTTTGGATACCTCCATCTCTCCTTGGAACCTTTGGCTTGTCTTAGCTTGGAATCAATTTGACATGGTAATACTAGTTTCATTAAATTTTTTGGAACCAATCCTACATTATAACTTTGCACAAATTAATCTTATAAATGATGTGGTAAGACCTCCTATTTAAAGATTTTTGAGATTGATTAGAATCAACTTGAACCATCCATCTCAAGATTGAGATGTGTGGCTAAAGATTAATCTAATTTTGTAATTAAAATTGATAAATAGGATCATCAATATATGGGATATTGGAGTAATTAAGAGGCATGGAGGGCTTTGATGAGGCATGGGAGGCATGAATCTTGAATTTATGGCATTTATGGCCTAAGGATGTCTTCCCAAAAAAGGAGGTTACCTGATCATGTAAATATTCAATATTAATTTTGAAAAATAAGTATTCAACAAGAGGATGTCTTCCCAAAAAAGGAGGTTACCTGATCATGTAAATATTCAATATTAATTTTGAAAAATAAGTATTCAACAAGTTTTCATGAAATTATTAATTAGGCTCTAACTTGGATTAATTAGCTCTTATGCATGATTAAGCACTTTTTTCACAAATTACTAAAATTGATCAAAATGCTTTATAATTAGTCCAAAATTTCATTAGATTAGAATTGGAAGTCAATGTTAGATGCATTGTAACCATATGCCCATTTAGGATGTTACCAATAGTAAATAATAAAATCACATGTCTCATGTAATAAATTTGATATAAAAGAGCAATCTAGAGCACTGAAGTGCAAAAGTGGCATTTTGACTCGAAATGATCTAATAAAAGTTAGTTGGCCTATAAATTGAATTACCCCATTTAAAAATACTCTTGTAAAAATTGGCACTCAAATATATAAATTTTAACTCATTTAATTTGTTTTAGTGTTCTTAGGTCAAATTGTGCATTTTGGTAGAAATTAGTCAAAAGACTAGTTGGAGGTCATTGGTGGCTAGATTTAGGTGTCTATAGTTTGACCCTATTTGGGAAGATGTTGAAAATCATAGGCAAAGCAATGTATTCTAAAATAATAAGAGATGGTCTATATGCAAAGAAGAATATGATGGTTGAAGGACAAAGTTATAAATGGTTTTGGGAAGCCTATGATGATGCCCCATCGAGGGAGTGGCCATTACATTTATTGATAGATGGTCCTTCAAAAATAAATAAGAAGAAATATGGAATTAACCCTTGGTTGAGATTAATCCAAATGAGAAAATTCTTACATGCATTGATTTTAAAAAGGATGTTGATTCTCCCAAAGATGGTTATAATTAGGAATAAAAGTTAAAATAATGATTTGCCCATAGGTGATTATGATCATTAAGAGGACCTAGATTGGCTAGAGATGATTGTGCCCTTGTTAGGGCTAATTAGCAAACATAAATCAAGGATATAACATAGAATATAGATTAAAGATGAGTGGGTAAAAAGTGATGAAAGAGATGAATAGAAGAATAATATTGATCAATAGAAATGATTTAGTTATACCTACCAATGATGAAATGCTCATCCTGATTAGCAGTGATACAACTAAAATGGCTAATGGGTTAATTTGATCAAGGGTGGGATGGAAGTATTTATCAAGGTGCCAAGGAGAAACTTTTATGGCTCCATTGATTTTAGACCTTATTGAAGCTAATTTTTGCTATAGCATGTGATGGTAGGCATCATGATAGAACACCATGAAGACTTGGCCAAAAAATGCATTAGGATTGACTCTCAATCCAATAACACTAAAAAATAATGCACCAATGATAAAGACCATGATGACAATGTTGGCATATGAATATGAATGGACTCAAGAATAATGTACTCAAGGAATCACCCAATGAATGCATATAGACTGAGTCAAGGCAAAAATATTGAAAGCAAATAAATAGATAAGTGAATAAACAAATAAATAGAAAAAACAAAAAAAATAAACAACTTGAAATAAACAAAAAAACAAAAAGCTTGAAAACAAAAGTAAAAGAAAGCATCCTAATAATGATAATGGTCCAGTAAGGTGGATCAAGGATAACTGACTAGGCTTAGATAGAAAAAATATTTTTAGATTTTTTAAATGTTATGAATGTTTTTGGCATTTTGAGGTATCTCAACTCATTATAGAATGACAAGATACCTACTTATAAAATGGTGAGAGTGCTTGGATTAGGTTGCTCATAAAATGATGAGAGTGTATGGAAAGCGGGACTGAGGTGACCTTAACATGCATTGAGCATGACCCACATAGTCTTAAAATGACCTCAAGAAATAGTAATTTTATCAACACAAAAGGTGAAAAAAAAACCAACTAGGTCCCAACAAGTTCTCAAATTTTGCAAATGGCCAGTCAAATGAAACTAGTAATGGTAAGGTGATGTAACAATACATGATAAACAAGTGTTGCCCCTAGTTTTCCCATAGGTGGTTATAACTAGGATACAATGACATAGATCAATGATACTAATTTTCCCATAGGTAGTTATAATTAGTAGTAAGACTAGTGAAACATTGATTTGCCCATAGGTAGTTATAATCAATCTCATTTAAATAAAATTGATAGGATGAAAAATATCTTGCTAGATCAACTATCACACTACTTTCATAGAATATCATTGAAACATGGATTGTATTGATTATTGAAACTTGATTATAATCCTCTCAAAAAAGGTGTAGGAAGAACCAAATTAACCAAGATCAAAATAGGATTGTGTAGGATGACTATAAATAGTCTTTGGTCTAGCTAGGAATGGAATGGTTAGATGGCATGGTCTTACTCTAAGATAATGATGGTTTGATAATTTGGATAAAATGATAAGAGGGTTACCCCCAAGTGATAGTGTAAATGGTAGGAATATGTGACAATGGCACAAGGATATGTAGCAATGATCAATGGCATATGGCGAATGAAATGGTATGGTACATGTTTTTGGCCTAGGTGTGGATTTTGATTCTATTATTCCTACTGATGGGGAGATGAACATCATAATCAACAAATGATAAAAATAGAATACTCGATCATGTTAATTACTAGCCCACACCTTGTTTGAATAGTTACTCTATCAAGAACTTGATGCAGATTTAGTTGTCAATAATGCTTTTATGATCTTTATTGGTCATTAATTTTGATTCCTTCAAGTGTCAAGACAAGGTATCTTTGTAGCCTCTATAAAGGAAAGTGTAGACATAAAATGGTAAATAAGGATAAATAATGGATGGTAGGTTTGATTATGAAATATAATGGTAAATGATAATGAAATGTATAATAGTGGGGAAACAAATGAAGATCAGGACTTTTAGTCATGCGTAATGTTGTTAATGCTAGATTTAACATAACTTTGGTTGTTGTAGGGTTGAATACTTTTCTCTCAATAGGACCACCATATTTTTTTGTTGTTTGATATTAAGATTAGCTACCATTTGATTAGGCTATAGATTGGAAGTTATTTTGATTTGATCTTTGATTTTGTCTTCATCAAGTAGTGAGGAAATTTTATGCTCAACTATTGGTACCTCAATGAGGTTTTTACTAATGAAGTTGTCTTGATTGTCTCATATCACCTCCAAAAAGGTTTCAATAATGAACATTAGATTTTGATTTTGATTTTCTTCTAGTACTTTTGAAAAAATTTCACTAGAAGATGTTGAGTTCTAACTTTTATTGTTCCCTAGTGCCTCTAAAAAGGTTTCACTAGGAGAGTGCTCTTCTACTACATGAATGTGGTCTTGGCCTCCTTGCTCTTCTTAAACTATGAATCCACCATGGATTTAGTTTAACAAAGCGTGATTCTATAGACCCTAATTAACACTTGTGGGAGATGGAATGTTAATAATATGGCTATCTTGGTTGATGGTAATGGCCTATGGAATGATAATAGAAAGGGGAGAGGCTACACAATCCTCATAGAAGATACTAGGATATCTTATGTCAAAGATAAAGTAATCATCCTCAAAAAACATAGAAAGATCATAAATGTATTCAAATTAATTTGGAAGGCATGTGTAACTAATGTTGTAATAACCATGAACATATTCTTCTTTTGAATCTGATTCTAACTCAAGGGACTCTGAATCCAATGTTGATACTAATTTTGATTTTAATTTTGGTGCTAAATTTGATGTTGTTCAATAATATAACTCGAATCTAAATCTAATTATTCATCTAATGGGTATTATATTACAATAATGTATTCTTGAATGTTTGGTTTTAGACAAGTGATGGCTTGTAATGGCATAATAGGTTCCATAAAAACTATTTTTTTATAATGGGACTCTTCTAGGATGGGAAAAAGGTTAAGAGAAAACTCCTCATGGATTGGCTTTTCAATAGGAGGCTCTTGAAAAATAGGTACATGGTCGAGGTAATGATTTTCCCAAAGGTGGTTATAATCATTAAGAAGTGACTCAGTAAATACTGACTCATCAGTGTGAGACTCCTTGACAACTAATATAGGATCAATAGTTTATTCATCACAGGCTAACTTATCATAAATGGTTGATTCAATAGAAACATCTCAGATTGGTTGGTTTTCTTGGCCTTGGTTTCTAATGAGTTGGAAAATACCAATTTTGAACATAGTTTGGTCTTCAAAGGATTGGATTGATTGAGGCTTGGATGGGATTAGTTCTAGATGAGGAATATATCATGGTTAGATAATGGTAAGGCATTGGGGAGCATGATTTCTCACATGAGCTAAAGGATGAAGTCTTGAAATGGTAATGATAAGGTGTTGTGGGGCTTAATTGCTAACACAAGTCAAAGGACTAGGTCATGAAATGATGAAGGGGCATTGTGGATCTTGATTGCTCACACAAGTTAAAGGACTAAGTCTTGGGATGATGAAGGGGCCTTGTAGAGCTTGATTTCTCACATAAGACGAAGGATGAGGTCCTGGTATAGAAATGATTGGGTTTTTTGGAGCTTGGTTGCTCACACAAACCAAAGGATGAGGTCTTGGTATGGAAATGGTATTCCTTGGATATTGTAGATCTTGATAGCTCATATAATCTAAGGGAGGGTTAGGGGTAGTCAATGATCAGATAAGAAAAGGATGTCATGGAACTTGATTACTTACACAAGCCAAAACATCCAAGTCTTCTTCATAAACCATATCATCCTAATCATGAGTTGGATCGTAAGCTAGTTATTGATTGCGTTTTATGTACTAATTATTATAAAGAGGGTATGGATCTGTATCCCAAACAAAATTATCTATAGTTGGATATTCAAAGTCCTCTTCACAAGCCTCTTCATACCAATCTAGGTCTTGAGTTGGATCAGGTTCATGACTTTGTTTCCATGAATGATTATTATGAGGTGGATATAAATCTATCTCACAAACAATATTATCACATTGGGGTCTTGACTAAAGCCATAAAAGTCATTTTGTGTAGCCATTCTATCATAATTTGGATTACACACAACTCCATCATAAGTGTAGTGAGAAATATCTATGTAAATGATGAAAGATATGAAATAAAATGGCTTAGAGTTTTAAAAACTCTAAAAAACTATGTCCAAAGGACAAATGGTTCAAGCTTAGTCTAACTTGGTCAAAAGGTGGAGCTGTATCTCCAATATGGTCTAAAAGTGGATATGTATCTCCAAAATTATTTGTGCTAAGACTTGGCATAAAATAGACTAATATCAAATGTCTAATGTCAAATTTCATATGAAAAAAAGGTTGTGTCTGAATAAAAACTAACATTTCAAAGGTCTAGGTCAAAGTGTTCCAAACAAGGTCTAAACTAGGAAAGGGAAAAGTTGAGTTGCTAGGTATTTTATCCAAACACAGAGTCAAAAGCTAGGCTCAAAAAAATATGTATACACTATGAATTTTAGCTAAATGTCATCAAAATATAGACTTGAAACAAAGGTTGATGTGATTTAATTTAATATAACAAGTTTGTAAACAACTTTGACATAAACCTGACACATGGAATAAAATATAAACATGATTAGTTGGCATAAGGCATAAGACAAAAGGATTTTTGAGGAAGGTTTTGTTTCTCCCAAATAAAGACACAAATAATTATTAGGATAGGTTTTAAGAAAATAAACCATTAATAGTTTCCAAATTTAGGTAATCAATTAACCAAATTTATGTAACCTAAAAGAGAAAGATCTATGTATTATCCCCATAAATTAAGGCTTAAATAGAAATCAATCAATTTTTGAATCAAAACTTTACAAGGCTAATTACAAACTCAATGGTGAAAACTAAAACTTTATCAAACAAGATAAACAAGATTGGATAGCATGACGACACATAAATGAGGTCCAAATGGTTGATGTGACATGCTGTGAAACAATGATTTTTGATATAAGGTGAAACAAGTATTGAAATATATTGAGAAACCTAATGATGTAGGCATGCTCAAATCATTTTATGTTATTTTTGCAAAAGACTCAAAGGCAAAATGGTTTGACATAATTTGGGTAGCCTAACACTACCCTCCATAACTCAAATGACACACACATAAATAAGTTTAGCAAAAATTTCAAGGCATAAGTGTGGTGTAAAATGGACATCATAACACCTCTTTAGAGAAAAGAGTGACATATAAACAAATTAATTTTGACATGGCTTATGAATAAAAAAACAAGTTTTAGTCTCAAAACATACCAAGTAAAAATGACCAAAATACTCTAAGTATAACCATCCAAATCCTAGCAAGGGTATGGTAATGTGGGTTTACCTAAATTATCAAGTTTCAAAAATCTCTAGGGGAATCAATTACACAATTACTTTCATGTCAAACAATGCAAAAGAAAAGAACAAAAATTGGGTGACTACATCATTGACTAGTTGTAAAAATGTCTAGTCCTTTTTACAACCACTACATCCTACTATTTTTTCAGTATAGTGTGATGTTCAAATGTAGATATTTCCCATGTGTAACTATAAAGGAATAACTAAAGTCAATGCCAGGAGGTGAAACCCCAGTTTAAATCTTCCCTAAAGAACTCATGGGAGGTAATGATTTACCCCTCACAAGCCAAGTTTGCATGAAATAAAAGACTAAAAGAGAAACACTTTAGGGTCATTTTCAAGGTCACCCAAATTTTGATGAGTTTTTGGGGAGTGATTTAGATGACATTATTTCTAATATTTGGAATAGGATTTTTGCAATATAATGGTGCTTTTGATTCCAAATGTTCCCTAAAGGGGAAAAATATAAGACCATACATGCAACACCCCTCTCTTTGCTAAACAAAATAAAATCAAATAATTATTGAAGACAAAAATGAAAAATGTGTTTAATTTTAAGCCTAAATGAAAGATTTGGTGGTGTTCATTTGACCCCTTAGTCTTAATTTGTAAATTTGAAAGGTAACTACAATATTTAAGCAATGGTACCCTAAACTACTTAATTAAGAACCAAAAACAAGATTCTTAATTCATTTTAAAATCATGCCAAAGATGTCTTAATAGCATTTTTTAACAAGTTCTAAGTCTACTAATTACATGTCTACCCTTAAGGCATCACCCCAAAATCAAATATGTTAGATTAGAAGTATTTTGAATATATTTTAAAAATTTTGTGAAAAATATATGAAACTTGAATCTAAACTAATGTTAAATTTTGAAAATTTATTAAAAAACATGTAGTTCAAAAAAAATATATATCCAAAATGGAGTCTATATGACCCCAAACCAAGCATTTTAAAATGACCTATTAGCTCTCAGATTTGTGTTTTTAAGAAAAACACATGACCAACATCGGTTCTATAACTGATGATGGTTACACTTACTAACCAATGACGGTTATCTAACTGACAATAGTTACACCAATAGTGACTAATGATGGCTATGCCAACTAATGATAATTTTACTAACCGATGATGGTTATTGTGTAAACTTGTGACAAAGAAAAATGAAAAAACAAAGATAGAAAATCAAATTGCAAGAGTTTTAAAGATCCAAATGAAGATTTTAAAGTTTGATAATGATCTTCTTCATGTGTGGGATGCATTTGGTCCCACTGAGCATGCCATTATGTGAAATAGGAATTTTAATAAGAAGAGGAGATTAGTATGGTGTTAGTGAATGAAACTAAATCAAAAATATACTCAGCTAACATCTTCATACCTAGTTACTAGGGTGAGATTAGTAACAAAAACAAATGACAAACACAACTAAAAAGTAAGGAAAAATATCAAGAATTTCTTCACCTTATTTAGATACTCCAAATGCCTTTGTAGTAGTGGCTTGCTTGGCTTTGTGCTCATGAAGTCCTTGGCAATGGAAGCTTGGATACCTCCATCTCTCCTTGGCACCTTTGGTGTGGCTTGGCTTGGCTTGGAATCAATTTGGCATGGTAACACTAGTTGCATGAATCTTTCTAATCAATTCTGCATTATAACTTTGCATAATCATGTGTTAATCTTAGAAATGATGTGGTAAAACCTCCTATTTATAGATTTTTGAGATTGATTATAATCAACTTGAACCATCCATCTCAGGATTAAGATGTGTATCTAAGGATTAATCTAATTTTGAGATTAAAATTGATAAATAGGCTGATCAATATTTAGGATAGAGGAGCAATTAAGAGGCATATGAGGCATGGGAGGCATGAATCTTGATATTTGTAGCATTTATGGCCTAAGAATGTCTTCTCAAGAAATGAGGTCACTTGATGATGCATATATTCAATATTCATTTCAAAACACAAGGATTCAACAAGTTTCCATGGAATTATTAATTAGGCTCTAACTTGGATTAATTAGCTCTTATGCATGATTAAGCACTTTGTGCACAAATTACTCAAATTGATTAGAATGCCTTGTAATTGGTCCAAAATTTGATTGGATTGGAATTGAAAGTTAATGTCAAATGAATTGGAATCATATTCCCATTTAGGATGTTACCAATATCAAATAACAAAGGCACATGTCTCATGCAATAAATTTGATAGGAAAAAGCAATCTAGAACATCAAGGTGCAAAATTAGCATTTTGACTTGAAATGATCTGATCAAAGTTAGTTGGCCCATAAATTGCATTACCCCATTTAATGATACTTTGGCCAAAATCAGCACTTTAATATATCAATTTAAACTCATTTAATGTGTTTTAGTGTTTTTAGGCTAAATTGTACATTTTGGTGGAAATTGGTCAAAAGCCTAGTTGGAGGTCATTGGTGGCCAAATTTAGGTGTCTACATAGATAGCTTCTTAAAAGGTCTAAGATCACATGGGATATTTTGATGTAGCTTAGTGAACCTAGCAATGAAGTAGTAAATGGTCTCACTTAGATGAAGATAAAAATTCACAAGGTCATTAACTAGATCAAAATCTTCTTTAACTTTCCCATAAGATAACTCTAGTTGATCCTCAATAGCCTTCCATATATCAATAACCTTAGTAGGCAGACTAGTAAATGTTTGGTAAGCTTTTCTTTCAAGTGTTTGGGTAAAATGTCTTAAGCAAATTTTTTCACTTGTTATTCCAAGAGTAGCATAAACTAATCTAAAAGCTTCTAAATGATCTTCCCAAGATTCTTTATGAGTAACAAAAAACTTTGGTATATTTAATCCTTTAAGAGAAGGTAACTTACCAGGATGGTTTCTAACATTGATTAGATTTGTAGAAATCCATGGAGTCATAGTTATCTATTATTCTGCTTGAACTTCTTGTTCATTTTCACCTTTAGTGAGATCATCTTATTTTCTATTATTTTACAATCCATGAATTAGATCTTGTATCCTCTGTTCTACTTTTGGTTTCTCTCCCATTAGATTTTTTAGTGGTTTCTACCTAAATAGATTGATTATTTTAAACCTAATCTACTCAATTTAATTAAAAGTTTATAATAGCAAGTTCAGAAGGCAAAACAAAATCATCAAAAGTAAAAAAATTAGAAACAAAATGAGTTCCAGGTCTAGGATTAGCAACTAAAACTCTAGCTCTATCTTCCTAAATTATTTTATTCAAATTAAGAATATCTTGTTGATTCTTATGTGGGAGGTTAGAATACAAATTAATCTCAAATTTTGTAATCTCTTCTTCTTGGTTTATGAACTAAATGACTTGTTGAAGATTTCTAGGATGATTATACCATGCATAATGTGTTGGATTAAAAGCAACATCAAATCGATCATCAGAAATATCTATTCTAGGTTAGATAATATGAGGTTGTTACCCTCTAAGTACCATGAGCAAGAAGAAGACAAAACTTAAAACAAATCAGATTTTTGAATGGATTCCCCTGTAGAGTCACCAAATTTGTTCATGATAAAAATTATACCATTAATGAGTCAACCCTTTCACCTATCGTGAAGGTTAAGTTGGAATCATACCAGTCTAATCATGGGATTATTAAGGTTCAACTATGATCTTAAAGATGTGAGGTGTTTTTAAATGTTTTCAAAAATAATAAACCAGTCATTAAATGTAATATATTCTATTACAACATCAAAAATCCACTTATCAAATCAAGAATCATTTTAGATATGAATCTGTAATATATCATTTATAATATAAAAAACTTATGAATTAGATAATCTCTTAAAGGAAATAAATCTGATTTAGTAAAATTATATATTTCAAGTAATATTTTGATTTTACTATAATATTTCCACATTTCTTCAAAAGATAAACCAATAAATAGATTTGAGATAAGATAAAGGTAAATAGATATTTAATCAAGTAAATCAAACACATGAGAGACACAACAAACAATAGCTAACAAACTAATTAAAACAAAACAAACAAAAAACATCTAAATCAAACTAAAATATAAAATAAAATAATCTAACTATATAGGAAATAACACGCTGATGAATAATTAATAAGTCTAAAAACCTTAAAATAAAAAGGTAAAAAGAGTCTGTTCAATAATCTAAACTAAAATAGAACTAAAACTATAATCTAAAATCTAAACTAAACTATGGCTGACCTACAAAACAACTGAGAACAATTTTAATAAAGAACTTTAAAACTAAACCTAAAACTATATAAAAGGAACTAATCAAAGACCAAACTATATTAAAACATGGAGAGAAAGATCTATTTAATAAATCACTTAAATAAAACAAAAATAAAATAGTAAACTAAGCATATAGAAAGATAAAGATATAAACAAGAAATAGAAATCAAAACCAAATTAATATAAGATAAACAATAACTATATTTAAAATTAGACTAAATATAAAATAAAATAAGGCCTATAAGTCTCAAAGGAGAGTCGTCTTCATAACATAAAATAGATTTTATTGAGAGATCCAACATCTTTCTTTATAAATATCGTGAGAGATAAAATTTACAATCAAAATAGATCAATGAGATGTCAAGAAATAGTGAAGTGTTCATCATTATTCAGGTCGAATACTTGGGTTCTATGCATAATTTTGCAAATAACAATCATCAAAAAATGTTAAACTTGATAATCTGTAGATAATTTTTTATAAATGATAATAAAAACTAGACATAAATGCATTGCCTAATTAATTACTCAACTGTCAGATAAAGTACCATTGGGTCTATATGTAAAAGTCATGTTATCTTAGATAAGTTGCATAGAAAAGAGAAAAATTATTGATTAATTTCGTAAAATGTATAAGTCTTCAATACCTATGTTATTCTTCTTCTTCAAATGAATCCTTGATCTCCTTTGATACTTCAATATTAGATGAAAAATAAGTTATAACTAACCATAGTTAGTTATTAGTTTATGTTAACTAATTGACTTAAAAATTAATTAATTATAAATAGTTATTGGTTAAAGATATGTTTAATTAATACTTAAAACATACTAATAAATCAAGTTTTTAAATATAGACCATGTACTTATCTTAATGGGTGGGGACCCTCATCAATTAATAATAAATAAAATACATATATCAATTAATAAATAGATAATTTGAAGTTTAATAAAATTCTATTTATATCAAACCATAATGCATATTCCAAAATTAACTTAGGCATACATATACATACATACATACATACATATATATCAAAAATTAAGTCTATTTTACTTCTCAAAATTATAAAAAATCTAAGAATTCATGAATCAAAAATACAAGTCAAAATATTAAGTCTAAAATTATGAAGTTCTATTAACTATAGTTCAGCTAAAAAATAAAAAATATATCCATATGACATCCAATAGTCATCAAACTATAAAAAGAATTCAATTATAGGCTTCCCTTACTCATTAACACCTTCATTATACTCCATTTTAATGGCTGGAAGATGTACTGTGTTTGTTCATGTATCAGTTGAGTGATCATCAATTTCTATCTTAACCTATTTAAGCACTCTAATCTCAATAGGAGTATCAAGATTAGTCTGACTATCTAATCTTTTATCTAAATTAGTAGGACAAACCTCCATTGTACATTTTTTACTAGTATAAATAGGTTTTTCCAAACTCAACTTATTGCTTCTCATAATAGGTTCACTATGATAATATGCCAAACCTAACTTAATACATCTAAAAATAGGCTCTCTATGAGGAGATGAAGCTTAATTAAAAATTGAAGTAAGGGCAAGATTAACATAGTTTTTGGCATGGATTATTTCAATCTCAAGCTGGGTAGTTCCATGAACAAGTTGTGGCTCAATAATGGGCTCAATTCTTTCAAGAATGGGTGACTGGATTGGCAAATGATGTAGATTGATTTGTAAATGGTGTAAGGAGCTATTGTGTGAAGATGTCTTGGATCCAATCCTACACCCATAAAATCCTTTATTTCCCCTATTGATGGTTAGATTAAAAGGAAAATTATTTAGTCTACTACATCAAAATGAATAGACATACTAGGCCCTCTATAAAACATAGGGCCAAACCTCATTGCCCTAAAACCAACCCCTTGAATATTTCTATTAGGGTTCTACTGGTTCACATTGCTACCATAATTTTTCCCCCAACCTTTATCATCATTAATCTTACTTGACCCGAGTTGATCCCATCCAAGAATCCTCAAACAATTTGAAATATATTCAAAGTATAACAGTAAAAATCAACATATAATCATTTCAAATATAACAAAATTGTATTCTAAAAATACAATCACATATCAATAATTTTTTTGAATTGAATTGTACCAATTGTATCTAATATCATTATATCCCAATAGTATTATCAACTAAACTTCATAAATAAAATAATAACATCATAATTTTATCTCAACCATATTACGAAATAAATGAATTTTGAATCTTAACTACATCAACTTATCTAAAAACCAAACTAAATCAACCCAAAATTGAAGCAATATTCACACTATTTATTCATGAAAACTAACTTCTTAGAAATCATTATATCTCCATATGTCATATTTCAAAATAGAAAATAACTTATGAACCTTTGAAATATAAATCATATTGTGTCCAAACTTAAAATTAATCCCTAATAAACTTTCATAATAAGTTCAACTCAAATTCTTGAATCAAACCCAAAATAGTTATGCAACATGATCTCAGCCTAATATTTTTTAAAAAGTAACAACAAATAATATTTCAATGCAAAAACCACTTGTTCAAAATATAACCCTCATCAAAATTTCAACTAATAAACAAAAAACTTCTTCAAATAACTATTATTTTGACATCCAATTTCAAAAAAAACCAAGACTTCAACATTGAGGTGCACATTCAAAAATAATTTCATTTTTATATATACAACTCTTTCTCAAAACCTAGACTCATAATGAAACTTTATGCATGAACTCTCAAGTTTTGAAGTATCAAAAACAATCATAATTATATTCTTGGTATAATGGCCATTTTTGACTCAAAAATTTATATATAGAAACCATATCGATCCTAACAAAATAAAAAAATAAAATTTGTTTTTACAGAAAGCCAAAATATATGAATTTCAATGGCAACCAAGATTGAAGAAATAAAGATCTTTGAAACCCTTTCAAGATAATCATGGTGAATGTAACTAACAACTTAACATCAATATCTTAAGAGCATATACAAATTCATCATATGTCAACACCCCACTATGTCTCAACAAGTTTCCAAATCTTACATGCACAAAGATATGGTTTTGAAGAACTAAAACATCATATACTTTAAAAATAATTGAGCTGCTAAATCCTAAATATTAACAAAAATATGAGAAATATTTCCTAATTTTTGAAATTGATAGTTTCTACTTCAATAATATTCATATAAATTTCTTTGTTTTGAAATTAAAATTAACATGCTCCATAATCCTATTATGCTTAGTGTTTTCACAACCCATGAAACAAACAAAATCTAATAGGAATTTTTGTGATTCAAAACTTTTCAACATACCCATGAAAATACACAAACAAGAATCTTTGAATGAAACTGAAGGATGGTACTACTAAACATCATTGCATGTTTAATGTAATTTGAAGTCATTTCCTAAAACCCATCAAATATTCATGCAAATAGATAAACCTCTCAAAACCATTAGTGGATATTTATAGAATCAATCAAGTAGGTTTATTCACAAACTGATGTTTTAACAAAACAAGAACCTGAAAATAACATGTTCAAATAATACTTTACTATTCTCATAAAAATCTAGAATTAATGGTATATTTGATAAGAAAGACCTTTATATCTAAAAATTCATGCCAAAACCAATTATCTTTATCTCAAATTCTAATAAGCTATCATGCTTTATCCTTTTAGAGCATAAATATCTATCCCAAAACTTAAATTCACAAAAATGAAAGCACCATGGAGTCTTCTCAAACATGCATGCATAAACTTAGCTTTAGAATTCATTAACATGTAGTTTGAGACCATATTATTCTATGAAAACATTTATATCTATTTTAAACAACAAGAGAACCATTCCTCAAACTTATTCTTATTATTCAAAACATACCTGGAAGTGTTTCTTCATAATCTTTCTACCCAAAATCTCTTCTCTACAACTCAAAATGTAAATTACCAGAGATCTACTTCCACAAACAAGATTCAATAATGACTAAACATAATGAAAAAGAAG
Organism: Torreya grandis; assembly: GCA_037957365.1. Classification (NCBI taxonomy): domain Eukaryota; kingdom Viridiplantae; phylum Streptophyta; class Pinopsida; order Cupressales; family Taxaceae; genus Torreya; species Torreya grandis. The sequence continues at coordinate 2,382,515 of JARHVA010002279.1, read as the reverse complement.
GAAATTTGTAGTTATCCAACCTCCACCATAACTAACTTGATGACATGCCTAATTTCTATTAGTTCCTTAAAGCCAAGGATATACTTAGTAATGCATATAACTAGGTTAGCAAAATAATCAAATTTAGTCATCATTAGATTTCTTACTAAATCTTTTACCAATTTCCTTGAATCGAGGCATGTCATCTCACCTTAAATTCTTCCTTGCCATGAAATCTTCCATTATGACCTTGAAGTATTGGATACGCTTCACATTAAATTTCATGTTGACTATTGTAATGAAAATTTTAAATGGTCTACCAACTAGATGATATCTATCAAATAAAAGCCAAGTCAAATTCCAACTCACCATTGCATGGAGTGCCAATGGAATTTCAACTCATCATTGATCATGTTCCAATATACACAAGAGATGAAATAAGCCCTTAATGGAATTAAAAAAATAATTATAATTGTTTTTCAAAATGAATTGTATGGTTTTAAAATGATCTCCCTTATGACTGAAATCTATCCAATTGAGGTCTATTTACAAAATGAGAGCTATATGATTTCCAAAACAAATGAAATGATGCATTTGACCACAAATACAATGTTTTCTAAAACTACATTAATTATGACTTCACAATTCAGAAATTAAATTGACAAGTCTATATATACCACTTTATCTATTTTAAACCAGGTATCACATTATCTATGTATACCAAATAGTCCAAATAGGTTACTCAATCTATCAAAACTAAAAGTATAATCCAAAAACTGTTATGATAATCCATAATCATTGAGATCAAAAAGACATCTAAAAATATCATAGCAAATATATGTACTTCCAAAAATGAAACCATTCCAAACTAAAATGTTGCCTCATAACCTAATCATTATTGAAAAACAAGATAATTAATTACAAGCATTATAATGATAAATATTTACATATTTTATTCATTTATCCACTATGCTTTTCAAAACCACTTAAATATAAACATGAGTTCATCAACCAATCATCATCAATTCATAATGGAAAATATGAATCCAAATACATTACTAATTTACTAGGTCCCTAACACAGTTTTAAATTTCAAGACAGATTCATCTCTATGGCAGAAATTATTAGTTTTTGGAAACAAAATTGAGGGGGGGGGGAATGAAAAATAGGTATAAAATAATCATGGATTTTTTTTGGGTTTTGTGTGCCTTGATCTTAGCTTTTTAGAACATTTTCAATGTTTAAATTTCAATGCATACTGTAGAATTTATCATAGTTTTAGTGACTACATCTATTATAATAATAATAATAATAATAATAATAATAATAATAATAATAGTAATAATAATAATAATAATAATAATAATAATAATAATAATAATAATAATAATAATAATAATAATAATAATAATAGGTCACTAGAAGTCTTTGTGTAAGGATGCATTTTTGGTTGAATCCAACATCCAATTAATTACAATCATGGACCTTCATAGTTTATCTAGAGCATTGATGCACCTTCATCAAACTAGCAAAGTTAGATAATATCAGATAAATTTTGACAAACTAATCATTCCAATTGATGACCTATCTAATGATTTTTATCGAAGATGCTTCATCAATAGGCTTGAAGATGAAATTAAAGATTAGATTAATTATTTATCCCCTCCATAATTTAACTAAGGTTAATCTAAAATTAACCATGGTTATCTCAAACCAAATTACACTTGGGTTAGATTTAGTTTGGAAGGATATAAATATAATGCTTCACCCATTATTAAATAAGATTTATTTGTAAGGTTATTATGCTAAAATACCTTAAGTAATCTCTTTTGGTGTAATGTTATCATGCAAAAATACCTTCAAATTTATTATTTGTAGTGTTATAATGCTCATTTATTGAGAGAGATCCAAGCCAAAACTAAATACAAGCCCAATATTTCCAATTCAATAATAAGATATGATGTAACAAGCACATGGCCAAATATTATTTGATCAAATGACTGAGCACATCCATCCATGGCCAACATAAAACTTTTGCTCTCAAGAAAGGTAAATAATGGTTGTTTTGTCTTTTATTGATAGTTATTTGTATTTTTCTCTTGCTCCTTGAGTGTTTATGCTTGAGGTGTTAGTTTTATTAGTGTTTTTTTATTTGATTTTGATCATACTAACACCATAAAAATCTCCACTCTTAGATTCCTATTGATCACAATGTCATCTTGGATCAGTTGTGTCAATTATATTGTGTAGGTTTAATGTAAGTGTCTTATATATAATACTTGATGGAAAAGGGTGTGATCACATGGGTTAATTTGTGTTTGAATTTATCTTTTCTCTTGTGCATTAAAATTTAGTTCATGGGTTGTTGCTCCTCATGAATTTTTAAATTTGTAGTTCTTTATCTTTATGGTGACCTTAGATAAAAATGTGTTAGTGGACACATGATTTCAAGCTAATCCAAAATACCCCTCTATCAGTGATTACTACCTACATATCCAATACTCTAAAGAGGGCCTTAGAATGATGTAGTTATCTCATATGTGTTGGCTTTTTTGTGAATCATGCAATATGTGCAAATCAAGTATAATAATTATCTAGCTTGTAACATAGATAATAAATCTCTGGGGTTGATCCTTTAGTACTTCAAACCTATATATGTGTTGTACCTATGATTGGTATGGAAATAGGAAAGATTTATTCAATTAAATTCTCTTTGAATGATTTTTGGTAAGAATAATTGATATTGTTTCCATGTTGTTAGGTATTTAATAGGTGAAAAATGAATTACGTTTGATATTTTATTTATATCAATCCCTTGGGAGAAGTAACTCATATTAAAGCACTTAGGATAACTATTAAGATATGTTCCATTTGTAAATTCGATGACTTTAGGGTAGTGGACACTTTCATCGGGTCAAGATACTAATGTGGATGCTAGTGTTTATACTAGACATTAGTGTCTATAGAGAAATAAAGTAGGTAAAGGCTCAGAACTTATAGAGATGGAATATAAGTACATTTTACGCATTATAGGAAAGATATAAGGCCTAATCCATCAACATAATACTTTTTATATTAAGAGATATTGGATAAATATCACAAACAGAGAATATGTGATATTTATGGAAGCGATAAAGGTCCAACAATAGAAGGAAAAACCAGGTCTAAGTTTGCCAAGTGTATAAGACTTGGGTGATGTATAATCCATAAATATCATCTACATTTTCTCCTCCTTTAATACAATAATAAAATTACTAGTTTAAAGGAAAGGAATGTGTACTTGAGTGTGTAAAACACACATTGTCTTTGTGTGTGTCCAAATTTAGTGATTTTCTAGTGAATGACCTAAAAATAAGATAATTTTTTAGTATATAATATAGGATTTAAATTACTTGAAATAGATTGATGGAGAAAGAGAAAACTTTATGAGTACATTTATGTGTTGATATAATTGCCTTTCCTATTGGCAAGTTGATTTTAAAAATATGTATCATTTTAAGGATCTAAAATTGAGATTAAGAAAAATATATATAAATATTAAAAGTGCATATATCTAAGGAGATAAAGAGATAGAGAGAGATAGATTTTGTAAGGCACATGCCTCAAATTTGAGATAAAAAGTGGGTTGCCACTAGGAAATTGAGATTAGCTCAACCATACAACCCAATGATACTTATAACCTATGAGTGTGAGTGAACCAAGTCACCCACACTATCAAAATGGTGGGTTTGGATGATAACATCAAGTCCAACTTGAAAACATGTTAATATCATGTGATTTTATCACCTCAACCATGCCAAAAAGTGAACCAACTACTACATTAGATTTGGTTCCATATAGAATATAATAGTCCAAATTATGGATAGTGGCAGTCTTTGAGAATCTTATAAAATTTTAAACTAATTTTTATTTTGTAAAATTAGGCACACATTTCATAACACATGCACTTTATATATGTCTTATGTTATAATGGTATATAAAAATGGTACCATTTTATATAATTTTGCCACAACTCTAAATCTAAATAATATAATTGTATGCTTTTTCCAATCTAGAAAAATTGAGTAAATGTGGTGAACATTATTTGAAATAATTCCCCACTATATATGGATAAATATAAATATTAATATAAGAAACAACATGGAGAACATGTTTCCAAAACATGCCCCTATTATAATATAGAGATGTTGAATATTGAACAGGTGTGGATAACATGTTTCTAAAGCATTCCCTCACTCAATCTAAGAACTAGGAATGTGTGGAATCCATGCCTATATAACATTCCCCCAATTAATTTCAAAATTAATATAGTTACCAAATTCTAAATGCGTGTGGAGAACATCCTTCCAAAGTATGCCCCCAATGATTCTAAAGACTATTCCAAGTGTGGATAACATGACTCTATGACTTTCCCCCAATAATATGCCCCAATTTTAGGTGAGGGAAAGATAGGAACTGGTATTTACCTAACTTAAAAAGGATAAGATAATTGTATATCTATAAATTTAACCATGTATCATATATAAATAACATGTCTAGGTAGATATAACATTGAAATTAATAAAAAAATGTGATCAAATGAATAGCTAAGATGCATGATAAGGACCGTGGAAATATTTATGTAGTAATAGTACAATATTAATAAGAAAATTAATCACACATAGGCAATAGTCCATGGAGATTGAAAATAAGGGGTATCTTTAAATGTTGCATAAGCAAAGGGACATGACTTAGTCAAATGTCCATAAAGCCAAGAATGCCATATTCAAATTTATAAACAAACAATGACATATGTAAATGTAAAATAAATCACACATAGCTAGTGGTATAAATCAAAGGATCACATTCAAATTATAGAACAAACAAGACAATAATAAGGTAAAACACTCAAGAAAGTGCATAAATTAAAGCGTAAGTAACTAGCATAAACATGTCATAGTAGCCCATGGATGAAATATGTTAGGAAAATTTTCAAGTATATTACATATCAATTACACTATGTAATATATAGTCATGGATAAAGGCATGTGTAATTACATATGTAAGATCAAACATGATAATGTAATGTGATCATTGAACCATATAACATATGTGTATTAATATCAAATAATTGAATTGCCATAATGTTTGCATGACATGAGTAGAAGGAAGGCTCAAAATATGAAACATGAATATATAATGTATCTATGTATGCCTATATCACACTCAAGTATAAGTGTGGCACACATATGTGTAGGAGTACCTTGGTATTCCATCCATCAACATGGAACTAACACATGGATGCCAAGGAACCAATATAACATGTAGGTGCCAAAAGTGCTTTTGCATTTTTGAAGGTTTTTGATTTTTTGGTGCTTTTATAATATTTGAAAAGGAAATATCATCCTATTATGTCATCTAATGGATGGTCACACACACACACACACACACACACACACACACACACACACACACACACACACACACACACACACACACACACATATATATGTGTGTGTGTGTGTGTGACCATCCATTAGATGACATAATAGGATGATATTTCCTTTACAAATATTATAAAAGCACCAAAAAATCAAAAACCTTCAAAAATGCAAAAGCACTTTTGGCACCTACATGTTATATTGGCTCCTTGGCATCCATGTGTTATTTCCATGTTGATGGATGGAATACCAAGGTACTCCTACACATATGTGTGTCACACTTATACTTGAGTGTGATATAGGCATACATAGATACATTATATATTAATGTTTCATATGTTGAGCCTTCCTTCTACTCATGTCATGCAAACATTATGGCAATTCAATTATTTGATATTAATACACATATGTTATATGGTTCGATGATCACATTACATTATCATGTTTGATACTACCAAGGAACTATATATATATTTATGTATATATATATATATATATATATATATATATATATATATATATCCTGGTGTAGTAATCTTTTGATACTACCAAGGAACACACACACATATATATATATATATCCTGGTGTAGTAATCTTTTGATACTACCAAGGAACACGTATAGGTTTAATATTTGCCACAATAGTATCAATGTTGCTCCACTTATGTAAAATAGGAATTTGTGGTCATGAAATAGTAGGAGTAATATGATTAGGTATTAGTAGAACCCATCATTTATTTTTGTGTGGTTTTTTTGGATTGACAATAGTATAATCATATTTAGGTGCTCTAGATATCTAAACATGTTATGTAGTAGATGGGGATTCCATGAAATCCATTGTATGTCTCTAATGTAGTGGTCTCTCAAGTATTGGTTGCCTAGTAAAAGGGATTAACTATTACTTACTATTTTATGGTGAATGAGCCTTAGTAGGGTTGGTAATTAACTTTTTGGGTATAATTTTATCTTATTCAAGATGATGTTCATATGGAATTCTATAAATCGTAACTATTTGATTTGCATGAATATATTCAACACATCCATGTACTATATAAGGTACTAATCAAAGTTTATAGATTCAAGGTCTTCCTAATAAAATATCAAAGTTTCTCATATAAGGTATGAATGAAAATTTATTAACTACATGGGTGGGTCTAACTTCTAAATTTAGGTCAATCTCACTAATAAACTTTTGGGAGGTCCCACCGAATGGTCTAATTGATCTTGTAGATGGATGTAAATCATTATGAGTATAACCTAAGATGATAAGTAATGTCATAGTTTTAACATTATTTATTTCACCATTATCAATCATAATACTACTTATAAGTTTTTTTCAAGTTATGCTCAAATGAATAAAAAATGAATATCAATGACATCATCATTAATTTCACTACCATCAAAAGTAATAGAGGATATCTCAACTATATGAGGTATATGCCATGTGTAAGTACCAATAATCACATATAGTGGGTTACATAATGTTATGGATGAGGATGTGAATTATATGACCTTTACACTTCTTGTTCCTTTTTATAATGGTCTTACAAAGGAATATTAAATATGTTTTATTTATGGTGATCACAAGGTTGTGAGCCTAATTCCTTTGGAGGATCCTCAAATGTATTATTTTGGACATTGATAATATATTTGATCTTATGCTTCAAGTTAAATCATTTTATTTTAGAGTGCTTTGGTCCCTGATGATAATCAAAATAATCATTCTCATCACATCCTTTAGGTAAAGGCTGAATAATATTAGACTTGATAAGATGAGGGAGAGATATAAGTTGACACTCTAGTAACCATGAGAGTAATGAAGATGGGGATTCATGTAAACATGTAAATTATATCCATGGTGCATTAGATAGGATAAGTAGATTAGGCTACTATAAAAATGTGTTAATTATGGTGGTTGTTTCCTTTTTAGGATTAGGAGGTTTTACCTTATAAATAGTTTTGATTATAAATTTAGTACTAGATGTAGATGTAATTAGAATGTTTGATACATATTTGAGCTTATTCAATGAAATAAGTTTCACTTCATATTCCTATACAACATGTCACAAGTCATTAACATATTCAAACTTATTAAAAAATAATGAACTCATATAAAGGATCAAACAAACTTTGCCTGAATATGTCTTATAACTCCTTATCTAACATAGGATTGGTAATTTTATCTAGCATTATCTTATATCTCAAGACATATTCATTGATAGGTTCATTGGTTGTTTTATTTTTGAAATTTGAGCATAGGAAAAAATTTCAGAAATATTAATGGAAAAGTGTGTTAAAAACTAGTTTGTAAGAGGTTTGAATCTTTCCCAAATTAGAGATAGAACCACCACAAAGCATAGTCCTTGAGGAATCTTTGAAATAATTTGGTTAAAATTTTATCATTAGAGTCATAATCAAGGTTTTTTAACCTTTTAAGACTTAGATGGATGTAAATCCTATGTTTTAAAGAGCTGAGTATAGTAAATAAAGGTTTAAATGTGCAATAAATATAACCATTGATTTGTAACAATATTGACTTAATTTAAATTTTCTAAAAATATAAATAAATAATATAAATGAGAACATAGATGGAAAACAACTAACATGGATGATATAAAGGTTGAAAACTAAGATATAGGTTGATTTGAGTGTCATAAATTAGATTCTAGTGTCAAAACCCATCCTAGATAGTAATGCCCTAATTTAATAGTAGTTTCATGTGGTATTAGTGTCCCTATTGTGGTAGTAGTACTATTTCAATCTTTTAGTTGTACCTATGTTAGGGTCTATCAATCCTATTCCTATGTGAATGAGTTTTGGATCTCTATGTATGAGATATTTTAACTAATTTTGTGAATAAACCCTAATCCTACATGTTGCTAGGCCATCTAGCTGATACAAGAAATAAAGTGTGTTATTAGTGGGATAGGATGGATATTCTCAACACCTTGTTGTGATGATATTTTCCTATATATCAATACTCTGAAGATTGATCAAGGCCAATGTAGTCCTCCCCACCTAAGTGCTAGTTCATGTGTAAGTGAAGCTAGTGTGATTGTTTACTTGAGTGATTTAAATGTGCTTGAGACTGTAAACTTGAGTCATCTGAGATTAGGAATTTCATAAATTGTTATATCCAAAAGTAGGGTATAATAGGGATTGATAACCTTGATTGTGGACAACCTGTTTTGAGTTTGTGTAATTTGCATCTGATTTCCATCTAGTGGTTACAGGGCTAAAAGTTATCTATAAATATTATTCTAGTGTTTATGAGGGTGTTAAAATAGGTCTAGGATGACCTTAGGTGGTCTTAGATTCAAAACTATATTTATTGGTTTAAAAAGGAGGGAAATGATAGTAGCACTAAAATCCAAACACCAATGCCATGTAGTGCTACTATCCCTATTATGGCTCTAATGTCTAGGTGAGAAAACTTGAGGCATGAAGGGCTAGGATGTTAGAATGAGGGTCTAGGACTATTTTAGGGATGTTTAGGGATGTTTATGGCTGACACTAAGGTTAGATAAGTGTGAAAATAGGCCCTAAGATAGGTCTAGGATTAATTTAGGGATAGGTGGTCTCAAGTAGCATTCTTAACATTCAAGTGTAATTTTTAGGTGATTACATTTGCCCCCTTTATTCTAGAAATGCAAAAAAGTGAAATGAATAAGATAAAGGAAAAATAATCATAATAGGACTAACCTAAGAGGAAAAGCACATGAGTTTCAATATGACTATGTTAAGCATGTTCCATTGTGTGTCTTAAAAATGAAATGTGCATAAATTAGTCCTTAATTAAGAGATATCAAAAGTAAATACAAAACTGAGTAAAAAAGTAAGACTGAATAAAGAGATAAAACTCAGTAAAGGGATAACAGAGAGGAAAAAAATGAATACACCTCATTGGGTATATGAAATAATGAATAAAATGGTGACAACCTATGTGTGTATGTATATAGTGATTAATCACTGAGTACCTTGGATTGAGTTGATGGCTTGCTCAATCTTAATGTATGGGTGGCTCAAGAAATCAATCTAATTTTAACTCTATTATTACCCACTCGTACTTGGTGTATCATGACTTATGAATATCTTTTATTGGATTTAGGGTGTGTTCAACCCTATCATGTAGGTATTTCAAGAACTCCATCATTGCCTAACCATGTGTAGTAGATGCTTCTAAAACTAAAATTGTGTGATGTAATTGTAAATGTCTAACTAGAGATGTTTAATTGGAAATGTCAATTCTATGGCCACTTAGGTATATAAGGTAGCTTTGAGCCACTTGGGAATGCAAAAACCTATAGATGGAGTAAGGTATGAATATGGTGTGTAACCTATAACATAGTGTCTTATGTATATAGTGTAGATAATGACATGGAGTTTGTCATTATATCTAATCAATTGGTGTTTAAGTGAGCATATAGAAATAATGTGCCATACACATGCCCCTGAATCTAATATCTAATCATATGGATTCTAGACTGAGTTGTAATAATGTGTATATGAGTATCTAAACTATAAATGGGAATGGTCATACTATATATGATGGCCCCAATTTGAGTGAAATTATATGAATATAAGCTAAATTAAGCTAAAAATGGTAAATTTTTAACTGAACTTGTGTAAACCTAGACTATACTTTTTTTTTATTTTTTTTCCAATCTAGAATTTTATAAAACTGAGGCTACTAGATAATAGTGAAATATCTTGGATAGTAGTGCATGTGGCACTAGTGTCCCAATCTAGGAGCTAATGTCTAACTATTCTAATTTTTATTTAACTATAACTGATATCTATGTCACTATTTCCAATCATGTTTACTTTAATTTGATTTCTATAATATGAACCTATGTGTTGAAAATTGTAATATGAGTATATTTAGATATCTTATCTCTATGACAAACCCTTAAGAATATCCCTCTTTTGAGGGGATTTATTGAACCTATGTAAGAAATATCTTCAAAATAAAAAATCTATAAAAGGTGTGTTAGTTACAGCATATATGATATCTCTGTAATGAACTAATATAATGTGTATACATAATATCAGAATGTAATATAATATGAGCATAATTTTGTAATGTGTGGTGTATTTTATGTCTAACATTCATAAGGCTATTAAGATAGATATAAAAATATATGTGAAAAAAATATGTGTAATAACTAAGTAGCTACCTAGGGGGATGGGGCATGATGTCAATCATGACATCCAAGTAGGAAGGGAATATGTTTGGGGTCCCTTATGGAATCTAAAACTAGAATGTGTGAAAGATACAAGTGAAATGTCTATGACAAATACAAGAAACCATACATAAAACACATATGAGGGACATAAAATAGGCCAAGGGTCCACAATATAAGGGATATGGGACATGTCACTAAATTTGAGAAATCAAGACATACAAGGAAATGTTTAAATGTCCACATATGAAAAAAAAGAAAAAAGATGGACTAGATCCACATGGAAGGACATGTTAAAATATCAGCATAAATAATTAGGAAGTTACACATAAGGACATGGGCACATGTCCAAAACATACATACATTGAAAATAAGTGGCATGGAGCCATAGAGCAATGGCATATTAAAATTCCCTCAAATAAAAGAAGAATAGGGACATACTCAAGTATAAAAAAGGAAAGATAGAAATGAAATCATGCATGAACATGTAATAAAAATATATGTATGATCTAATATGTACATAGGTTGAGTCTAAAGTAGTAATAGTTGTCAAAAAAATATGAGTAGGTGTAGTATGATCAATATTAGGATATAACAATGTTAAATGTATGATGTATAGTTTAGAAATATGTAACCTAGAAATCAAATATATGTATATGGTGCCACCAAATGGGTTAATGTGTCAAATGAAAAACATACATATCTATGTATATGCCCCTAGTGGGTAGATAGTAACAAATATGGATTGGTGTAGTGGACTTGAGTCTTGTAGCACTCAGTAAACACTCAACAAGAACAAGTGAATCATGTATGTATGATAAAATTTGACTATACTAAGATAGATATTATATGTTGTGTTTGAAAAACATAAGAATTGTAAACATTTAAATTCATATAATCTATAATTTTGTATTTTTTGAGTAAATATTTGAATGTTTTTGGGTTTTAACATATTATATTATTTTTATATTTTCTAGATATAAGCTATTTACAAGAAACATAAAAATGAAACTATAAATAAGGAAAAATAAATAAGGAAAGTATATAAATAAGGGAATAACGATACTAACCAATGAGTTGCATGTAATAATCACTATCAATGCGACATATTTCAAATAAGTGAACAATGATTGTGTGTGTTGTATGAAAAGGTAAATATGGTCTTAGAACCTACTTTACTAAGTGATCTATAGATGGAATTACCTGTGAAGTGGTGATAGGAATATTTTAAACTGATTATGGTGTATTATGAACTATAGGAGTCTTAAGGACTCTTCTGGTAGAATATATTTTAGCTAGATAGGTTACCTATGCTAAGAACCCTGAGAGATCAATAATACTAATCTTGGAAAAAAATGAGTAGATCAAGGCCCTCTAGAATCTATAACATTATTTGATGTAAGGGTGTCCCTAATAATGGTATTTATGGGAGAGTATGTGTATGTGGTAAAACTATAGGAGTAGACCTCACCTGTACTATTGTCTCTACTAAACTTTATGGTGTATTGATAGGAACTATTTTCAAAGCTATAACTAGTAATTGAGTTGTAACTAGTAACTGTGGTGTGACTTACTATGAAACAAGTAGAGGATACTCATATGAAATACCCTAAACTATGATCACCTAATTAACATGTATATATTTGAGGTATCTATGCATGGTGAATAGGATGGCTCATAACTATTGTATCTATGGTAGAGAAAGTTAAGTATTGTATAAGGAGTCTAGAGTAAAAAATTTTAGACTAGAAGATCTATTTCAAGGGAGTTATTTCATTTTCACTATTTTCTAAAAAGTTACTTTACAGTCCATAATTTTTGAATTTTTTTGTATTTGTTTACATTTATAGAAAACTCAAAAACTAGTTTAGGTTTAATATTTATGTTTTATTAATTGAGGCCAAAATAATTATCATGTTGCTTTTTCAAAGTCATGTCAATGATGAAAATTAGGGTGGATATTGGGAAGGTTGTTTATGGAAAGACCACAAATTAGGGGTAGGGGAAAAGGTCTTGAAACTCCAAGAAAAAATCTTTGAAAAAAAATTATGGAATCAGAAGGTGGATCTTTGGTTATGGTATAAAACTAATCATAAAGTGAGTCAATTTAATTATGATATACAAGGTATATAAAATAGTATATAAGGGTTACAATCAGAGATGATGAATTAATTAGATTAGATCAATCAATTCTTCGATGATATCATAAACAAACATGGTACAAATATGAATGTTTTTCAAAATCCATAAAACCAAACACAAATCATTAATACTGAGGCCAATAAAGGTGGATCTTTGGGTCTAAATGTTTGACAACCCAACCTAGGTGGATATTCAAGCCACTCTCAATCAAATCCAAATCCATTGCATGTAAGAAATATGACTCCAAAATTCAAAATACATAAAATTGATGGGAAGGATACCCTTGCTTGGATCAACCAAATGCATAATTGTTTTGATGTACATTAGATCTCATGTGGATAAATAGTGGTTATGACATCCTTGAATTTAGTGTCAAAGTAGTTTATCTGGTATTGATGTATTTTTACTCAAAATAAAAATAAGGGTATTATTGTTACTTTTTAAATGTTCACAAATGAGATACAAATGCACTACCATCATAGTGTAACATAAAACTACTCTAGCCAATTATTAAAGTTATGATAATTAGGTTAATCAAAGACTATTCAACAATTTTAGAACTTATCTTTGAGCTTGGATGTTATCTCAGAAGACAATATGAATGATATCTTATTGGGTGCTCTCAAAGATACTATTGTCACCAAATATTTCATACTAGAATTAGTTTTTCAAGCTTATTTTATATTTGGCCAACATGGGAACATTTCTAGGTATGTGGGTATACCTATGTTGGAAATGAGCGTCTGGATTTAAGGGCTAGCTCCTTGAATGTATCTTGAATGCTCTTATATATACCAATGGATTAATTAATGGGAAAAGAGTTATATACTGCATGAATTGAACCTACTCTAAAGGATGTGATGCACTGAATATTCAAAGATCCACTCATAAGATTGAACCCATTAACACACTAATAGATTATGGACAAAAAGGGCCTATAATGGTTTCCAAGAAACAATTTTTCACCTAAATATCAATTTGATGGACTTAGGATGGAGGGCAATGAGGGTAAGGCTTGATTGAAAGCACATATAGTCAACAATCCAATCTATACCTGAGACATCAATGTTAAGAAAAACCAAATGACTTGCAAGAAATTTTATTAAAACTTAAGTTGGAATTGGACCTATGAAGGGAAGATGATAACCACTTTCACATATCAAATAAATACAAAACATGAATCATAGATTAGTAAATGACTGCAAAATTCTCTATCCATTACTCAAAAAGGTGTAGAATATAATTTTTGGTAGAGTTTAGTCATACCAACCTAAGGGATAGATAAAAATAGCACAAAGGCTATATTTATAGAATAAAGGGCCTATAGAGAAATATAATTCGGTGCTCAAAGAAGAATTAAACAGCTGAACTCCATTTGAAATGTAGTTACAATTAATTCTACAAATTATGTTGATTTAGACCATTTGATTGATCTGGGTCACTTCAAGTGGTTTCACAGTTACATTATCCTTCATTGATGCTCCCTAATAGTTGTAATAGTGGGATCAAGTTGTTTTGAGCTGGGTCTTAGCATAAATACATTCACAACCATTAGATCAAATTATTATAACTTTGTCCTAGTGCTACCTACTCTTTATTGGTTTATCATGGCATGAAAAAGTGGAGAGAAGGGTCCTTTTCATGCATTTGGTCTTGGGGATGAAACCATTGGAGTCTAAATTTATGCCTTCATGGAATCCTTTTAAATGCTAGCTCTTGTTCAAAATGGATCATGCTTAAGCTTGTCCCCATGTTCATAGGTCCATTATAGATGAAAAACCAAATTTAGACTATTGGTTTTCTTATAGTCATTATGTTGGTGTAGACCTATAGACTATATAACTCACTTTCTTGATCATATCAGGGCTAAATAGACCCGCTTTATCTATTTAAGAACTAAGAATTCATATACACATGGACCTTTATTTAAATAAGGCAAACACTATCTTAAAATATTTGAAATAGAGGTCCATATTAAGCTTTGATGGTAGTCCTTTATGTTGTTTATACCTAACTACATCACTATGTTTTCTTCAAGAAGTTTTATCGAGCTCTAATGGTCAATTGATGACCTTGTAAGACCTTATTTGCTTCTATTTAAAACTAGTCCTTGGCTTAACTTTGTCTATTGAAAAATAACTTGAAACAATAAAAATGTTCCTAGTTGTGTTTATTCCCATTGAAATCATATATCCTTGCTATCAGATCTTGACCCCTTTGACCCATCTCACACCATTTATCCTAATTGGTATGAATGACCATGAGTTTTTGATCTACCTTTGAATTATCAATCTCTATCTAAGTTGGTGTCACTTGGTAACCCCATGTTTTTAGTCAAGATCAGCTGTCAGTCTATCGATTTCATGTGCTTATGCCACATCATGGCCACTCAAGCTCCTTCACCTTTTGACACATCTCACACCATCAGATTAAGATTTATGATGCAATTTAGACCATCAATTTTCCTAGATTTCAAAACAAATTTCTATTTACCATGGTCTAAATTTGACATCTGCATGACCATCATTTGACATCTACATAACTGTCATTGACGACTACATGATCATCAAATTTAAGACCTTAAAGGTTTTTTGTCATAGCTTAAAGTTGACATATACATGAACTTCTCCCATTTTTTGACCAAATTTAAAGGCTTGGATCTAGAAGTACAAAGGTCATGGGGGAACCAAATTTTTAAGAGATGTAACCAAATTTTTAAGAGATGTTCTTGATACTAAAAGGATTATGTGCACTTGATTTGTTGGTTTTGGGAGATTTCTATATGCATTTATAAATTACATGAACAAGATATCTAGTCTAGTTATTCATGATGTTTTTTCACCCATCACTGGTCATTTTGACCTAAATGGCTATTTTTCAAGGTTTGAATTTGATACTCACATGAACATCTTGATCTGCATGACCAATTTTAAAACTCCATAACTTGAGCTAGAAAGCTCATGTGAACAAAAAACTTTTAGGATATGATCTAGGCATGAAGAGATATATGGAATTGTAATCATTTATCTCAAATGTCATTCTAAGTGAAGATAAAAAAATTCCAAAACAAGTTGGTCTACTCATTTCCATGTGATGTGTAGGATGGCATGGCCCCTTAGACTTGGCAAACTAAACTTTGAAAGCTTAGATCTAGAGATTATAAACCCATCAAGATATGAAACTTGAAGAGAATGATCTTAGAACTAATGGAATTAATCATGCATGGTATGATGGTCATACAAGGTTTTTTGAGTGAAGATAAAAAAATACTCAAACAAGTTATCCAATTTGGTCTTTAGATGACATCCTGGCTCACTTAGGCATGTGATTGAGCACCTACTTAATCTTTGAAAGATTGAATAAACTTCCTAAGGCCTGTGAAAACCGTCTCCATGATCCTAACTATATTAATTACCATGAAGACCTATTTGGATCCTTGAAAACCTTCCACTTGCATATATGATACTAAAATGACCCCTAAGACACCAAATGACACAATGACTAAGCTAGACTAAATACCAAAGATAAAACGACATATGACATAGAATCAGATAAATTATAATCATACCCTATGATGTTATAAAAATAACATATACAAGATTTTTACTATAAGGGATTGACCCATTTTGGCCTAAGGTAAAAATGGTCAACATCTTTGGTGATTTCCCAAGGGTGGCATGCTTTTTATGGCATGACCAATTACCTAATCATATCCATTGGGTTATAGAGTCACAAGTATATAGGTTTAACATATAAAATACCTAGAAAACAAACTAAATAGTATAAAACAATAATAACAAGATATAAATCAAGAAACACAAACGTGCTTAGGATCACTTATTGGAACACAACACAACAAGAAAGGAAACACTCACCCAACTAATATTTACAAAATTGACACTTAGTTATCAATAGTAGGGTTTTAAATGTATCCCATTGATAGGGATAGGAATATCTTATCCATTCATCCTTGTTAATTAAGAGTTGATTTGCTTTCACTTGATCATGACATATGGTTCACTCTATACAATATCAAATTTGGTATGTCTCCTTAGTTTTTCTCTAGCTTCATCCCATTTCAATACTATGTCACCTTCTTGAAATGATATTAGAGTTGCCCTCTTATCAAAAGACCTCTTCATTAGTAATTGGTGACGCTACACATATTGATGAAAGTTATCTATAGTCTCTTTCAACTCCATTAATTCTATCAAACTCACCTTCATTGGGGTATACTCAAGAAACTCTAGTTGATTTGCTAACTGTTGACTAAATTTAACTTTTTAGTCAAATTACGGCACCTATAGGTAGAAACTTAGTTTTATAGGTCTATAGGAGGTATAATATCTTGTTATAATATATTTCATAGGTCATTTTATGCCATTTAATGTTATATTAACCTTGGTCACTTATTTCATTAGTCTATTTATCATGTTGAGTCATTTTATGGGGTCAAAGTAGTGTATTTATTGCTTTGTATGGGTTTATTAGAAAATGTGAAAGTGTCAAAGAGTTTTAATATATGACATGTGTCTTAAGATGTATTTATTAACTATCACTAATGGAAAAATTGTTATTTTTCTCAGAAAAAGGTAGTTTTCTTTTAAAAAGAGTGAGTTTGGAACTTGTATGACCTCTTTGAGAAGTGTGCCACTTGGAAAATGTGTAAATGTCACTCTTCAACTTCCCCATGCTCAAACCCATATTTTTTTAATCTTAAACTAAAATTTCATGCTTAAAACTATTCTATCTCTTTTTCATCTTTCTTGGCAAAGAGAAGTGACTTGTAGGTTTTTACTTGGTACAAGCAACACAGGGAGTTTCAGACCAAATGCTCCTGGGAGCATATTATAAAATAATATACATTAATTTTAATATATTAATTTTTTATATTGGTCAAGTTTGATTTATGAACCATCAATAACAAGTTGAGCCTCTAAATTTTCTTATAAATCTATGAACCTTATAAGTTTTGCTTCATTTTGAGCTAGTCTGTACAAATTAGTTATTGAGATTGTTTCCAAAGGATTTTTTATATGTACCATTATGCTTCCCATGATTTTTTTCAACATTAAATGTGTTTTTATGGTCTAATGAACTCACTTTTCAAGAGGATACACCATTTTGGGTTATGGGTAGTTTTCACCTTTTTAAGAGTTTTCATGCTTTATCATTAGTTCTAAAGGGTTATGTTAGATTAATATATATGTTTTCAAAGTATCCTTGACTCATTTAATTCACATATCATCCAATTATACTTGATTATCATATTTTAAAGATCATTCTCCATGCTAGACTAGTCATTCAACACTCTACTTATTTTATTCCACATGTTTGCAAGTGGCTTTCACATTTAAGGAGATGTTTAGAGCTATAATCAACATATACTTGGTGTAAATCATGAATTTGAGGTTTGGAATTCATTTTGAGTTATTATTTGGACATTTTATCCACATTTTCCTTGACTTCATGCTCACTGTCCACATATATAGTCAAACAACACTTGTAACCTTCATGATGATGTCATCAAAACCTTAGTATGGTTTTCAATCTTCTTGAAAGGTGAAAATATCATTTGAAGGTTTTTAGAGAGACCTTGTAATTATAGAGGATTATAAAAATGTATAAGATCCATTCCATGATCACTTTCTAAGCTAAATCTACCTGCTTATTAAAAATCACCACCTATAGGTGGCCTGGTTAGAAAGCTGAAGAGTCCTTGTATGATGTTGAAACAAGGAATGAAATCCCCTTTACAAGTCCTTACATGTTAAATAAATCCTAACATACATGTTTGAAAATTTGAGTGGTTTTTCAATGTGAGAAACACCTTTCTAAGGTAAAGACTAAGATTTTAGGACCCTAAAAAGCTAAAATAAAGGTCCTAACACTTTTTGGCAAGGACTTATAACATGTTTGACAGGGTTTTACAACATATAGTTGAGTAAGTTTTGTTGATTATGTAATGGAGAGGGATTGTGAAAAACATGGAGTCAAAGGGATTTATTTAAGGTAGTTGTTGAGGAACCCAAAGATGCATAAAAAGTATTGAGAATAGACAGTGAAATCTACATAACTGAGCCACAAAGAGACCTATATTCACCCAAGTTACAAATTATGCCTATGACATATGTGGGATTAGTTTCAAAGGATAAAAGTAACACCTATGATAAAAAAAACTCATGGATAAATGATAATTTTTTTTGGGATCCCTCTACCCATCTATAGTCCATACAAGTGGCCTATATGAATACTTAAAGCCAATCAACAAGTAGTGGGTTAACTTTTTATTCTGGTGATGATTGAAGAAAAGAATGTGAGTGTAAGTATAGATGTTCAATTTATGAATTTAATAAATTAAAATAACCCTTTAAAAACATAAAGAGCATGATTATTTAAGGTCAATAATAACCTATAGGAAAAGGATAGAGGAACAACCTACAAGCATGGTTTTGAGAAGAATCATCTCAATATTGGGAGATGACCTTTGATTTTAGGGTTTAAATGGTTTAAAAATAAGAGTTTTGATTTAATAACATGGTTTATGAATCCAAAATTAATTAAATTAACATTTCAACTCATAACCAAAGACCAACTGAGCACATAAGCACCTACAAGAGTGAATGAATAGGAGTCTCAATATAGGGAGAGCAAGGTACTCATTTTGGACTAGAAGGTGCATATGAGGCTCAAGAAGGAGTTTGGTGATATTTTGGGAAAAGTAATGATTACATAAAATAGTATCATGATGACATACACAAGTTTTAAAAAATGTAAAATAAGAACACTCAGACCTGATAGGATTCTTCAATGAAACTTATAGCCGAGGCAAGAATGGATACAGACAGTGAGATAAGAGGAGCCCAATTTGGGGAATTAAGTGCATAAGAAGGTTGTAGGTGGATTTAAAATGATGAAACCATATTAAAACATTCATAAAATCTATTATAACATATATAAACCCTTATAAATTCTTTTCAATCTCAAATATACATCTTAAGGCCTTAACACACACTTATAGTCTTATGTATAGATGTGTTGACAGTGAGGTAAATGGGGATAATCCTTTGGTGATTAGTACATGTAGAGAAAATTTAAATGGAAAAATTAATTTTTTAACCTAAAATAATTTAGAATAGTTTTTTTTTTAATCTCCACAACAACCTCAAATGAAAAATGGTAACATACATGGGTCCTTGTTAAGGCAAAACACAATCAGTGTAAACCTAGTCTTGTGATTTCAATAAAATAAAGGGTGTTTGAGAGAACAAAGTGTTAGAATTATAGTTGAATAAACTATAAAATGATTATTAAAATGTAAATAGAACATTTTATACGGATATTTATCAATGAGGTATTTGAAATAAGTAGAAACACAGCCCACATGGTTGAATATGCACACAATCTATCTCCTAAAGGTCTGCCTTGAAGATTGAGAAGATTTGGGGGTCTAGACTTGGATTCAAGGGTAAAAATTTTATATAGAGAATAATAATAAATTAAATGATATTATAAACTATCCATTTAGTCTAGACAAATAGGATAAGTTCCCTTTGTTTTGTCTTAAACAGAGGGCATTTTCCCTTGTGCATAAATAGATAGACTTGAGGAAAAGGGGTGATAGGCTAAGATTGATCTCGATTACACCCTTAAATAAGTTTTTTAAATTTTTATGAAACATATGAAATCATGGAAAACCTATAAGGGGGAGGTTAAACAAAACAAGTTATTCTATGCACCTAGGGTTGCAGTCAAAACTAGTATGCATAGTTATTCCTAAAAATAAAACCATATGTCACTTTTAATTGTGGACCTAAATGAACTTTATAATGGAAAAAATATTGTCTATGGGATCATTTTAAATGTTTTTAAACTCTTTTATCTCAATTAATCTCAATTCGATAGTCTAACCCACCAAGGTTGTAGTCAAACTTAGGAAGCAAGGTTATGCCTAGGGCCTAGATGAAGAGTCTCTTTCATTTCCACCATGAAAAATGATTTGAAACCTATTGAAAAATGTACATGGATTGTATTTAAAATTTTAATTAAATCTCTCTCATGTATTTTTATGGGAAAATTAATCCAAATTTGAAGACAAGTGAGCTAGGTGCATGAAAAGGAGGTTTCTTAGAGTGCAGGTGATGATGTCTCTCTTCTAGGTGATCATAGAAGAATAAGAATACAATTAATGCATGGAGAGTCATATATGAGAGCATAAAATTCCATTAAAATAATTGGACCTTCTCTTTATTAGTTACAAGTCACTCAAATAGGCCTAATCATGAAGTCAATTTTTTGTGCAAGATAAAAGAGTTTTAGGCCACTTTGCATAAATTTGATTACTTGGATTGACACTTTTTTTATTTAACCTTGAATGGTTTGACCCATATACTCTTCCCACACATGGATAAATTATTTTATAATCTTGACAATTTTCCTTGTGACCCTTGGACTTATTTTCTCTCTCTCTCTCTCTCTCTCTCTCTCTCTCTCTCAAACTCTATAAGAGTTGGCCATTTTGGCATTGTATTGGATGCTCCACCTGAGTACGGTGAAGCCCTGCTCATTTTTATACCTTTTTATCAATAAAATTAATAAGTTTTACCTATTCATAAATTTTTACAAGTGTGTTCCACTTTAATGATGAATCTTATTTAGTGAGGACTATGGATTCCTAGCATGTGATCTCATTATTTCACCTTGTTTGTAGTTGGAAAACTTCTTCTTGCAGAGCATGTGAAGTGTTTTATGGGATGTGAAATGTTGAGTGAGTTACTATGTTCATTATTTACATTCAATTCATCTTTTCTAGTCCTCCTATATTTTCACATTCATCCATAACCTCAAAATAAATCATTGATATGAGAAGATGAAAATTGAAGGAGTGTATTTTTAGTTTATTTCTTTGTCTCAATTATAGAATTCAATTGGTTTTAAGTCATCAAATTCATTTGGTGTATCACCTCCTTAGTTTATATTTTATTTTATTTATCTCTCTCCATTTTCACCCACCTATATTTATTTGTATATACAATCCTAAGTGGTACATAAAGGGATCTATCCCTATCTAGAGATTCACCTCATTCCTTAGGCTGCCTAGAAGCCTAGAGTTGATTCAGTTGTGCCACTTGGATGAGGAAAGATTTGTCATCTCCTTAATGGGTGAAAATCCAAGTTACAATAATAAATCTAAGGAAACCATTTATTTATAGGTATAAATCCTAGATTACCTCCCATAAACAAGCACAAAAAGAGAATTCCTACATGTATGGACTCTTATTTTAAGAATGGCAAACACAGTGACCAAATAATGCTAAAACCTTTAAAAGATGGACCCTATATGTAATAAATGTATGAAATAGAGGTCCATATTAATCTAAAATGGCATCCCTATATTTTATTGATCACTTGACTACATCATTGTGTCCATTCCATGGTGTTTGATTCATCTCTAATAGTGGCATGTGTCCTTTGAAAAGTTTGTCCTGATTTGACCTTGGTCATGTGTTTGATCTCCATGAAGTCCCTTAGCTTTTTGACCTTTAATTTAACTAGTCATTGATATTTGGTCTAGATAATTGACTCATTGACACATATGTCATTATTGATCCTACTTAGTACAAATTATTGTGAGTCTTTGATCTTCGTTTGACTTGTTAACTCTATTTGAGTTAGTGCCACTTGGCAATCCCATGGTTACAGTCAAGATCTACTATCAGTCTATCATCTTAAAAATTTAAGGAACATGTCAATCATGCATTGGTTTTATGATATTTTTATTAGGATATAACCTTACATGCTTATGCCACATGGTGACTTCTCAAGCCCCTTGACTTTTTGACTCACCTTGTACCATCAGATCAAGATGTATGATGCAATACAAACCATTAGATTTATTGCGACCCACTATTTTAAATCTAACCTCTACTTCATGAGATAAAATTTGGAATTTATGATACTATAAAATGTATTTCACATTACCATCATTGACATTCATGTAACCATCAAATTTAAGATTAAAAGAGTTTGTTTTTAATCTTTATTTTGACATTTGCATGAACATCTTACTCTACTAGTTCAAATTTAAAGCTTCATATCTTGAGCTAGGAAGTTCACATGGATTTGAAGATTTTAGGATATGATTTAAGCATGAAGATATCCATGCCACTATATTAATTTTACTTTTAGGGCCTCCTGATTTAAGATAAAAAAATATAGAAGTGAGTTGGTTCGTTCATTCTTATATGATGGTTTGGCTTCACAAAGCTTGCTCCTAAGCCATTTATTGATC
Organism: Torreya grandis; assembly: GCA_037957365.1. Taxonomy (NCBI): domain Eukaryota; kingdom Viridiplantae; phylum Streptophyta; class Pinopsida; order Cupressales; family Taxaceae; genus Torreya; species Torreya grandis. Next base: position 2,359,500 of record JARHVA010002279.1, on the reverse strand, counting down.
TTTGAAACCTCATATTAACTTAATAAGTCTTTTATGGACCCTTTACATGACCTTGTATTGAATTTATCACCATGAATACCTACCACTTGCATATGTGTCCCTAAAATGACTCCTAGGATATCAAATGGCACAAGGATTAAACTGGACCATGACCAAGACTAACAAGGCATATCAAATGAAATAAAATAAGCTAAAACATACCCCATAACACTATAAAAATCCAATATACCATATTTTAACTATAGGGAGTTGACCCATTTTGGCCTGTGGTAAAAATGGTCAACATCTTTAGAAATTTCTGCAAGGGTGGTGTACTTGTTATGCCATGACTAGTTGACTAATCCTATCCATTGGGATATGGAGTCACAAGTATATAATATAGACATATACATTACATTTAATAGTACATATAAAAAAGAAGAAGAATAAAACACAAAGTAAGAAACACATGTGTGTTTAAGATCACTTATTAGAACACAACACACACAATAAAAGAAACACACACCTATTCTAATATTTACAAAACTGATCTCTAGTTCTTATTAGTAGGATTTCAAATGTATCCCATTAATAAGGATAGGAAAATGTTCTCCATTAATCATTTTTAACTAAAAATAATTTATTTTTTTACATTTGGTAATGACATACGGTCCACTCTATAGGGCATAAAATTCGGTATGCCTCCCTAATTTTGCTATATCTTCATCACATTTCAAGATTGTCACATTCTTGAAATGAACTTAGAGTTTAATTATTTTTAAATGACATATTCATTATTACTTGGTGATGTTTTATATCTTGATGAGCTTTATCTCTAGTCTCTTGCAACTCCATTAATTCTTTCAATCTCACCTTCATTAGAGTGTTCTCAAGAAATTCTATTTGATGCGCTAACTCTAAGGTAGGTAGCTCTTGAGAGATAGACAACCTAACTTTTATTATATAGACAAGCACACAAGGATAATTCCCTATTGACCTTTTGGGAGTTATCCTATCAGTCTATAAGGCTATACTAAATTTGGTGTACCAAGCTCTTTGGTTATGCTCCAAGGTTCTCTTGATGATTTTGATCAAATTTTTTTAGTAGATTCAGAAAACCCATTATTTTGAGGGTAATAATTGGATGAAGTGCTCAATAATATGCCATTACTATTTTACCAATCATCTATCTTAGCACCCATAAATTCAAGAGTAATATCGAAAATAATAGTATAAGGAGTTCCAAACCTTGTTATAATTCTATCGTAGAACTCCAAGATATCATTCTCATTAGCTTACTTCAATACTACTACATAAACCCATCTTGTAAAATAATTAATTGATATTAGTATCCATTTGTGACCAACACTTGATGGTGGATTTATCATGCCAATGCAATCAATACCCCATTCCATAAAATGTTGGTTTACTTGGATAAGATTCAAAGGAAGAGCTAAAATATTATATTTTCATATAAATAAAGCAAATTGTCCACACCTTCTCATCCAAGCATGGCATTCTTTGAAAAGTCTAGGTGAATAATAGCCTACTCTCATGATCTTGGTAGTTGTGGTTCTTGAAGAGAAATGACCTCTTACTATCCCATCATAGAACTTCCCAATCAACACACCAAAATCATCATTATCAATACATCTCAATAGCACATGATTGATTTTTCTTCTTAAAATCACACCATATACAAGACAAAAGGGAATATCTTACAATATAAAATGTCTCCTTTGTGATATACTTATATTAATATGATACTCACCATTTTGAAGAAATCTGATCACATCTTATGTCTAACTTTGTGGAGATAATGAACTAGTTGATTGGGAACAATCATGATTGACTAGAGCCTCTTTCTTTAACTCATGAAGATATTAAGCTAGATGTTCATAAAGGCCTTTACCCCTTATCAATTTTTTCACCTTGATATCAACATCATATTCCATTACTTTAATGATCCACCCTACCCTCTTTTCACTAAGATCTTTGCTTAAGAGAAACTCTTTGGTACTAGGATGAGAGACCATAACATGAATCTTATTATTTGAAACTATATGTTTGAATTTTTTTAGTACCCTTATAACAACAAGGACTTGTTTTTACACAAATGTGTACTTGACTCCATAATCTTCCAAACATTGACTAAAGATTATGATTAGCTAGTCCACACCCTCATCATTATTTTGCATTAGAATGGTCGAGATAGTATCAAGGTTAGAAAATGAATACAACATGAAGTCTTTATTAAAATTAAGATTCACAAGAGTAGGAGCTTATGTAATTTCTTTATTTATGGATTCAAAACTATTCTTACCCTCTTTGGTCCAAGAAAATATTTGGTTCTTCTTGAGCATAGATGTGATAGGTTTCACTAAAGATGCAAAACTGGGTATGAACCTCCTTAAAAAATTTATCTTTCCTAAGAAACTTTGAAGACCTTTATTATACAAGGGAAATGATAATCCTAAAATAGCCTCTATTCTTCTAGGATCAATAATAAAACCATCCTTGGAAACAATATGTCCTAAAAGCTTACCTTCATAAATAGTAAATATGCACTTCTTTGGAATAAGAGATACTCCATATTGCCTACATATTTCAAAAACTTGTTTCAAGTGTTGGATGTGTTAATTATCATATTTAGAAAACAATATTATATCATCTAGTTAAACCAATAGTATCTCATTGATGAAACCTTTGAAGGCCATGTCCATTGCTCTTTGAAATGTGGTACTGAGATTAGATAGACCAAAGGGCATCTTCCTATAAGTAAATGATCCCCATTTAGTAAAGAATGCTATCATAAAATAATCATCCTCATTTACTAAAACTTCATTATAGTTTTAATATCCATCTAGAAGAAAAAATGTTGAGAACCTAAAACCATTTGCAAATTCTACTCCATAGAGGGTAGAGGATAGTGATCTTTGAATGACACTCTATTAAAATCTCTAAAGTATACAACAAGTCTTATCTCCCCATTCTTATTTTTAATAGTCGCAAGGTTATCTACGCATGTTAAATACTTGATGGGAAATATTATCTTAGATTCAAATATTTTGGTAAGCTGTAACCTCATGATTTACTCAACCTTGGGGTTGATGGGTCTTTAGTTCTATCTAACCAACTTAACTCTAGGTTACAACTCAATGGTATGGTGTGCTAGGATAGGATAAAATCCTTTGAGGTCCTTATATACCCAAAAAAATATATCATGAAAATATCTACATAGCTTAATGAATGCTTACTTTTTTAATATAGAACATACCTTGCCTAGTTTGAGGAGTTTATCCTTGAAGATCAAGACTCTTTCATAATTATCCTCTTTTGTAGAAATACTCACTTTATCCTTGTTATTTAGATAATTCTAATTGAAGATAATTTCTAAGGTCACCAAACCATTAAGTATCTTATTGGTCCTTATTTGCACAATCTGATCATCTAATTTTTCATGGAGCCTCTTTCGATTCCTGGAAGAAAACTCAGCCTAATTTTTCAATAAATATGCAATGTGTTTATCACTATTAAAAACTTTTAAATACACCTCATTATTAGGTAAATAATTTTTAATAATGATCTTAATATAAGATTGTTTTCCCTCTTCTTTTATGGTAGTTGGAGTATCAAATTGAGCTCTTATGGTAGCTAGTCTATTATCATGACTATTCTTCTCCCTTTGAATTGATTGAATATTGAATGAATTGAAGTATTTAATCAAATACGATACCCTATTCTTATATGAATTAAAGAAAGGGTTCTTGGCAACAACCACATTCTTCACCTGATGCACAACTAATTCACTATCTCCATATACTTTCAAGTTTTTTATTCCTTTCCTCCTTGCCCATTGAAGGCGATGAATTAAACCTTAATCCTCAACCAAATTACAAGTGCAACTTAAATGAAATATATATGAGGAATAATATTATTATTTATATGGGTGGATCAACATAACACCATCTCTTGCACCAACTTTACTTCTTTAACTATTAATAAATATCCTCCATAGTTCATCATCTTCACTGTCTTCCTTGGTAAGTAGAGGCATTCGTACTCCTTCGTGTATATAATATGCTCCTAAATAAGTTTTCTCCATAAAATAATAGGGATATTTCTCATAATTATTAGTTCCATATTCATCAAGAAATAAATCTGAAATACCCTCAAGATTGGAGTAAGTGGAATCATTTATAATATATTCCTTTTCTTCATGGGCCACATAATTCAGATTGGAACTTATCTCAATGCAAGGATCAATATGAAACCTTACAAGGGGTTGTGTCCTAATTATCACCTTATCCCTATACCTTATTTTAAAGTATAGGAAATACTAGTCAATTGAGAGATAGCCACCTATCTGAGATGTGAATTCCCTTGATATCTAGATTGTAAAGTGGGTTGGGAGATCAACCAAAATTATGTCTTACAAGATAAGAAATTAAGACAATCATGCAAGAAAACCTTAAAGCATTTTATTAGTCCCACTATCTTGGTAGGCATGACGTCTAGTTGTAGGACTCCTTTTCTATGTGTTTCATATTTTAGACACAGCTTATTAGCTATATTTTTGGGCATGATAGAAGTAAAAGCTCCACTATTGAATATGAAATTATGTACCAAATTGTCACCTATGAGGGTGAGGTAAAATAGTGGAGGTTTATCATCCATAGTGGATGGTTCAATAATGGTATTAGGAGAATTTTTAAGAGTAACATGGTCATGCCTTTGATTTAAAGGTGAGAAACTAGCAGGGATAGTAGATAACTGATTTTTTAGGAGTTATTTTTGACCAGGGATATGTATAACAACCCAAAGAGAAATGGATGTTCTAGTGTTTTTCAAAGAATTTAAAATGTTTAAAGAAGCCATACATAATTTCTCTTGGGATATTTTACATAGAGGATTACTTGGAACTTGAGGAATAGGAGCAGACCTTACCATATTTTGACTTGATGGAGATGTAAAAGTTTTTGGAACTATCACACTTGTAGTTATGTCTTGTTGCCATGTAAGATGACTGGGTGAGCATGTGGGAATACTAATACCTCCTCTTAGATGCTTACTCTTGTCCCTTGTGGTGTCTATGATAGAGGTTCCTTGATTTAGCATAAAAGTGTCTTTAACTAGAAAATTAGTGAAGATCTCTCCTTGAGGTTGCCAATCCTCATTAACTTGTATCATCAACTCATCCTCATATGATTGGAGGGGAATGACTAATCGTTTATCCACCAAATATTTATCTCTATTCTCATTGGCATCCATGAATTAGTCTTGATGCCAATCTTTCCACTACACTAAATTTTTATGAAATGGTACCATCTCCCTTGTATTGGTGGTAGAGTTAGGACTATATACATTAGCCATCTTATTGGGGTTAGGCTACCATTGGGATCTTCCTCTTCCATATTATTAACCATACTATTTTTGATAGGGGTAAGGATTTTGATATGCACCTTGTTGCATATTATCTTGCTTATTTTGAGCCTCTGAGACTAAGAACTTTGCTTTCCAATCAACATTTTTTTTGCTTACTTAGGAATAATCTTAGTTTTGGTATAAGTATTAATAACTTAGGCTACATCTAGAGTACTAGAAAAAGTATGAGACAAAGGAGCAATAGACACCTTAGGTGGTAATATTTCATCTTGAATGAGATTATTTTCAACTTTTATAGAGAGTTCATATGCTTCAAGGAGAGTAGAACCTCCTAGAGATTGAAGAATGACAATAATTTAAATCCTAATGGATTTCAACTAGGTAGGGAGCATAAACTATAAGGTAGTCTCATGTGAGGAGGAAATCTATGTCAAGTATTCTAAAAAATGTAGCTAAAATCATGCATTATTTCTTTGGGTCATCTTTTGATCACATTAAACTGGTGTATGAGAGAGGCATGATCACTCTCATTTCCAAATCTTGAGGTCAATAACACTCCAAACTCATCCCATGTTGTGATGCACCCATATTTTAGAGTCTTATACCAATAAAGATCCTTCCCTTTAAGGGAAGTGGAAATGAGTCTAATGGAAATATTCTCTCAAACAATAATATGGAAATTGCAAAAGTTATAAACATATCTAATGTTATTTATAGGTGTGAAATGACTCTCACCATTGAATATGGCCATACCTTTAGTGGTATTAAGAGGAATGGGATCTTATAGTTGAAGTTAAATTGAATTTTTAGTTTTGAAGGTAGGGAAATCATGAGGTCTATTCGTGTATCCTTCTTCAAGATATTCAATTTATTTAGCCTCTTCACCCTCTTTAGCCTCTTCCTACCTAGCAAAATATACTAGTTTCTCCAAGGGAAGATTAAGCTATGGGTACTGAACCTTAAGAGGAATTTCATGTTGAATGGTTGGGTTAATGGGATTGAAAGTTCTAGAAGAGGATGACCTAGTGAGGACCATGAATTATGAAGTCAAGTTTATAATAAAATGATGGCCTTGAACTTAATCTACCTTGAAGGAGTTGTTAAATGCTAAGTATCACACCAATTTATTGATGATGTTGTCAAGACCAACATTCACCTTGACAAGTTGTCTTGAAGAAAATGGGTCCTACCAAGTATTATATAACTATTGTTACCAAATATTAAACCCTAAAATAATTTTTTCAATATTCTTCATGATTTGGGCAACATGGGAACATTTCTAGGTATGTGGGTATACCTATATTGGAAATGAGCCTCTATATTTAAGGGCTAGTTCCCTGAATGTATTTTGAAATGATCTTATATACACCAATGGATTAATTATGGAGAAAAGATTCAAATAATACATGAATTTAACCTACTCTAAGGGATGTGATGTACTGAATATTCAAATATCCACTCTCAATATTGAACCCATTAGCACACTAATAAACTATGAACATAACTAGTGTAAGATTTGTAATGGTTTCCTAGAAAAAATGTTTTATGTAGAGGTCCATTTGATGGACTTAAGATGGAGGTAAATGAGGTTAAGACTTGATTTAAAACACTTACAATAAAAAAATCCACTCTATACCTAAAACATCAATGTTAAGACATACTAGATGACCTACAAGAAAGTTTATTAGCACTTAGGTCAGACTTAAAACTATGAAGGGAAGATGATAAACACATCTGCATATCATACAAATACAAAAAACTAATCATAGATTAGTAAATGACTATATAAATCTCTATACATTAGTCAAAATGGTGTAGAATATAATTTTTGGTATAGTCATACCAACTTGAGTGATAGATAACAATAGCTCAAAGGTTATATTTATAGAAGAAAGGGCCTATAGAGAGAGAGAGAGAGACTTTAGAATTTAAAGAGAAATCAAAGAGCTCAAATCCATTTGAACCATATTTACAACTAATTATACAAATTATAATCATTTAGACCTTTTGATTGATTTGGGTCACTTCAAATGGTTACACAATTACATTATCCTTCATTGATGCTACTTAACAGTTACAATAACAAGATCAAGCTATTTTGAGTTGGGTCCTAACATCAATGCAATTATAACCATTGAGTCAAAATATTAGAGATTTTTCATGGTTCTAGCTACTCTTAACTAGTTCATAATGGTGTGCAAAAGTAGAGAGAAGGGTCCTTTTCATGTAGTTGGTCTTGGGAATGAAACCATTGGGGTCTATGTGTATGCTTTCATGACATCCTTTAAAAAGCTAGGTCTTTTTCAAACTAGATCGTACTCGATCTCATCCCCATATTCATATGTCTACTATAGATGGAAAACCAATTTTAGACTATTTTTTTTCCTATAGTCATTATGTTAATGCATACCTATAAACTATATAATTCTATTTCTTGATCCTATCAGATTTAAATAGACCCATTTTATCTTTGTGAGAACCAAGAATTCATATACACATGGACCTTTCTTTAAATAAAGTGAACATAGTCATAAAATAACATTACAACCCTCAAATATTTGAAATAGAGGTCCATATCAAACTTTTATGGTGGTCCTTTATATTCTTTATACCCGAATACATCACTATGTCTACTTCATGGTGATTGATCGAGCTCTAATGGCTGATCGATGACCCTATAAGACCTTATTGCTTCCATGAAAAACTAGTCCTTAGCTTGACTTTATCCATTAAAATTGACTCAAACTAATAGTTATGTTTAAACCCATTAGCCTCATAGATCCTCATTATCAAATCTTAACCCCTTTGACCCATCTCACACTATTGATCCTACTAGGTATGAATGATTATGAGTCATTGATCTACTTTAAATTTGTCAATATCTATCCTAGTTGGTGCCACTTGACATCCCCATGTTTGTACTCATGATCCATTATCAACCTATTAGCTTCACAAGCTTATGTTACATGTTGGTCTCTTGATCTCCTTGGCTTTCTGATTCATCTCATACCATCAGATTAAGATGTATGATAAAATGTGGAACTTTGGATTTTATTGGAATTAAAAATAAATATATATTTACCATGGTATAAATTTGACATCTACATGACCATCATTTGATGTCTGTGTAACCATCATTGATGTTCATGCGACCATAAAATTTAAGACCCTAATTTTTTTGTCATAGCTTAAAATTTGACATCTACATGAATGTCTCCCATTTTTTGACCAACTTTGAAGGCTTGGATCTAGAAACACAAAGACCATGGGGGCACCAAATTTAAAAGTGATTTTATTGATACTAAAAGGATTTTTCCCACTTGATTTGTTGATTCTAGGAGCTTTCTAAGTGTGTTTATAAATTACACAAATAAGCTATCTAGTCTAGTCTTTCATGATATTTGTGTGCCCATCACTAGTCAATTTAACCTAAATGGCTATTTATTGAGGCTTTAATTGAACACTTGTACAAACATCTTACTCTATGTGACCAATTTTTAAACTCCATAACTTGAGCTAGAAAGCTCACATGGACATGGAACTTTTAGGATATGATCTAGGAAAAAAGACCTCCTTGGTGATACAATCCTTTAGCTCATGTGGATTTTTGAGTGAAGATAAAAAATGCTCAAACAAGATTGTCTAATCATTTCCATGTGATGTGCAGGATAGCTTGGTCCCTTAGACTCGACAAGCTAAATTTTGAAAGCTTATATCTCAAGATAGAAGACTCATCAAGATATGAAACTTGTAGAGAATGATCTTGGAAAAAAAGAATTTAATTATGCATGTTCTGATGGTCATGTGATGATTTCTAAGTGAAGATAAAAAATGCTCAAACAATTTGTCCAATTTAGTCTATATATGATGCCCTAGCTCACTTAGGCTTGTTCTTGATCTATTGCTTGATTTTTGAAATCTTGAATGAACTTATTAAGGCCTATGAAAACCCTCTCTATTATCACAACTATATTAATCACCATGAAGCCCTATTTGGATTCTTGAAAACCTACCACTTGCATATATGACCCTAAAATGACCTTTAAGACACCAAATGACACAAATAATAAGATAGACTAAAAACCAAAGCTAGAATGGCATATGAAATGACATCAAATGAACTACAATCATACCTTATGACATTATAAAAATTCCCTATACAATATTTTGACTATAGGGAGTTGACCCATTTTGGCTTGAGGTAAAAATGGTCAATAAATATAATCTAATAAGATGTTAAAATGTTTAATCCAAGTTTTATATCTAAATCTATGGTATTTACTCACAGGGTAGAGGAAAGAGATCTGGTTAAATGGAAGGCTTTCTCTATAAAAAAAGAGTGTTTTGGTATAATGCAAACCTTCTCCCAACCTAAAAGATTGACTTTTCATCAAATTTAGGTAAAATACTACAAAGGGATATGTTTTAATTGTGATATCAAATGGATAAAATGCCATAAGTGTGTTGAGAAGAAATTATTCTACATTGAAGGGGATAATGATGAAGAATAAGATGAAAAAAATATGGTAAAGAGGACAAAGTGCTCGAATTAGATTCATAAGAGTCCTGACCCACTATTTCATGTCATGCACTTTTTGGTATTATCACTCCCAAAACTCTCAAAGTTTATGGTTACCTAAAGAAATAAAAGGTGATATATTGATTGACTCTAGGAGTACACATAATTTCATCAACAATAAATTGGTGTCATGACTAAATTGTTTTATTTACCCTACTCTATAATTTGAAGTCATGATTGTGTATGGGGATACAATCAATTATTCTAGTAAATTATATAATATCAAAGTGGTCATTGGAGACTACAATCTTAATTCCCCTATGTTTTCTATTCCCATGGGTGGAGTAGATGTTGGGTTAAGAGTCTAATGGCTCATAAAATTGGGTATGATTGAGATTAATTTCCAAGATCTCTTCATTTGATTTCATTTTGAAGGAAAGACCTATGAATTAAGGGTAATACTTGAAAATATCCATATTTGGTTAGTTTTCATCGAATGTAAAATCTTATTTGTAAAGGGGTTGATGGATTTACTAGTATGTTATGATCCATAGAAGTTCAACCATCGAATATATCTATAGATCTTGATATCCAATAGATTATTGATGAACACTGAACCTTTTTTGAAACAATTAGAAATGGACTACCACCAATTTGATATCATGATAATTTCATTAAACTTATTGTATGTTTTGAATGAGCCAACATTTACCCTTATAGATACTCATATGCCTAGAAGAGTGAAATTGAAATAAATGGTACATGAGATGTTAGAGGCTATTACTATTAAACATAGACAAAGCACATTTTCATCCTTAGTAGTCATGGTTCATAATAAGTATGAGACTTGGATAATATTCCCATATTATAAATAACTTAAAAAATATATCATAAAAGATAAGTTCCCTATCTAAGTAATTGATGATTTATTGGATGATTTACATGGTGTTATTTACTTTACAAAATTAGATCATCATTTAGGATGCCATCAAATTCAGATCCAAAATGAGGGTATCCATAAGACAAACTTTAAAACTCATGGACATTATGAATTTTTTTTAATGTCTTTTGGTATCACCAATGCCACACCAACATTTTAGAGTTTGATGAACACTATTTTTCATTCATTTTTATGAAAATCTATATTATAACTTTTTTATGACATTCTCATATATAGTAAGACTTGGGAGGAACATTCATAGCATGTGAAAAAGGTTTTGGTCACTCTAAAAAATCATAAACTTTAAGAAAAAAATTCTAAATGTTATTTTGGATTAAAAGAGGTGGAATAATTGGGTCACATTATTTCACATGGAGTCAATGTGGACCCTCAAAAAATGAAAACTATGATTGAATGGCTAGTGCTAAAATTTGTCAAAACCTTCTATGGGTTTTTAGGGTTAACATGTTATTATCACCAATTTAGGAAGAGTTATGAAATAATCACAACCCCACTTATGAAATTTTTAGAAAATGAGTCTTTTCATTGGAATTAAATAACCACCAAAGTCTTTTAGAATTTGAAAGCAACCATGTGTACTACTCCAGTTTTAACTATCCTTGAATTTTCAAAGACTTTCATTTTTGAATGTGATGCATCAGGATATAGAATTGGGGTATTAATCATGAAGTAAGGTAGACATCAAATCAAGGGTAATAATCTCTAAAATCTAATATATGAGAAGTAAATGATGGCTATACTTCATGCAGTCGAATAATGGTGACCTTATCTAATGGGTAGACATTAAGGTAAAGACTTTTCATGATAGTTTCACATATTTTTTCAAGTAATGATTGCCATAAGAATAAAAAAAGTGGGTGAATAAAATTTTAGGTTACAAATTTTAAATAATATAAAATAAAGGTAAAGATAATGTGGTTGTTGATTCACTATCTAAGAAGGATGAATCTACTGAGGCACTGTTATGTGCCATGACTATTTGGATGGCTAATTGGGTGGAATATGATAGATCTAAATGGGAAAATGATGTGAATGATCACACTTTAATTCATAGTATATAAAATGACTCTAGTGACTTAGAAAATTTTGTATAAAATAGGAATGTCTTATATTATAAATATCAGTTATACCTATGCAATAATTTTTCCCTAAAAATAAGATCCTTGTCAAGCTTCATTCATCTCCCATAGGAGGGCATTCAAGTTTCTTGAAAACTTATTATCGATTAAAAAAGGATTTATTTTAGGAATGACTCAAATGGTATGTACAAAAATTTGTCTTTGAATGATTTGTGTGATGAAAAAATAAGGGATAAACAATTAAGCTTTAAATTCTTCTCCAACCTTTATCCATTCCATGTCAATAGAGTGAAGAGGTGTCTATGGATCTCATCATTGATTTTCCTAGGTTATAAGGTAAAAATGACATCATGGTGATAGTATATATATATATATATATATATATATATATATATATATATATATATATATGTATATATATAGATGTACATATATATACATATATATATACATATATATATATATGTATATATATATACATATATATATATATATATATGTATATATATATGTATATATATATGTGTGTGTGTGTGTGTGTGTACATATATATACATATATATATATATATATATATATATATATATATATATATATATATATATATGTACATATATGTACACACACACACACACACACACACATATACATATATATACATATATATATACATATAAAGATATATATATATATATATATATATATACATATATATATATATATAATATTCTCATTGTTTATATTATCACAACCCTTTACAACCAATATTGTAGCTACTTATTTTATGCATACAGTTCAAAAGCTACATGGCACCCTCAAGATCATAGTGAGTAATGGTGATCCAATTTTTAGTAGTGATTTTTGGACTGATTTATATTAATATTTGGGTAATAAATTATATCGTATTTAATATTATCATCCTTAATTTGATGTAAAAACTAAGGTCATAAATAAATGTCTATAGTTTTATCTTTATTATTTTGCATTGAATAAACAAGAAAAAAAGGTGCAATGACTACCACTAGTTGAATCGTGGTATAACACTTAATTTCATGTATATTCTAAAATGTCTCCATTTATGTCACTATATGGGTACCAAAATCCTTCCCTCACCTCATCATTATAGATATGGACCAATGTGTGTGCTATAGAAGAGCACATTCACCACCAACAAGTTGTTCTTGCTAGTCTCAAAGAGAATTTACTCATGGCAGAAAATCACATGAAAGAGCAAGTTGATCATCATTATAGTGGATAAACTTTTAAAGTAGGTGATTGGATATTTATTCATATCCAGCCATATAAGTAATTATGCCTAAAGAAATATAAAAAAGATAAAAAAACTATATCCTAAGTATTATGGTCCTTATTATATCCTACAAAATATTGGTAGTGTTACTTATAAGTTGAAACTTCCCCTTTCTACTCGCATTCATCGAGTCTTTCATGTTTCTTGATTGAGGAAGTTAATTGGCCAAACCATCTATACACATGATGAGTTACCTATATTAGATGAGGAAGGCCATGTAATAATTAAAATTAAGAAGATTATTAATAAAAGCAATAAATAGATTCAAACTAGAGAGATTAAGGAGTATTTGGTCAAATAGAAGAATTTTCCTTATGAGGATGCCATATGGGAGGATATCACATTTATAAAGTAGCATCTAGATTTGTTTAACATTTAGGGAAATAATGTTTTTAAGGAGGGGGACTATTAAGCTCTTAATATATGGCATACTCTTAATTTATAATTACATTCCTTAGTTAATTATTGTGTTAGGCCAATTTGTTAAGATGTAAGGGTGGGATGAATGGGTGTGATTACCCCAATTAACTCTCTATATATGGATAATTTTTTATCACTTAAATAATTATATTCATAAATTATATCTTATTTTAAGGATTTAGAGGTTAACCCATAAAAGTGGCTTAAACATATTCTTCTATATTTCAGTTATCTTGTGATTTATTGCTTTAATTCTAAATAAATTTAATTGCACCTACACTAGGTACTACTAAGAATATAGTGGCCACATTTGATGGTATAAACTATAGTGAATTTATAATATCCCCAATAGATATATGAAAATTGACACTAAAAACATGAAGAATTGTATCTAGAGTATATATATTACTCTAAATAACCTAAGTGTTGTATAAGTGTGATATTTCATATGTTAATACTTGACACATTATCAACCATAACACTCTATATAATAGGATGATATATGTAGGATCATATAAAGAGTGCATATAAATTTGAATCATCATCAATATCTCCTACTTTGAGAAAGTTATGGGTGTTCTAGATGGAACTATAGTATGCTGCACACTAATGATATTATGGAGGGGGTGTGCATACTCTTTATTAGTATGATATGATTCTAGTGGTGTATTATCCTGATACATGTAGTGAACACCTAAATTTTCCCTACCTCATTTGATGTATTCTTTGGAAATTGATTCAATAATATTTTCAATGCCTTAGATTATATTTGTTAAAATTTGGGTACCTCTATGGGTGTGCCCACATCAATTATGTTGGCCTCTATCAAATCTTATATCTTATGTATTAAGGTGATGCATCAGTTTGTTGTATGGATTGGTGCACTATGATATTCAAATAATGCATTAGAATCATATATTTTTGGAATAGGCTATGTCATATCAATCTCTTCAATAGGAGGGAGAGATATGACATTACATTTTAGGATCTGTTGTAAAATACATGTTGGTAATTATGGAAGGTTGGTGAAAACTCTCTATGGAGGAGCTGATAAAACTAGGGGAAGATATGGCTCTAAATGTGATTTAACTATGGCCTTTGGATCACTCTTGTTTTTAGTGGGCCATAACTTGTATTGAGGCTTGTTATAAATCTTATTAGTTGATTCTAATCCGCTTGTATATTTTAATTTACCCATAGAGGGAAGCTTGCCTTCTCTTTTTTTTCACTATTTAGAATAAATTTGTGAAGGTTGGAAACTTATTAAACATATAACTTTATGTAATGATGGTGGTAGGCTCTATTTGAATATGTTTTGGAGATCTCTATCTACCATGGGGTTAGTCATCTTTACCAATATAGTCTTATTTTAAAAGACTTATTCTAGAGTAGGCTCATTTTATTTTTTCTTCAGTTGTGGTACTTGATCATATGAGTTCTTATCATTGATGTTTATTAAGAAGTGTGCTAAGAACATATATTATAATGGATTGAATGTGTTGATAGAATAATTTAGTAGATAATAAAACTATTGTACTGCATAGTCCTTTAGACTACATGAGAACAACTTATTGACGAGTCAATCAATGGGTATGTAGTTCAAACATGTTAGGTGGAAAGATCAAATATGGTAATTTGGGTCACCCTTACCATCATAAAATGTAAGATTAGGTGCCAAAAATCTAGATATAAAAGGATTTTCCTCTATGTGTTGTGACAAAGGTGTATGTAAAATAACATTAGAATCCAAGGCATGTGATGGCCTAATAGCTCCTTGATCAATATGTAACACCCTAGACTATAGAGAATGAACCTCATGCATAGGGGATTGTATATATAGAGAGGATTAACTATCCATAGGAGGCATAATTTCCACTAAATTTTGTAGAGTTATAAATATTTATTTTACAAGTTGAGTTGGCCCCAAAGTAGGTGCAACCATATTGTTATCTATGGGAGTATAAAATTAACCATTATTTAATTTATTATTTATTTCCATTATGGCTTGTAAAATCTATACATGATCATGGGGTTGTTCCCAATGTATATCTCTAAATATCTATAGAATCTCATCCTTATTGAATATAAGATAATCATTTTTATGTGGAGGGAGAGTGTCTTAATTCCCATATTTTATATCATCTTGATCTTGATTGTATTACTAATATTCAAAATAATTATCATTGAATTTCACATAATCAAGGTGTGAAGGATCAATGATGGAAGTTGTAATTGGTCCCTTATCCATGGTATAAGTTTGAATGGAAGGAATTTGAGTATGCTCAATAGGATTGCCGCTAAGACTATAAATTCTTCTTAAGGGAAGAGAGATACCAATTTGAGATGGCATATAGTAAACAAAGTGAAAGAGGGATATTAAAATATAATATATGAAATTTGAAAATCTTAACACATAAAATGAAAATAGTAAAAAAATGATACAAAGCCTAGTAGCATTTAAGGTTAGGGTTTGAATAGTATTTGAAGTAAGTTAGGTTCACCAGATTATTTAACCTTTTAGGACTCAGATGAATGTAAATCCTATGTTGTTAAAGATATGAGTATAGTAAATCCAGGTATAAATGTTAAATAAATATATCCATTGATCTATAATGTAGTTGATTTAATTTGATCTTTCTAAAAATAATAATAAATAATGTAAATAAGACTTAGCTAGAAAATGACTAAGATAAATGATTTTGAGGTTGGAAAATAAGACATAGGATAGTATGAGTGTTGTAAAATGATCCAAGTGTTAAAAACTCTCTTGGATAGTAGCACCCTAACTAGATGGTATCACCATGTGGTGCTAGTGTCTATTTTGGTGGTGGTGTCCTTTATGTAAAATTATTCCATGCTTTTAGGTGCACATGTGTTTGGGTATGTCAAGCCTATTCTTACATACACAAGCTATAGATATATATGTATGACCTATTTTGACAAAACCTAATCTTCCATGTTGTTAGGGAATTCTAGTTGATACAAGTAGTAAAGTTTGTTGATTTTATGTCAACACCTCGAAGTGGTGATAATTATCTACATACCAATACTCTAAAGAGTGATCAATCATGATGTAGTTCTCCCTACCTAAGTTATGGTGTAAGTGAAATTGAAGTTAGTATGGCTATTTAATTGAGAGATTTGAATGTTATTGAGACTAGAAACCTGAGTAATCTTAGCTTAGGAATGTTGTAGATGGTTGTATGTAGAATTAGGGTAGAATAGGGATTGTTAACCTTGATTATGCATAGCTTGTTATAAGTCTACATATCTAATTTGTATTTAATTTCCATCTAGTTATTAAAGAGATAAGAATCATGTATATATATTGTTCTAGTGCTTATACATGTGTTAAAAGAGGTCTAGGCTGATCCTAAGTGGTATTAGATTTGAAAATATTATTTTTGGTGGAAAAAGGATTGAAAACATAGTAGAACCAAAATTGGGACACTAGTGTCATGTGGTCCTACTACCCCTATTATGGCACTAGTGTCCATGTGCTATACCCTAAGGCACAAAGGGCTAAGATGTCTGAATGAGGGTATGAGACTAGTATAGGGATGTTTAAGGATGCCTATGTCCTACATGAAGGATGGCTAAGTGTTAAAATAATCCATAAGATAGGTTTAGGGACAAGTTAGGGATAGGTGATCTCAAGTAACATTCTTAACACTCAAGTTTCATTTTTAGGTGATTACACAAGGCATGCTACATAAAAAGATCTGAGATGTTTTTTATTATCACCTTTGCCATCATAATGGAAACTTAGGTGCAATAAAACTAGTTGGCAAATGGTGAAAAGATATTTCAAGTGAAATAGGGTTATGTAATACATCTTGTGAATCAATATCATGAGAGGTTTTTAAATCAGTTTGATTGATGTTTTTAGCGTCATCCTCTGAGGTATTTATAAATTTAAGGAGTGTTTCAATTGTATACCCAATTAAATTTAGATTAAAAATTTGAGTAGTCACTAAAGGGGATGTAAACAAGTTATGAGTAGTAATAGGCATTGAGACTAATATTTGTGTTGAAACAATTGGTATTTCCAATGTAGATGTAGTAAAATAGTTTTAGGAAAAAAAGTTTTAAACATGTAACCCAAGACCCCAATAGATGTATATTGCTGTAATGTATTCAAGGGGAAGGATGTTTAAACTATAGTTTTTGAGTTTTTTACCTCTGTTATGGTTTTTAGGATATCATCAAGATATTCAAGGTTCTATTGAATACACTTATGAAACAATGTAGTTTCTTGTACATAATCATGGTTTATTTTCTAATTTTCATTTGTTTCATGATTTTAATTATAAAAATATTATTTTATGATAAACCTATCAATATATTTTTAATTGTCAACATGGGTATCATAATGATCTAAATTATTATATGGTAGGAGGGGAATCTTAATGTATTGAATAGGCATACCTCCAAATATAAGGCTAATCCTAAGTTACATAAAAAATAGTATAATAAGGAAATGAAAAATTACAATAATATGAAAACTTAGTTGGATTTAAACCCTAAGAACCAGAAAAATTTGCATTCATATGAATTGGGTTCACCAAATGTTTACCCCAAAATTAGATTGATAAATCTTAACTTGGTGTTAATAGGGATATAAATATAGAAATGATAAATATCAAGGGTAATAATCAGATCTATAGTAAGCCAATTAAATTCTAAACTTAGATATAAACATATATTGAGTTTATTATGTTGATAATAGGCCAAATATAGAAAGTAAAACTAAGTTATGCATGAAAATCATAAAGAAGTATTACACTTAGATGGTTATAATGCTAAAATAATGTTGGATAATGAATATGTATAAATTAAGATAAAAATATATTTTAGAACAATCATTAGATTATATATTTAATGCTTCTAAAACTATGCACACTAATGTCAACCTGGGATGGTTGCATCAATGCTACTTTCTAGGTTTGATGCAAGTGTCATAGATAGAATACCTCTTGAAAAATGATGTAATCACCTATATACTTCAGGGGTTGACTTCACCTTCATTCTTGTATGTTTAGATATGGGTCATGGACTATCGCTCCTCATGAATTTGAAAATTTTTAGTTTTTCATATTCATGGTGACCTTGTGGAAAAATGGGTTAGTGGGAACATATAGTTGAGTTGACCCCAAAGACCACTTTGTCAGTGAATACTATGAATAGGGCCTCAGACTGATATATTTCTCCCTTATGTATTGTCTTATGTAATAATCATGCAAAATGTGTAAGTCAAGTATAAACATGACCTATCTTGTAACTTGGCTAATCAAGTTCTTAAGATTCTCCTTTAGTAATTTAGACCTGTAGATGTGTTATAGCTATCATTGGTATGAAAATAGGTAATCTTTGTGTATACACAATATTTTTAAACTTTATCAATTATTTATGCTCTCTCTCTTTTAGGAACCCATCAAGTCTCAATCTCTTTGAGTGCATGCCTTAAAGAGTGCATTGGGAAAGGGGTTGGTAGACCAATAGTGATTTTTAATATTTTTATCCCCTATACCACTACATGTAATCTACAAAAACATATCCTATACACTTCCCTATGATTTTATTCCTCACTTACACACTCCTCCAGTTAATTTACTACCTTACACAACCCATATATAATCAAAACCCCTTTTTTAAATTTATTGAAAAATGTCAATATGGGTCAACTATGTACTTAAATTAGATTTTCATGTTATGGGACTCTATTAGCCTTGTCTAACCTAGTTCATTACCTAACTTGATTTTATTAAGTAACAATATAGGGCCACTTAAGTTCATCACTATCCGCTAAACTTTTTTAAAGGTTTAGGGTTATATTCAACTATATATACACATCATTTTCATCATTTTAGAAAGATAAGAATAATAAAATCATATAGTGTGCATCTTTTTATCCACCATTATACTTGAAGAACATTATTTGGGGTTTTAATACTACAATTGGAGATATAGATATTGTCTTGTGGAAAAGTCTTTTGGATGCAAAGAGAAGATGTGTAGCCTAGAGATGACTTATATTTTTTTCTATCCTTACATACCACAACAACCTCTTGTGAATAACCTTATCCAAGCGAGATATTGAGGCTCAGTGGGTTCAAATTCAAAGGCAAGTATTCCTAACTTTGTTCCTCATTAAAGTAGATACATTTGCATTTTTTAGCATATATTCTTCTCTCTCCCATGCATTAATATTTACTATACATTGGCTCAAGTATAGATCTTCTATGAATGTTTAAATTTATGTTTATTATCCCCATTAGTACCATAACCTTTGGTGAGTACTAGGTTATGTTTTAATTTACTTTGCATATACTTTGTGAATATAAGAAAACATATGACCTATCTAGAGTTATCACATGGCGTTACTTGAATAGAGGATTTGGAACCCTCTCTAGTGGTATTATTGTGGTAAGAGACCCCTTGGTTAGGTTTAGTGGATCTATCTTGGTCATGACCTTGATTGTCTAAATGTACTAACAAGTGAAAGTGTAAGTGTGATTTATCTTCTATGAGATAAGATTGATTTGTAAGTCAATTGCATTTTCTCTTATATATATTATAGTGAACCCGATGTTAATTTAACCTTTGGAGTTTTTATTTCATGCATTCATTTTATTATCATATTATATAATTTTATTTTTAAAGTACTATATCAAACCTATTGATACAATCTAACATTCTATGCATAGGTTTAACATAAAGTATCTCCAAATTGACTATGTTTTCTCTCTATAGGTCTTATCTAAATATAAGTGTCTAGATCAATCATCTTGACATATTTATTTTATTCAAACATAGGACTATAGACATAATAAACCTAACCAATTATATTCATAGGCCTCTTTTTTAGCATATAAGTTTATAGACTTAGTTAAAACACTCAACTTTGTTTATAAATTATTTTTCGCACACATGTTTTGTAAACTTCATCAACCTAGTTGAATTTATTTGTAGAATATAAAAATTAGTATTTGAGCATCACAACATAAAATTTACAAACTAAGCTTCCTAAGAATTACCACTGTTAATTCTTACCTTCTCTATCATTTTTAATTTTTATTTACATCCATATTTTTTTATAATTTGTAGCTTGTAAAATTGTAATCCTATAATGAACTAGGTCGATTAGATCGACATAGTTTTATATCTTGTCTTATTTATAGAATACTCAGTCAACCTATTAAACTATGTTCTTCTAGATATTGCTTCCATAGAATAGTGGTAACCCTATCAACTCTATTCTATATTTCTTGCATATAGTGTCACTTGAATCAACGTTGTACTCTTCAAAAACTAAGGAATGAACCTATTTTTCTAGTATTCAATTCACTTTCAATTTTCAATTGTATGCATTCTTAGAGTAACAAACATAGATTAATTATGTGGTTTTAAATTTATTGATTTAGTCACGATTTTTCTCTTTTACACACATTTTTAAATCACTTAACACTAAAAAACATTAAAATATTTCTTTCTAAGGTCTACCTAATTGTATTTAATGACTAATGAAAGTCAAATTAGTTTTATAACCAAGTACAAACACATGTTTGATGGTATATATTGGCAAAGCATCTGACACCCTTATTGTGAAGTGAGGGGGTAGGCCCAAACACCAAGTTAGTACCATGGATAATACATATCGCTTTCAACCTATATTACCTAAAACTATCCATAGATTTATTTCTATTTCCTTATTATAACAAACTCCCAATAACATTAATTTCATAATTTATTATAATATAATAACATTTAGGAATGACCAATTATCTTAGCATTTACATTCAAATTTTGCTACTTACTCTTTGATCATTATATTTTGTATTGTAAAACTTGAACTAGATAGAGTTAGTGAAAGGTTTTGATGTGTTATATAATTATATCAAACACATTGATCTAATTTATTATGTGCCTCATTATATTTTCTTAGTTATTATCTTGAAAAAAAATCCTATTTTTAGAATAGTCATCTCAGTCAACATAGTCTCTTTAAAATTATTAGTTTTACTTACCTTTAGTAAATAATCACCATATATGAATATGCATATTTTTAGTTTTTTTAGTTTCTCCTTTTCAAGTACATAGTCGACCTATATGATTGTGTTATTTATTCTTTATTCTATTTCTTATCTTACAAAACACTGTTGATTGGTTTGATTCTACATTTTACCAGTTGATACTTCTTTCCATCAAGTTTTTAACCTCTTTGATTCATCATGAATTTAAAATTTGATTATAATATAGAGTTAAATAAAAAAACATGATTAGTTTTACCAACCCTAATATGTTTCCCAAGGCACAGCTTATGGAACCTACCATGGATGAAAGTAATGTCCCTTTTGGGACTTGCACTACTAACTATGGGACCCTTACTTTTAAATAATTTGTTATTACTATAATATGAGTTTAATTTACATTACAAAACTAAAATGATATTTTTAATCAATTAATTCCCTCATCTTAGAGGAAAATACCCTTAAACCATTGTCATCTAATTATAAGTCCTCATGTAGAATAACCTTCTTTGACCCTACCTACCTTTTCTCATGCATCTAGGGGAACCACTTTATTTAAACCTAAACCTTTTAATTATATTATGTCTCCTTCACACACCATGTCATCATCTTATATTACTTATTTAACCTCTATGACAAGTATTTTTACTAACATGGTAGGTTCAAATTCTAGTTGGCCTCTTCAAAACACCCATACCCTTAACCATGCTACTAGTGGATCTTTTGATACCAATTATTATCATGAAACTAGTGCCTCTTTTGCTACCAATTCTAATAATGACACTATTATGATGCATGATACTACTCATAGTGTAACTCAAGCCATCAATATTAACACCAATGCATCACATTCTGCATACACTAGTCAAAATTCTACCTAGACTAACCAAATAATATTAAAAACACTTAATAAAATGCATACCTTCCAAACCAATTAATAAAATTAGATGATGAAAATGCAAATCCATCCAATCCATTTTCAAAATCAACCTCAATAGGCTTCATAGGGAATGAAAAATTTGAGTGTCCCCATCCCCCCTTAGGGATTCCCATGGTAACCTTATCCCACATCCACCCCTTATTAATAAAACAATCCAAAATATACAAAATTAACTCTTATACCTAAAATTTCTAATATTTATCTATGAGGTATCACACCCACCAACACTTATAATAGATCCATTGATCCCACTTTGTACATAAAAACATTTGGTAACATTTATAAATATTGGATCAAACTTAACACTTTTGCCAATAACAGAATATTAGCTAAAAAAATCTTATGAGATGCTTTAAATTGGTACAATCAATAAAAATACCTTTCTATTACTAGCCTCAAATACTTGGTTTACTCACTAGTCTAAGAATTTCAAACTAGTGATCTTCCCAAGAACAAGTTAGCCCACTTTATAAATTGCAAATAAATTGAAACTAAAATGGCATAAGCCTTCACCAAATGATGGAATAAATTTTATAATAAATGTGAGAATAATATGGTAGATTAAAACCTCTTCCACTTATTCACTAATGTTCTATACTATAAATTATGATATCATGTTAGGAATCTCTCTCTAAGAACCTTGGAAGAATCCCTCAATCAAGATAAATGACAAGACTTAGTCATTCATTAATTCAAACCATCCCACATTAAAACATTCACTCATATTCTAATTAAAAACAAAAACCATCATGAAACTAATGATGGTGTTACTGACACCTATGACACTATTCATAACATTAAAGTAATTACTCCCAATAATGATATAGAGTATGTGCCCCCTAAAAACCACACTCCTACTCATACATTTTATTAACCCAATGACACTAATGTGAACAAAACATTATCATTAAGAGAGATTAAAAAACATCTTTGAATACCTCTACCACATGATCTTGACCCCACTCATCCTATGAAATCATGGTATGATCCAAACAAATTCTATTAGTTTAATGTAACTTGGGGCCAGTCTCATGAGACTTATAGACAATTGCATAATCTTTATATGGATTTTGTTCATGTCCCAAACATTGATCATGAAACCCTTATATGTAATCATTAACAAGCATATGACATAGATTTTAGTGCCCATGAAATTAAAACTAAAATTTAAGCTTTAAACCAAGCTAATGCTCATCTTGTTATCTACAAAGATCTTCTTTCCAACTACCAAGATAACATCGATAAGCCTACTCCTAAAAAAGTGTTGAAAGTATTATAAACCTCACTACCGATTAAGAAAACATGGTTAATATGACTAACATGAGATGAGTAGTTGCATTTATTAACTCAAATCCAAAACTTATGTATCACACCTCTCATCCATTATGCATCATTAATGACACTTCATAATCCCATGTAATGGAATTGGGGCATGAGTAATGTATAAAAATTTAATAACCACTCTCAGAAACATAACTTGATTATACTTTTCACAACATCTCTACTCTTCCCACAACATCCACACAACAACACCACCTTCCCAAAACTTCTAATAGTATTTCTTCAGCCCAACCAAAAGAAATACTTCAACCAACAATCCTATCACCTAAATTAAATTAACCCATTTGTAATCAACATAAATTGACTACACCCTATCAACATAAGCTCACATGCACTTATAATCCTCAGTCCTAGGATATATTAAAACATTATGCACCTACATCTAACAATCCTCCAATGGGTTATGATGAATGGGATTTCATTTTTAACTTTCTCATCACCCATCTCAAATAATTTTATTAGAATTAATGTAAACTTCTCCCCATCACCAAAATCATATAATGCAATTGTTGTTTGAAATGAACATCCCTTGTCCTCCTCCAACAAGATGTGAAGTTACTTTGGTTTGGTATAAAGATAGTATACTTAAACAATGTGAAGAGATGTCCATACATGTTGATAAAATAGTGGAAACTTATGTTTTACTTAAGTTCCCTATCACTTACATGATCCCCAATGAGATATTGCTTTATGTGAATGATCCTCCACTATTCATTAGAATAAAAATTGGTGATATCCAAGTTAATCATGCCTTAATTGATAAAGGTTCAAGTACTTAAACTACCTCCCTCAACTTCACTAAGACACTTGGATATTTTGAATGTAACCTAAAACCCACACGTAGCATGTCAAATAAATGATATACAATAAATTCCTCATCTAGGTTATGTTTGGATTCCCATTACCATTCATCCTATCGCTGTCCATTTGAAAGTTATGATCATTAAATTTTTTCTTCTTTAAAACATCTTACTTAGTTGAATTTCGACTCAGAGTATGAGAGAAGTCACATCATATCATGCCAATGCATCAAATTCCTTTGTAATGGGACTATTTACAAGATTAAATGAGACATGAACCCATGGAACTTTGAATAATTCCAAAAATGTGGTTTTTTAAAAATTCCTATTCTTGAACCTTTGCCTATTATCTCATTTATGGAATCTCAACTCTTAAACTATCTATTTAATGTCACTCAAGGTTATCATGGTCACCTAGAATTAATTAGGAAGATTCCATCTAACCTCTTAGATTCTAAAAATGATGAGACAAATGAGATAACCCTCAAGATAAAAAACATTGATCTATCCCCTCATATCATAACCCAACATCTTCCTTATTTATAACCTCAATCCTATCAACCACCTGCCAATGATATACTCATTATTATAATTGATACTAGACATTCTATCCATCATGTATCCTATGACAAAAAGGACATTCCTAAATGTACCATAAATTTGCATACACTTGACTATGATGATGAATATGCTTTAGATGACCCATTTTTATCTAGATTCCACCAAGCTATAAATGCCAAAAATTATTTAATATCATTCCTCTTTATTTCCGTCTTTTCATTTATATTTTAGCATTCCTTCCTTTATAGCACCTAATATTAGTCTTATTACTATTTATCATAGGGAAGATATGGAGAACTCACATACTACACCTCTAGTCATAGAAGAACCTCTTAGGAGTATGCTCATGGATCATGCCATGATAATCCCTTATCACTTTGATAAATACTAGGACCCTTATAGTTTTCTTCCTCCTTAGATGTTAGCTACTATCCTTAAACCTACTACATAGTCAATCTCTCCTTTAGATGAGCCTAGTCTAGTTTATATTCTTACCCTACCTTTCCTTGGTGGTGGCCTCCTTACTTTACCATATCTTGATCCAATGCCCACCCAATGTGTAGATAAATCTTATTATGATATCCACAAAGTTTTTGATCATTAGACTAAATATTTATAGTTGTATCAACCACCCCTAATTTATCCTTTTTTGATAGTAGGCCCCCAAGGCCTACTAACAAATGTACTTGTCTTTCTAATGGGATAAATAACCACTCTTCCATTAATTACCCAAAATGTAAGAATTATATCAACACATTGTGCCTTGCTACTATTGAAACCAAATACAAGGCCATACCTCCTCCTAAGTTATTACTAGAGTATCCCTAAATATGTGGATGTATACTCTCTTTGACACCAATGTGGTACACATCATATTTTTCACTAATTTATTCTCTAGTGGCACCTTTGTGACTTCTCACAGTCGACACCTACATCATTAATTCCTCCTTCCATAAGTTATACACATAAGAATGTTACTCCTCTGATGATTACACCTCCTTCTCACCCTAAGAGTATTATTCACATTTACACATATATTCCCATCCTTGATTATACTATGCATGAGATCACTCATGAGAATTTCTCTTCATTAACTACACCTACAATTTTAGTTGAGTAAATATGGAAGGAAATATTTGAATAAATTTTTGTGAAGATCAATGAAACTTTGGCTACCATCAGAATTCAACTTCATAGTTATGTTTTAGATGTCATAGATAATATTTGTGGTCAAATTTATAAGTATTTATGAACAAAACATGGTGTTATTAACCATTGTTATATGTTATTAATTGGATTAGATTTGTAACCCATTTTTATATATCTTATACACTTGACTTTGTGTCAAACTTGATTTCACCTATCTATATTTCATGGATGATTATATTATGCTTTATGAAATTTATATATTTTCATTTATTTTCATATTTATTATGGATTATTATCATTATTTTCATGATTTCACAGTTATGATTTTACTAATTTTATGAATAATTTTTATTTTACAATGATTTTTTTCATCTTATGTTAGTGAAAAATTAGATAATTATTATTGTGACTTGGTTATCCAAAATCTATCTTTATCATATGATCAATTATCAAAAAAGAATTCTCATTGTACTTATACCATATACCGATCTAATTTATATCTCCATTTTTCATTTATTTTACTTTCACATACTAATCATACATATGGTAAAAACTTGAGATTACAAACTGGTTCATAGGTAAGTCTAAGTCTTTAGTCAGTCATATCTTTGGATACTTAGTCTCATTTAAACCAAAGTCTAAATCTCATTCGTGTGTACCAATTCTATTACTCAAGTTGGTTATTCAAAATCTATGTGGAGGAGGGATAATAAAATCCATACAAAAGTTAAAATACAAATAATTTAAATAAAAGGCAATGATTCAAAAAGGCAACATATAAATTCAAAAGTCTAATAACACCAAAAGATGTGATTCATATCATATATCCTATTTCTAATCAAATCTCAAACTCCATAATTGGCATCTTGATAGAGTCAAGGTCCATTGGGGTGAAGTACACCATTAGATTGGGATATGAAAATAATTTTTTTATGAAGTGCTACCTACTTTCTCACACAAGTACCCAATCTTCATAGTAGACCGATGACTCTGTGAGAGGTCCTAAGGAATGAGGAACATGTTGTGGGAAGGTAACTCCATTGGAATTTTATTTTTAATTTAACCTTCATTATTTGATCTTAGTATCTCACGTATTTGCCTATATATCTTTGTTTTTATTGTGAGTAGGTATCCTTTGTATTTTAATGGTCACTAGACTCTTAGTGTCTCTATTTTGTATTTATTATGCCTCATGTTTCCTAAGGTCTTATCATAGATGCCCATGTCATGATTTTTAAATTCCCTCTCACATTACAACATTCCCAATATTTCCTCTTGAGAAATATGTTAGCATAGATTCTTGATATTTCTCAAAACATGATAAGTATGGGAATAACTTGAAACTTCATAGAAAGTAGAGTGGAGAACGATAATAATAATGAGAATACAACTAAGAAGGATTTTTAAAAGACTCAAACATATATAATATATATTTCAAATAGTTATACTTAAATTAGATCTTCATTTTCCAAGAAAAATATAATAGAAAACATATTGAAATCACAACTCTTCATAGAAAACAAATACCTAGAAATATATATATTAATTTGTTTATGATCCTATGCTCATATACTACTTAACCATCTCTTACTTATGATTTACACATTGAAATAATAACCTTGATTATGAACATATTCTATAGTAAGTCTTACATAATAGGTGTAATAATATCATT
Organism: Torreya grandis; assembly: GCA_037957365.1. NCBI lineage: Eukaryota > Viridiplantae > Streptophyta > Pinopsida > Cupressales > Taxaceae > Torreya > Torreya grandis. The sequence continues at coordinate 2,331,352 of JARHVA010002279.1, read as the reverse complement.
ACAAACATAAAAATAGAAAATACTATGATCAAGAACATGCTTAACAATAATTACAATGACAACAATAACTCTTCCAATAAAATAGAGGTAAAATTATAGTATATTCACATATGTTTATAACCTTCAAGTGGTTTCTGTTGTAACCCACTACTAGTGCATCATCTAAGTTGTTTCAATAACATGTTTTTTGTATGAAGACAAGAATAACCTAATAATAAACAAACTACATTAAACTATAACCCATCTGGTGTGTCACCTATACTCCACATGCTATGGTGTTTACATTATATCCCACTAACACTCTTTTGGACTTAAAATGTTCGCTCACCCTAAGACAACATCACCAATATGAATAATTTTATAAATAGAGATAATGAAAGAAAAATTTGAGATAACTAAGAAAGATTTTTAAGAATCACATAAATCACTATTTATTAATTTGCATTCCATGCGCACCACTTAATTACCCTTTCATAATTTCAAATAAATGGTTTTCTAGGTGGCTGACCATTATAGGTTTTCAAAAACTTATGAAGGCTTCAGTAAATAAAAATGGACACATGGATCCAAATTTTCAAAATGAACAATTGTCATTACCTAATTGGCTAACGATGGTGAGGCCTAAGGAATGACATAAGGAAAAGGTGTAGTAAAAGAAGAAGTTGCACTCTTATTTTGCTAGAAAAAAACCAAACTATGACTAGGTGTAATAAATACATTAGTTTTAATTAAAGGCATGATTCAAGAATCAAATGTATCAAGATCCACATTAAATGCCTTTCAATCAAACAAAAACTCTTGAATAACACATAGAAGAGCATGTGGGGGAGACTAAGTAGAAAGGATCTAGAATAGGTTGTCATATTTAGTGATAGATAACTTTAACTTAGAAGTGGAAATATTTACATTGATATGTTATAGTAGATCATTTAATTTGTCTATGTACTACTGCAATTATAATCTAGTAAAGGTGTTGTACAGCTTTTGGTTTTGCCAATTCTAAATCTATTGCATAAGAGTATCATGATAACTTCTAGAAACTTATAAAGTGACATCCAACTAGTCAAAAGTATCTACACTATCATTCATAATAGTTTGGGCTTAAATAACCTATATGAACTCTACGTGTGTGTTGCCCCTTATGTCACCCAATTATTGATTCTAATCTAGTAGATGAAAGATAAATTTCCATGCTTGAGTAACATCTAGAGATACATCTTATTGATAAAATATAAGGAACTAAAATAAACTCTTAGTATTTACCTTAACATCTTGGCCCTATTCTTAGAGTTGGTCAACCTTTTCAAGAGATAGTTAATCAAAAACTAAGTTCATGATCAGAAGTGGTAGTTATGTATGATTGCAGAGTTATCAATCACCAATGGCCTCTTTAACCTATAGACGATAGGCATCTTCAATTATTTCATTAGCCTTGCATAGCTATTAGCATAAGCTAGATTTTTTGAGGTTGAGGCTTTGCATTTATTTTTCTAAGGATGTACCTTTCTAGGAAATGGACTCCTAAAATTTTATTTCCCCTTTAATTTTATTTGTTAGAGGAAGTTATGAGACATATAGAGAAGCCTTTGTAATCAGTGTTGTAAGTGACAAAGTGGAAGCAACCATGGTCATCAAATCCTACTTTAAGGGAGTAGTGGGTAATGATAAGGTGGTGCATTGAGATAAGGAGGCCAAAAAATCCAATGTTTATAGGCTAGACCTAATTGGTGTTGAAGAAGGAACCTATGGTATGGGTGTGGTTCTCATAGTTGATGTATCTTTCTCAACACTTGCTACTACTTGCTTGGTCATCTCTTGTTGTGTATCCACTTAAATTGTCATCACTTGCATAACCTCCTCCCCTTCCTTTGTTATGCTTCTTCTATAGTCATCTAGGTTACATCAGTGATATCCCTACATTTCACCTCATTTTTGTTGGCTTCCTAATTTTATTCTATGTTAGTAGCCTATTTATTCATAATTTCTTATGATCACTAAATCTTCTTGTGTTCCTCTTATTTTTTCTTATTTGAATCAGCTTTTTACTTGTTTTCCTCTTATTTTTTCATCCTTTCCTCTTCTATTTTATATCACTTGGATTCATCTTCCTTCCTTTTTTTTCTTTCTTTATTTTATTTTTCTTCTTATTCTTTCTTTTTCTTTATTATGCTTGTCATATTCTTTTATTATTCTTATTTTTTAATTATTGGTGGCATCAATAGTAGATTTCCTTTACTTTTCCTCCTCTACAACCTATTACTTGGTTACCTCATTGGTTTCTTACTACATTTTGGCATCTTCATCCTTTGTATCCTTCTTACATAGCTCCTCCTCCTCCTATGTTAGCTATGCTCATGGTACTTCATGCTATTTGAATAGTGCTTATGTATCCTTGGTTCATGCTTGATCCTAAAATTTTTTAGCTAATGATTGTGCTAAAACCCACTATTATTGTTGTTATACAACCTAATTCTAGTGATCCTTTTCTTTCTTATATCTCTTCTCCTCTTTCCTTCGTCACCACTTAGTGTCCCTTACCACCTTTCATTACACATATTTTTATTGCTCTAGTGTCAATGAATCTAATGTGATTTCTTTAGTTACTATCATTAGATCATCTGACTATGATAGAGAAGGTGTAGGCTTGGATGTTTTAACCTTTTTCTTAGACACCCTAGTCTTCAAGTGCATTGGCTACTTTAGAGTCATCTTCTTGCATTATGGAACTATCCCTATTGATGTACATGCCTATGAAAAATCTATGAGTGTTTTCTACACATGGACATCTAATGTTTTTTGTGTCTTCATCCTCTATCACCTACCTATATCTCTTTCGCATGTCCCTCCTCCACTGAAGTACTTATAGAGGACTTTGGATAGTGGATCTAGCCATTGTGGATGAGAAGATATTCTAAGCACTCCCCCTATAGTGAAGTCTTTTATGATCTCCTTCAAGCAAGATTATTTTACTATAGTATCCGTAATAATTGATAGTGGACAAACAGGTAGCTCCACCCAAAGGTGTTATGGAATATTTTTGCATATCTTCTTAATGTGAACTAATTTCCAAAATAAATATCTTTTATCTTAATCCTTCTTATAGAAATTTATAGCCATGTTATCCTTCATCATTTGATAGAATTCTTGTGCATCCATCTCAAGATCATCCTAATGACATTATATTATGATTTGTGGCACAACCAAGTTCTCTATATATGTCTTGCTTTATGTGCATTATTTATAAGGTGAAAATATCTAAACCCTTTAAGGACCTTCTTCTTTCCATGATATAATGGTGTTATGTATAATGAGGTGGTTTTTACAATGGACAAAGTGACTAAAATGTCCTCTAGCATGATTGTATACAAAGGCATAAATTTTTGCATAACTAATTCATTTTGGTGTGTAACCTCACTTTACACAGTCATCATGTCAACAAATAAGGGTAATTCCACACTAGGTGATTTAGTTAGCTCATGTATGTGCATAATGATTCTATGTAGGATCTTTGTGATAACTACATGCTAACCTAAGTACTTCATCACATTTAGTGGGATGCAAGGGTAAGAGGTTATCAATTTAACAAGTTCTTTCCATTTGATGATAAATAATTGCTTGTGTGAAAAATATTTTATTTCTATTCTCTTAAAAATGAGGTTATAAAAAATGATTTTGGGCTAGTGGTCAAAATACACATGTATAATACCTTATGAGGATTTTCATTATGTGAATACCAAAATAAATATCATAAACTAATACTAGAAGGTTTTATTTGTAATGCTCTTCACTCTCCCAATGTTTGTGGAAAATTCAAAAATGAGGAAGTCCATCTAATTGAATTCCTCATTGAGGTGAGTCATGTGATGAGAAATTTATATTATACCCTTCATCATTTTCTTTATGTCTATCTACCATAACTATATTGTAATGCATTTTATAAGAATGTGGATAGGTACATATTTAATATCATTAAATAGGACCCTTCTTATGACTATAACATGCACCACTCTAATTTATGGTAAAATAGGTGGATTATTCAATTTATAAGGCACCAATGGCTTCACTCATGCCACCAATCCTATTACTCTTACCATGGAAGCTTCATTGACATAAATAGTAACATTTAGGTCTAAATAGATCTTACCCTTATTTTATCATAATTTCATGATGTTAAAATCACCAAAAGTAGGAAGTTTGATCAATCTTTAGACATTTTTGTTATTCACTTTATTATAATGGGTGAGTGCTAGGACTTGTGCTTCTTGTGGTCCTCTCTACCCAAATAAACTTTCTTCCATGAATTTAAATAAATATTATCCTTCTGGATCAACAAACTTGGTATGTTGTAAATTGGTCCCAATTCTAATGTTTACCATCTGAGCCATTGTAAGTCCCTTGATTTCATTGCACATAGATATTATTAGTGTTAGTGTTGTATGTAATTATTTTTAACACAGTGTGGAGATTAAGAATACTTTTGATCACAAAAATCCATTCATATTCTCAAAAAATAAGGCTAAAACATTGAAAATGTTGTAATGTTGACTTGTTGGTTTTGATTGCCTATATATAGGTTTTAAGATGATAATTCACCTCCCTATTCTTTGAATGTATTGAGTTGTCATTCAATTACATGTATGGAAACATTTAATTTTAATATTTTTATTTTATGATTTAGCCTTTGAAATCTTGAGATAACACTTTTTTGACCCTTGTATGACATTTGATTGGACATGCTACCATTCCTTTCTTCCTCCATACCTGTCTATTCACTTGGTGATGTTAATATACGATCTCTTTTTGGGATCTGTCTTTATTATCTCACTTTATTCATCATTAACGACCATAAAATAATGAATATCCATTTTTGGATTAAGATATAATTTAATGTGTCATCTCTTGAACTTAATAGATGTCAACCATCACCCTTTTAATTATAACAAATGTCTTTACTAACCCCTTTATTACTACATCTACTTGTCTTCAAAATTGTTCCTTATTCTATTTAATATGAATTCAACCAAAATTTCAAAACACTTGAATCACATGGAAGAAAATATTACAAACCCAAACACATAAAAAAAACAATAATATAAACCCTAAACTCAAATGTTGTGTCATAACACCTCCTCAACTTTATAAATTAAAGTTACTAGTAGTAGTGGTTTAACCTACATGCATTCACTCAACATGGTAGTATATTACCTTGTAGATAACTAAAAATAATAGTCCCAAACTATGATATTTCATGGATTATATATGAACCTTTTCATCAAATATTGAGTTTACTTGGGAAATCATGGAACTAGCTATCATAAAATAAGACCAATTGTTCCACCTAGAATTCTTTAGTGAATATTTTTTTTCATGCCATGATTTTGGATTCATTTATGGATTTCATGTGTCCATAATCCTTTACTTAATTATTACTCCTTCTTATTTAACTCTATGAGTGTATTAATCAATGATTCTTGATCATCCAAACACAAGATATTAATGATGCATATGTTAGGAACTACATATTCCAAAGGCATGACTACCTCTATACCATGAGCTAGTTGGAATGATGTAAATCCTATCACACATTTATAATGTTTGTGATATGCCCATAAAACTATAATAAGTTAGTCCTCCTAATCATCATGTTGTATATCACATATTTTATAAGAATTTTTGTGATCACTTTATTCACAAATTTCACTAGGCCATTATCTTGTGGATGATAGGATGTGATCTTATGTTGTGAAATAAGGAATTCATAAATGAGGTTTTTGATTGTTTTTTCCAAGAAGTGGGTGCCCCTATCACTTACTATTTTTATTGGATAACCAAACCTTGTAATGATGTTTTTATATATAAAAATTTTAGTATTTTTCACCACAACTGGTTATTTTAGCATCTTCTACCCACTTCATGAATTAGTATATCATAGTAAAGATGTATTACACATGGATACATTTATTAGGAAGATTTATTGGGATGATAAACTATGTCTCCCATTATTCAAATTATTATTGTGAAATCATAGGATGTAATGGAATTTCATCCCTCTAATTTGTCTTCCCTATGAACTGACATATATCACATTGGTATGTGATTAAAAACACATATTGAAATAAATGGGGCCACCATAACCTACTCTATATAACATTAATCATATTATAATCACCTATGAAATGACCCCTAATGGATCTTTGGTGTGCTTCTTTGAGAAACTATGGTCTCTCATGTTCTAAGACTACTCTATGTAAACTATAATCCTTATCGAGATGATAAATAGATACATTTATAATGATATATTTTAAGGATAATTTTATTAGATGTTTCTTTTATCTTTCTTTATAGAGTGATTGGAAAGCCCCTTGTTAAAAAAACCATGAAATTTCTTCTAAATGTTATGGGATTGTATTTTCTAGAAAAATATGTATGTTTGAAGATGCATCTTGTATTTCCTCTAGTTACTATTTCAAAATATTATTAGATGGTTGGGTCATACATTCTCCCTTCTAGGGTTAACATTTATACAAAATTGAAATTATTGAAAAATTATTATTCACCTAGAAATTCACCTCCAAGCATAGGATTATTAACCAAATGTCATAGTGCTTGGTGATATGTAAATAACTCAAATAATGTGGCTAATAAGTTGTGTATGAACTTTTGTAGTGATAACACCATTGATAAAACCTCCCATTCTATTTCAGTGTAATTATTTTTTATATCTCATAGATTTTTACTTGTAAAGTGTATGGGGTAGTCCATTACTCCTTATCTTAGTTGCACTAAAATGGCTCCCACTACTATCCATGATGCATATACATAAATGTGGAATGGATTACTAAAATATAAAAATTCACTATTGGCATAGTCACCAATAATTTATTTAGATCTATGAACACCTCTTGATAGGATTTTATCCATATGAATTATGCATTTGACCAATAAATTTTCCAAGGGTATAGATTTAGATGTATACTCTTTTATAAATTTCCTATGATATCTAGTGTGGCCTAAAAATATCTTAATTCTATGGAATTAATCACTAGTGGCATGCCAACAATTATTAAAATCTTGGTTTGGTCCACCAAAATTCCTTTACTACATAATACATGACCCAAAAAAACCTAAGGGTATGAAAAATAAACATTTATTTAAATTTAGGGAAATTTGCACTACCATTCATCTTTCCAACACTAGTCTAAATTTGGATAGGTGATTCTTAAATATTAGAACACCACCCAATCATCCAAAAAGACTTACAAGACATCACGGATAAAATCTTTGAATGTAGTCACTTTGGATCTAGAGAAAACTATAGGTGTGTTCCTAAATCCAAAAGGCACTACCCTATAGACAAATGAGTCCCATTATATGAAAACCATGGTCTTGGATCGATCTTCCTCTGCAATTGGTATCTAATTATAAAAATTTAAGCCATCTATGAATGAATAGACCCTATGTCCTATAATAACCTCAAGGACTTCATCTACGAAAGGTATATAAAAGGGATTATTCATATAAGAGTCATTTAGACTATGATAATCTTGAAAACTTGAATTTGACCTATTTCTTTATTGAACTATAATTGAACTTACCTAATCATATTTTTATAAAGGAAATATGATACCTTGATCTTCTATGAGATCAGTTTTAGATTTGAACTTTAACTTCATGTTAGGATTTGGGTGATATGGTATTTTATTGATTGGCCATGTGCACTCCTTCAATTCTATGTGCATTTTCCCTAGGGAAGGATCTACACCTTTGACTTCTATAAACTTGGTAGGGAACACATCTTGATAATCCCTTAAGAGTTTCATGACTTCTAAGACATCTTATTGAGTCCAATAATCCTTAATTTATGCCATTTTTAGAGTATCATCTATGCTGATGTTTCTAATATTTTCCTTTAGAGGGTCTTGATAAATTTTTTACTCTTCCTTAGGAATTAGATCTATTAGCATTAATTATCCTTCCCTATCTAGTACATTAATGTGTCAAAGTCTATCCTCTTTAGTTTGTCCTATGATTGGCTCTACTAATAATTCAACCTATGTTTTATTTCAAATAAGTCTATGAGATCCATATATTCAACTTATAACTCTGAGGTACATTCATATTATACATGTATTCTATGACATGGTTATGTTATATTACATTCTTTATTTTTCTCTTCTTGATAGGTTTGTAAGGCATCGTTCATGTCACAAGTTATGTTTTGATATAATGCAGACTTCATTAAGTTATCTATGTCTTTAATTCTTCCATGACATAGAAACACTTTAAATTTTTTATATCACCTAATTTTTAATCAATTTATTGCTCTTAAAGAGGAATGTTTTGATGAAATCATGATAAACTTGTGTCTAGTGCTTCATTTTCCTAAAACACTCTTGGTGTATATACTAGGTAGTTGGAAAATCCCCTAGGGTAGATTTAAAACAATGTACCCAATATTTAGAATCCATCCCCTATAAACTATAAACTTCAATGCACCTATATATATGGATCTCTATATAGTCCCCTTATTAAAATATCAACCAATCTTATCTCTCCCCCTCTGGGAATTGAAATCATGTGATCATCATTCACACACTTATTCCTAGTTTATATTTTCATACCTATGCACTGACAACTAGTTTTCACTAATTAATTTTAGCACATAATTGGGTGCACTAACCTTTTATAAATCTCTATCACATTCTAATGAATTAATAGAATGAATTGGTTGATGTCCTTAGTTTTAAATTATTGAGGTATTAGATGCTCAAATGAAAATACCATGCATAAAGGTCTTATTTCGTGGTCCCATTTTGACCAATGTAATAGATATGTATATGAATCACTATTGATTGAAGACATCATATCTTGAATTATCATACCTCCTAGTATAGGATTGATATAGTCCTTATCTATGAATCCTATTTGATATATAACATTTGCTTCAAAATGGGTGGTAGATCTTACCAACATAGATTGCATGTGAGTCTTATCCAGTTGTAGCACATTTGTATGGTTTATTATTGACTTTTATGTTGGTTGAGTAGTCATGTATGGTATTTTTTAACTTCTCAGACATTTGAGTTGTGGTATAAAAAATTATATTTTGTACCTCATAGTTCCTATGGTTCCTTTTGTTCATTAACTTTCATCTAGCTATTCCTTATAAGATAATATGAAGAGTTTGGTTTCTTATATATTATGTATGGTCTATTCAATAAGATTATAATGAATTTTCATCTTGGTGAGATTATAACTTATCCAAAATCGTGTTGATTGTCATTTGGCCATCATAGGCCCATTTATTTCTAATCAGGGTAGGGTAATGTGTAGTCACTATCTTCATGTTGAACACTTCAAAATATCATCACAGACAGAGGTTTGTGATTTTGGTATTCACATATTCTATGTGTCCAATGGGTTTTAATCATTCATAACCCACAAGGTTGAGTGTGACTAGGATATAGTTCAATGTTAGTCTGACAAAGGCTTCCCATCTCAATTTGGGTATCATATTTAGTGTGTTTCTGAAGTCAAAGACTGCATTAAGTATTTTGGACCCTGCTATCTCTATGTCCATCATCACATCTATGTCCCATGGCTTATTGGTCTTTACGTAACACATTATTTTATCCATAATATATTGTCCTTTCTATGCACACTCAAATAAAATATGGATTAACTTAGAGATGTTATGATATATGTCCTCATTTTATAGGGTACTCAACAATTTGATCAAATATGTTAGCAAAATCACAAATCCCTCTTGGCACATATAGTGGTAACATCATCAGGCTCTATATTCGCTTATTGTATGGTTTTTATAATCTACACAAATTCCTTCATTAGGCCTTTCTCAATAGTAGGTTTATGATACTTATCTACATGAACATTATTTATGTCATGGTCCTATGGAATTTTGATAGGAGATAGTATTTAATTTTTATGTTGCCTTCATGTTAATTCTTGCATAACATTGTCTTCTTTTATATTTTCGTTGACTAAGTTTACATTGCACACTACTTTATCTATATTTTATTTTTCCATGATTAGATAGTCTTCAGTGTAATGATTATTTGACATACGATAATAGATGTAGTAGGTTTGCCATTCGGTATTTTAGGGATAAATCCTATGTATATGGTTAAATTATCTACACATATAACACTAAATAGGCTATCTTTGAGAACCATTTCCCCTTCCTCTATGTGCATCTCCTTGATAACTTCCCCTATATCCACCTCTTCTATTATTATCTTTAAATCCCCAATTATAGGATTATTCTGGTTTGAAGTCTATATGATTTTGTTAGAAACTCCATGGTTAAGATTGATGTACACCTACATAACCACCATATTGGGGTTGTAATGAATACAATGCCCGCATAGGATATGGTGATTATAGAATTATTAGATTCCAATATTTCCAATTATAGATAGGAGGTGTCTAATTCTATACAAGTTGATTCTAATTACATATTTATATAGGCTAAAATGTTGGTATCTTTAGTGCCCAAGGTGTGGCATCAGGGTTGGTACCTTGTCTGTTGGATTTAGAAATATGAGTAGTTTGAGTTATTGTAGTTGTTTGTAGATTAGTGACCAATTTTTTTTTTTTAGTGATGTCTTATATTATTTATTGTAGTTATTTTCACCATGATTATTATATTTACCAAATCTACATGAAAATGTATGTGAATTATTTATGTACTACTAGAGAAGGTGACATTGAGATGTCACATGTCCCATAATTCTACATATATCATAGACTTATTTTTAACTTTTTGAAACTCATTTATATGGTGTCCCTCTTTGCCACAATTCATGCACCAAATATCAAATTTTGTTCTCTCTAATGCATCTTATTTTTGTTCTAACCTTTTTATAATAACTTGTAGCATATTCTCCATCTATGAAGTAGGGGATGAAGCTAATCTATAATCTTCAATTTGTGTTACATGGATCATATCTATCCTTTCCTTTGATTTTTTAGGATACCATGTTTACACAATGGCAAAACATATTCTCGGTCTCAAGCCTTATTAGAACTAAGAAGCTTTATCCTTGTCTTCTAAGATAAATTTGAATTTGTTCATTACATCATAAAATCTACGGTCATAGTCATTAATAGTCTATTTTTCTCCTTGCCTAATTTATTTAAGATCTTGGATGGTATGGCTAGAACTCCTCTTTATTTTAAATTTTGGGATTAGCCAATTATTCACATATTGTATATTTACTTGAGTTATGTCTTTATGAAACATAAATACTAAGGCTCATCCTAATAAATAACTAATCAATTCACATTTATTTACTACATCATCAGTGATTCCTTTCACTTGCCACTTCATAT